>VDFB02358134.1:80798476-81176648 GCA_007258455.2 Sequoia sempervirens | reverse complement strand
ATGTTGAATTTAAGTTATTTTTTGTTTACAAACTAAAATTTTGTACTTATTTTGTTTTGTACTTGTAGGCTGCTCACAAATGCAACCGAAAGGGCAATGCATGTAGTGGAAGAGCAAAAGAATGGAAGAAACATGGCTGCACCATTCTTTCCGATGGGTGGGCAGTTGGGAAAACTACACCATCCTTAATTTTTTGGTATCTTCTAAAGGTGAAGTGTTTTTGAAATTGGTGGATGCCTCCAACAAAATAAAAAATGCAGAAACATTATGTACATTGTTGGAGGAAGTTATCATGGAGGTGGGGATAGATAATGTGGTGCAAGTCATCACAGATAATGCAGCAGCATATGTGGCAGCTGGGAGATTGCTTGAGGAGAGACATCCTACACTTTTTTGGTCACCATGTGCGGCACATTGCCTTGATCATATAGGCAAACTTGTTTGGGTGGCACTAATTGTAGATGATGCAAGGAGCATCACAAAATTTATCTACAATCACCCTTGGGTTCTTAGTTTGATGAAAGATCATACGCAAGGGAAAGAGTTGGTGAGATTGGGTGCCACAAGGTTTGCAACGGTTTTCCTAACGTTGCAAAGCATTTTGGGTTCTTTGACTACTTTAAAACAAATGTTTGTGAGTCAAGCATGGGTGGACTCCACATATTCAAAGAAGCCCGAAGGAGATAGAGTTTCAAGAATAGTCTTCGACAACCTATTTGCAAAAAGAGCTATAGAGATCATGAAGGTAACTTCAAAAGTTTGTTTTTAATTTTTAAACTCAAGTCTCAAGTTGAATATTCAATATGTTTTTTTTTAATTCAGGTCTTTCATTATAAATTTGTAACTTTAATCTTTTTTGTATTTGTAATGTAGGTGTCGGAGCCCTTGGTTACAGTTCTCCGCTTGGTAGATGGGGATCAAAACCCAATGGGATATATTTATGAGGCCATGGATAGGGCCAAAGAGGCTATCAAACATTATTACATGGGGGACAGCCTCAAATTTGATCCCATATGGGAGACTGTTGATAGGAGGTGGAACAATCAACTCCACCAACCCATCCATGCAGCAGGGTACTTCCTCAACCCCAATTTTCTCTTCTCAGACAACTTCTATGATCCTAATGGAGAGGTTATGGAGGGGCTCATGACATACATTCAAAGGATGGAGCCCATTGTTGAGGTGAGAGACCTCATTGTCCAAGAGTTGGATCTCTACAGGGAAGGAAGGGGTAAGCTCTTTTCTTCAAAGCTAGCTGTTCAAGGAAGAACCACTCAGCCACTAGGTATAAAATTGGGAGTCTTTAAGTTTATTTCACATGCATCTTATAATTTGATAAAATGTGTTTTGACTTTGTTTTCTAACTCTTCAATATATTTTTTTTCCAAAGGTTTGGTGGAAAACTTGGGGTGGAAATACCAAACACCTCCAAAAAATTGCCCTCCGCATACTATGTCAACCTTGCAGTGCATCTAGTTGTGAGCAAAGTTGGAGCTTGTTTGAGGCCATTCACACGAAGAAGAGGAACAAATTAGCTCAAAAACACCTCAATGACCTTGTGTTTATGCAATACAACCTTCGGTTGCACACAAAAAGAATAGAGGACGAATCACTGGATCCTATTGATTTGGATGAGATAGATCCATACAGTGATTGGACAAGGCAAGATGAGCAGCCTCTATTGTTTACCATGGACAAGATTCTTGATTTCGAGAGACAAGCAATGGAGGATGTGGGTGCAACAGGAGATGTAGGGTTAGAGGATATTCTTGGGGATGAGGAGTAGTCATTACCAGAGGTAGAGCCAGATATTTCTAAGATGGTGGTTGAGCCTCAGTCACAGCCTTCCATGCCAACTGAGGAGCCACCAACAGCGTGTACTCGCAAGACTAGAGCATCTACCTCTTCCCTAGCTTTGACTAAATTAGGGAAGAGGAAGGTGTAACATGTTGTATTTAGTATTTACTTCTAGTTCTACTATTTTCATTTTCAGCTATCTATGGTAATTTGTATCAAACTATCAGGCTTTCAGCCGTCAAGAGTCCACATGAGAATGCGATTTTTTAATCAATCCTCTATTAATGTCAATCAAATTTAATAGAAAACGCTTTTGTAATCATTTATGGACTCACTGGATACATCTTGTCATTGAAATTTGCAAAAAAAATGTGTTTCTAATGTGATTTTAGCAATTTTTCAAGTTCCCAAGTTTTTGCCAAGTTTTTAAAAACTCGTCAATTTTGGGCTTGGCAAGTCGAGTTTTCTGACTATGGGTTATTACATAATATCTTTAAAAAATTAAAACATTTGGAATAAAGTGCATAATAGTCATTAGGAAGGGAGTCTCTTCAAACAATAATGCTCAGAATAAATAGCTAGACTTAAATGCATCCTGGGTGCTAAGGTTCATACAGCAAAGGGCAGGATTGGTCTGGACTCACTTGCACACTGCTAAACGAATAACCATTCCCAGCCTTATTGACAGGATAGCTCCTTGCAGCTAAAAGTGTTTTCACTATTTTCATGCCACTTCAAGTATAAGAAAAACTTGATAAAAATGTTAAATTTTTCTTCAGAATTTAGGTTCTTTTGTGTTTGAAAGGCTATTCATTCATATCCTTGGAAAGACAGCAGGCATAAGTTGTGTGAGTTAGACACTGGAGCAATAGAAAAGAAGCAAAAAACCATGAGATTCATAGCTCAAGAACAAAAGGAACCACATCACAATAAAACTTTGCTTCTGGTGGAACTTTTTGAACCGAATTCTCTCTTGTTCTCTCAATTTGCAAGTTTATTTATCATAGATGTGTTGTATGGCTGCTTCAATTGAAATTCTATAAACTTCACATCCAGAGAGCCTGTGGGCATACCATGTGCATGTAACATGTGAACCTTTGGAATCTATACAAATTAGCACTCTGCAGCTCTAGCGCATATCTGTGCTATTAAATGCATGAATATTGTTTTTTTCTAGAATTATTTTCATAACGAGGTCCATGCTTATTTGTATCTCTCAAAGAGGCATTGTTCTATACAACATCTCTTATAGACAAAGCTGCTGTGAAAAAAATATGTGAAGGTCGGTTGGCAGGTGTCAATAGCACTCTAAAAGGAAGCAAGAAATTCAATTAAGTCTTGTCCTCTGTGACTGCTGAATTCTATCAAGGATTTGATGTCCAAGTCAGCCTTCCACCATAAATAACATTTGGACCCAGGAGAGATGGAAGATAGTTAGTCAATCACAATACCAAAGCAGATGAAAGTTCCACAAAAATACTGTGAAAAAAGGGATCAGAAAGTGTGAAGAAACTGCAAGAAAACCAAAGAATTTCTTTAGGTGCTTCACCAGTGGAAGAGCTAGAGTCAAGTTTATATGTCTTTTCTTGGATTTCAAAATTCAGCAGGATGCAACCATACATGGCCATTTTGTTGGATATAGAGATGAAATTGAAGCAAAACCATAGTCAGCCAGGGAAAGAGATGTCTCGAGTACAGGGGGCAAAGACAAATGGGGTACTCGGACACAGAAAAAATATAAATATTTGGAAGAGCCATGTTAAGTCTGCTAATATTTGTATAGGTCTCTGTGAGTCTGTATATATGTCTTAGATGGGGACACATTTTGAATACAAGAAACAAATACCAGGGATCCAAGTACATACCTCCAATTCAATAACAAAACTCTTCAATCTAACTTGTTTATCTGCTTATTTAGCCTTAAAAGCTTTGCAATTTAGGTTCATGAAGAACAAATGTGGCTCCAGAACAGAAAAGGCAGCTGAAACGTGAACCCCTATATGGCCCAACTTAACAGTAAATGACTTCAGTTATTTTTTGTAACATTCATACAAATATAAGCAAAGAAGATAACAAATGCTAGAAGAAAATTTTCATCTTTATGCCCTTTTGATTTATCACAGCACAATCCAAAGATGGGATACAATTAGAGAAATAAAATTAAAAAAACAGTTTTTAATATGCATTTTTGGGTGGGAATGAACTTTCAGGAAACTTTTGGACAGAAGATTTAAAGGTCTGAAGGCAAATCTTTAGTATTACCCTCCCACATCATTATGAAATGTCCGATGTTGCAGAGAGCAAATGGCTGCCAGTGCCAATTAATGGCTTTTACTTTTTTAAGTCAGCTTGATTATTTACTGAGCTGTTGAAATTTCCTAAACTTACAATAAGTACAATTTCATTTAAGACATTTAGTTGGAAAAACAACTGACATTCCAGAGTGAAAAGGCAACAAATATAGAAACTCCCAACATACTAAAGGGAGGTCCTAGTTTCGATTCCATGTATCCTCTTTTGTATGATAGGTCAGAGAAAGCTCCCTTGTATTTACACAGTTAAAAAGAAAAAAATATACAGAAGAGAAACTAACTTGTAAAAACAACTTAGTATGCCCTCAGTTATCACTGACTGATACGAATTAACCTTAATCATTAAACCTAGTGTTGCATGTCACTTTAAACAACATATTTCAAAAAAAAAAAATCTAATAGAGCACTTCTCTGAATTGCCAAAAAGAGAATAAAAAATTAAAAAACAGTACAAGAAAGGTTAACAAAAATAAGAATTCTAGGAAGACAAGGCAACCCCTTGATTTAGAGCTTTAAGCTAAGAACCCATTCTGATTGAAATTTATTCATAAAGCCAATAACTTTGATATATGTAATGGCATGGATTTCAATTTTAGTTTTTTAATGGTGGCAGCTGGCTGCATTGCCTTTGAGGGCATGCACTGCTACTAATCTCCAAGGTGAAGTGGATGAGGGTTTGTGGGACTGGTTTATTGCCACTCTGATTTCACTGCACTCTTCGTATTTTTTAATTAGTTTAACCTTTTTCAAACAATGATGTCATTTTATTTTGATGTTTTAACTAGATGTAATTGGTGAAGGCATCCTTATTCCACTGGAGATCCCATGCTCGAACTGGATGGAAAGGGTAGTGCACCTTATAACATATAAGATAAATAGAAAAATAAATAAAAAATCCTCCCGAACGTAATCCATCAAATATTTTAAAACTATTCTTTATGTATAATTGTTAAACAATTTAAAAGCTACCATTTAGCAAACCTTTTTTATTAGTTTTTATGTAATTTAAAAGCTAGCATTTAGTGAAAAAAAAGTTTAACTAATTGTAAGTAATTTAACAGCTACAATTAACTATTTTACTTATGTTTCATTGGCTAGAACTTAGAAGAACAACTTGAGTCTTAAAGATTTATCAAAAATTTCATACTTTGACTGAAACTACTTATAACAATTTTACTTCTTTTTTATTGCTGGGAGGGGCAATTTGTTTCTTATTGATTTATCAAAACTTTGAAGCTTTAATTAAAACTACTAATTGTGACTTAATGAGAGGTTTGCTTTGTCAAACTAAATTTTTTTGCTATGTAAAACTATTTGCTACATGGGTAGTGTATGAATTACAAACTTGATTCTATATTTTTTCCCAAGCCTCGTTGTTTAGAGTTTTCATGTACTAATGAAGTAGCTTGTCAAGAAGAAAAATGATACGTCATTCCTTGGAAATGCATTAGTGTCTCTTTTCCTCGAAGTGATTTTCAAGCATGCGTTCTCAATGCCATCCTCTTCAGAATGAACCAACGAAAACCTTAGGGGGATGGATATACAGTGGAAACTCACCAATGTTAATAGCAGCAGGAGCAAGCTATAACTTTGGAGTATCTCAGCAACATTCTTGGCATTGGGTTTTGTAATATGTATGTAGATTTTATTTGAAGCAACATGAAAATCAACTTGGGCTTTGAATCATGATGATCTCTGTCTTTGGAAGTTGCTTTCACTGTGTTAAAATATGCTTTACATGATTATCAAGGATGTTATCCCTTTTCACTAGCTAAAAGTGTATGGTGTCTCTTGTTAGACTTGAACCAGATGCAACACTGAGTAAACAAACTTTCCTTGAAGAGTATACGTGCCAAGACAATATGAATAACTTTATTACGCCTCTTCCAACTCCACAACTTTTTAAATTGTTAACAGAATTAGGATGAAATTTGTTGGTACATTTTGCCAGTGAAAATCTTCTAGAGTTGATTCTTAATTATGTATTATTTAGAGATCTTTTTTCTTAAGTTATTAATTATTTACTGTCTCGGGATTTTATTATTATTGTTTTACTCTTGATATATTCAATTTTCTGATTAAAAATCCCTGTTGGGAACCCCAATAAGGATTGTTGCAGCTGTTGGCCTATTATACAATCACCAAGACCACATAAGCATTTAAAGAGCAGCCCAAGCTTCAGGTAGACGCTAATTTTGGGAAGGCACCACCAGGGGGTAAATAATGTTCAGAAAAATAGTGAATTTTTTTAAACACCCTGGGCATGCCAACTTAAGCCACTACAGCCCACCAGCTGTAAGAAGCCTTTGTTGTTGCTACCACAATATGGCCGTTTGATGGATTACAAAAAATATGTTCTGGTAAGAAAAAATAATTATTCGCTACCTTACAAGAGGCAGCAAAGCTGGTCATTTGAAACAAAAAACTAAGATTAGTCCTCATTCATCTCATAAATTTCGAAGCAACAAGATTTTGCATGTTGACAAATGACAACAAATAACGGTACACAGAACCTGTTCATGTGTTTTTCCTTATCAACACAAAACAGAAGGACGAATTAAAAGAAAAAACCCATCCTTATAGCCCAAAACAAAACTCATATGAAATCTCCACTAAATTTCTTCTCACATTTAGAAACTAGCACCTTGCCACAGAACCAGAAAAGTGGTAATTTCCTTCAAATCTTTGCATATCAACTCAAAGTGTAGAATTTCTCTACGCGTTAAAACTCCAAACCCGTAAGACAGTGCGCATATTCAAAAGGTTGGAATTTTTTATTCCACTTCAAACCCTTCAATACCCAAAAACTAATTCTGGTTGCATTTCAATTCCTCAAATACCAAAAAAAATACTAGAGTCTTAAATTTTGGAATTTATTTTGAAACACTTTTATTTCATTTCAAACCCCTGAATACCTGAGTAATTTTGATTTCATTTAATAACCATGAATTTACCCAAAACAAAATAATTTTAAATTCGTTCAAACCCTTAAAAACCCATAAATTAATTTGAGAGTAAAGCCAATTAAAATGTCAAAACATGTCATGCATGTAAAGCAAAACCAGAATGAACTCGTGAAAAAGGGGGAAAAAAAACGTTCTCACGGTACGAGGACACGATAGATCTCATTCATTTCAGAACCATATTCATGTAAAATAATGCATTCAATTAAAATAGATTCAGTCACTCGCCTCTTATGTGAAGGAATCTATGTGCATCACTGCAAACTGCACCAAGAGCCTTAATGAAGAATCGAAGGACTGCAGTTTAAATACAACCATCCATGGAAATCCTAAACCTTAAGAGCACTATTTCTCGAGTAATTGAGACATAAAAACCTGATCATATCAAGACAAAAAAATCTTCTGGATAGTTTTCAAACAAAATGAAAACAGTAAGAAACGTGTAGCTGTAAATGAGCTGCGTTAAAAAAGTGTCAAATCATGAAGTATAACACATAATGGATGGTTTCAAATACATAAAAGCTTGGCCTGCACTAAAAGACGAACTTTGTGAAAATACGACTGTCAATCACGGTAGATTTTCATTACTAGCAATTTTGTTTTACTGAATTCACTGCCATTTATATCTTCCGTCTTTGTCATGAACAACAGTGCATAAGGTAAAGCTATCCATGTTTAGTTACTCTACTGAAATTGTATTTTATTTGTTTTAAGTAAATAAAGAAATGGATCTTTTGTGCGATGGTTGTAGTTACAGTCAATGTATAAATATTTAAATTAAATAATATTAATTTAATTTATATTAGGTTTGTATAAGGTTGAAATTTAATTACTAAATAAAATAGTAAATAAATAAAAATAATAAGTAATAATAAATTTGTAAATAATATTTTGAAATAATTATTTATTTTAATTTTATTTAAGAATTTTTCACTTTATTCACTTTGTATTCTATTGAAGAATTATTTATTTTTCACTAATAATATAATAAATCATTAATTAATTTAATTTTTATTTTACAAATTATTTTATTTTTCTATGTGAATATCATTTTTTATATTTATATTTGTATTTTATTTTATTTTATAGTTAGTTTATTTTCTAAAGAGTTATTTTATTTTATTTTATTTACTTAACAACTAAAGTTGTTAAATACCTAAAGTTGTGATGGACAAAGAAGCCTTGAAACCCATGTGACAAACATAGGAATTGAATCTTAGACTAACAGCTAAACCAATGAAGAGGATGGATGGTTAACTCCAAAGAAGAAGGGCAAACAAGGAATGGTAGATGTTGGTGTTGAAACCAAACCTGCAGACTCAATCAAAGGCAAACCAAAAACAAAAGAAATGAACAAGGAGATAGCTATTGGAAAACAGAGGACATTGGAAGCGTCCTCAAAGAAGATGTCAAAATGAAAGTTCTTTCTTGGAATATAAAACGACTCAACAACCCTCATAAACAGTTGGCTCTAAAAAATATATGTTTGGGAGCACAAGCTTAATATACTTTTACTACAAGAAGTGAAAAATGAAAAAAACAAACTCTTAACTCATTGCTAAGAAAATTTGACCTAATGCTCACTTTTCTTTTAGTGATGTTGATGGGGCCTCGAGAGGCCTTATTGTTATGTGGAATCCAAACAGACTAAGTGGTTATGAATTATTTCAAACTAGGAATAGCTTGGAAGTTCAGTTCAAATATTTTGGGTCTACTTAGATTCTAATCAATATTTATGCCCCCAATGTGAGGAATGCTAGGAAAACTCTTTGACTTGAAATTATGGATTGGATCCTAAATAATAAAGATGCTTACATGCTGCTAGCGGGGGACTTTAACTCTCCTTTGTATCCCTCTAAAAAGTGTGGGGGTCTTATGGAATATTCTGATAGTATGGCTAACTTGGTAGATTTATTAAGTACTACTAGGCTTGTGGATATGGATTTACAAGGTCAAAACTATACTTGGACCAACATGAGATTGGGAGATAACCTTATTCAGGTTAGGTCTGACCATTTCCTTTTCTCCCGTAATTGGGTTGCTCTCCTTAGCTCCAATTTGTAGGCTCTCCCCCAGACTATTTCTGACCATAACCCTCTCTTGCTCATCTTGAATTAACATTCTATTGTTGGTCCCTTTCCCTTCCATTATGAGATCATGTGGAGCTCTCACTCAAACTTTAGAAATAAAATTGCTAGATGGTGGAATGTCTCTATTCATGGCTCTCCCAAGTTTAGAGTTTTTTAAAAACTCAATTTTATCAAAAATATGGTAAAAGGCTAGAACAAGTGGGTTTTTGGGGATGTCTTCCACCAAAAAAGAGATCTCTTTGTTAAGCTTAAAGAGGCCCAAACTAGAATAGAAAATGGGAATGTTAGTGAACAGACCTACTAGGAGGAGAAGGGTTACCACACTAAATGGGACAAAATTTTGAAGAAAGAAGAAATATTTTGGAAGTAAAAGTCTAGAATTCAATGGTTGAAAGAAGGAGACATTAACTCTTCCTTCTTTCACATCTCTACTCTAAAACATAAGAAAAAGAACCAAATAAAGAAGTTGAAGGATGATTTGGGAGTGAAAGCCACTACTGCTCATATTGGTCAGTTGACCTTTGGATATTTTCAACAAGCCTTATCTAAGCTTGTTGTGGTTCCTAACTCTGCTTCTGATGACCAATTACTAGTCTCCATTCCCCCTACTTTAACTAACTTGGATAATGTTGCTATTCTCAAGGTTGTCACTCATGAGGAAGTCAAACTAGCAGTTTTCAGCATGGGAGCTTTCAAGGCCCCTAGATCAAATGGCTTTCCTCTAGCTTTCTTTCAAGAGTATTGGGAGATTATGGAGAGGACTTATTCCTTATTGCCAGAGACTTTTTTAGGTCAAGAAATTTTCTAAAATAACTAAACCATACCTTTTTTGGCCCTTATTCCCAAAAATGAAGATCCCTAGACCATGGCTGACTTTAGGCCCATCAACTTGTGTAACACTGTTTATAAGATCTCTAAAATCCTAGTCAACCGTCTGAAACCTTTTCTTGAAAAAATGATTAGCCCATGCCAAAAAGGATTTGTCCCAGGTCACCACATTATGGATGTTGCCATTTCCACACATGAAATCCTTCACTCAATGGATAGATGTAACAGTGTTGGTATGGCTTTCAAACTTGACATTTCTAAAGTTTATGACAAAGTCCTATAGAGTTTTCTTCTTAAAGTGTTAGCTAGGTTTGGCTTCAATCGGACTGTTGTAAATTTTATCTTTGAATGTATATCTACAGTCAAGTACAATATTCTAGTTAATGAGGTTCCACATGGTTTCTTCAATGTTGGTAAAGGGATTAGAAAAAATCTACTTTTCCCCTACCTCTTTATTATGGTTTTCAATGTTTTAAGATGAAATGTCTCAAGAATGCTAATGGATGATACTATTAAAGGATTCAAACCTACAACTTCCCTTGAACCTTTAGTTATTCAACAATTTGTAGATGATACCATCCTCTTTGGGAAAGCTTCAATGGTGTAAGCTAGAAAATGGAAGAATTGTCTAATTAATTATGCCTCCAACTTGGTTCAATGCATAAACTACAATAAGAGCACGATCTACTTCTTCAATAGCACACAAGCCCTTCAGGATAGAGTTACTATTGTACTATTCTATAAGAGTGCTTTACTTCCTTTTGTGTACCTTGGCCTCCCTCACAGTTAAGGAAGTCACCCTAGCTTTTGGAACTCAGTTCTTGAAAGAATGTAGAGGAAATTGGCTAGATGGAAAGGCTTTATCCTTAGTCATGCTGGTAAATTGCAGCTCCTAGTTGCTGCTCTTCAAGGGATCCCAGTGTATTTTCTTTCCATTTTTTAAATCCTTAGATATATTGCTGAGAAATTTGAAACAATACAAAGGAATTTTCTCTTGTCTTGTATGGAAGAAAAGAATAAATTTGCTTTACGAAGTTGGGATACTATCTATCTTCCTAAATATAGTGGTGGTCTTGGTATAAGAAAAATCCAACCTACTAACAAAGCTCTTCCTGTGAAGGTTGGTTGGTATCTGCTGAGGAATAGGAAGGATTGGTGCATGTTTTTTTAATGTGAAGTATCTCAACAACATCCCCCTAATCAGATGTCTCTCGAATGACCATCCCCATGGTTCCTTAATTTGGAACAATATCTGTAGGATCAAAAATATGTTGTACTCTGGCTTGAGATGGAAACTCGCTAATGGCAACAAAATTAAGTTCTAGGAGGACCCCTGGCTGCTTGAAATACCCCTTATTCAATTTGACTTCAGGAATTTGATGGGCACTGCCTCTATTTTTTTTTACAAAAATGTGAGAGACTACTTGTGTGGGGCCTCATGGTTCCATGAAGTGGAAAATGTTAGAGATTTGTTGCCTTCACTCCCCGAAGTTAAGGCATCAGGCTAAAACTGTTTAGAACACTCTCTCTCTAACTAGAATACCCATTTCAGCTTAGGAGGATGAATTATACTAGACTAGGGAAAGCAAGGGTAATCTCTTTGATAAGTTTGCTTACAGTTTGTTGTCTCTATAAGGAGCTCATAATAGTATTTGGAAACATGTTTGGAACAAACAACTTACACCAATTTTTTTTTTGTGGATGACAAGTCATAACAGGATCCTCACACAAGACAACTGTTACCAATTTTTTGCCACAGCTCAATTGGTGGAGATAGTTGAGCATTGTTATATCTTAAGGTGAAATTACAAATTATGTTTAAGTGTTGCTTGCATCATGTTCATCATTATTCATCAAGTGACAGTTGTGCATTTAAAAGAAGAATCTGAATTTCGTAAGTGTTATTCAAATGATTCAAGATTAAATGAAGTACAAAATTGAGCATATAAACAACAGAGCATTTCAAATGTTTTCTTTATTTCATGAAATAATTCATATTTACATAGCTTCATTTGATTGTGAGAATCCAAATGATAATACAACATTGCATTGGAATGTATTTTCTTTTCGAAATGAAATCAAATAACCACACAAGTCATGGATATGATTGTCATAGTGCATCATTAATAGCACACTATGGAAGATGCAAAAGAAGAAATCACATAAGTAACAACATAATCATCATTTCCTGATTGGCTGATGGTCGACGTTGAAGTGGTGCACCTTTGTCTTCTCGAGCTCCGTTGACCTGTAAGAGAAAAGAGGGGATGTAAGAGGCTTTGATTATGAAGACACCTATATGAATCACCAACAATAATGCAGTCTGTTGTTAATCATACATTGAAACAACCAAGAAAAGTATAGAAGAAATGAGCTGAAGGAGAAACATCATGATCATCATATCTTTTTTTTATGCTAACATTGTTTGTTTCCTTGTGCAGGTATAGGGAAAATCATGATGTTGTTTATTATTCAAAGACCAAGCATTTGGAGAAAAACAAGCTCCCACAAGGGTAGAGCTCGGCATGCTGCCCTTACTCATTACAAGTGGGTTGATAAAGAGATAGTAATTACATCATCATATTCATTAAGAAAAGAAATGATATACAACTGGAAGAGTTAAACAGAATTATCTATCAAGCTTTTAAACCAGTTGTGCATTCATAACAATCAGGTAAATGCTCTTTGAAAGCCACAAGTGAACAGTGAGTTTAATTTTCTCAATCATTTAACTGAGTATATTTATATCAGACATTGTTGTGTGGTTCACATTCTTTTGCTATAGTAATATTTGTTCATCATGATCATATGTCATGCAAAGTTCAGTTCATCAGTGTTCTTCTCATAACCAAGGATAGTGAACAGGCATACATTTTTCCTTAATGAAGAGATTTGTTTTAATTTTCATCTTAGAGGAAAACAGATTTACAAAACAGTTTGTTAAGTGGAGCATAAAAATGCATGAAGAGTGTCAGGTTGAAGCCCAAGAGTATGAAAGGAATAGGCATTGCATTCAAATGGTAAATGAGCAGTCAGTTCCAGTTTGACTGATAATACAAATACAACATTAATAATTACGGTGAGAAATGATTATTCCAGAAGGTGTTTCTAAAGTGTTAGTTATGCACAAGAACATTCAAGTAAATGCAGTCCATAGAATTACAAGGTTTCAATTAAAATCTCTGCATAACTCCAAGGATAGAAAGCAAGAGTTTGTTGTATGGTGGAATAAAGGAATCCAAAAAAATTATGTGTGCGAAGAAAACAACATGGGACCAGTAATGCATACAGATGTACTTTCCTTCACAAAGAGACAAGTATAGGAATATGGAAATGACTCAATGAAGTGTAATCAAAGTGCAGATGTAAGAATGTTGTTAATAAACTTTTAGTTTTTGTCATATTATGGTATACCTGTGTAATGGAATGGCACAGATTGTTCTAAATTTCTAAATACCTATATGCTGATTATTAAAAATTCAAATGCCAAAAGGAGTCAGGGTTGTGCACAGTAATCAAAATATACAGTTCTTGTTTGTTTTCATGCACCCACGTTGGGGTTTGCATTTATAGTATAGAATCTTGCATATTACAAATGAACTCATATGGTTTTTTGCAACTGAAAGTGCAGAAAACAAAGGATGGGTCGAGCCCATAAATTGAATGCAAAATAATATACAAATTTTGTTCTCCATACACCCACATGGGTTTTTTTTTCTAAAGGAAAATAATACAACAGACAGCAAATACCCACATTGGGGTTCCAAGTTGGTGTATAGATTCTCATTGTTTCTAGCTACCCATATGGGTATTTTATCATAACAAAAAAGTACTTTGTTTTATCAACCCATATGAGGATTTTATGTGAAATAACAGGAATACAGATGGAAATCATAAGGGTCAAGCTTTAGAATAAGAACGTACAGTTTTTATTCATTTCTCATGATACCTATATACGGGTTTGTCCTCAAGAATGCAAAAAATGTGAGATTCCTGTTTTGGGTCGAGTCCAAAAGATTTAAAAGATTTAAATAGCAAATATGAGCACAAAGAGTATAAACAAGGCATTAGAAACTATCTTAGCTGCGGCTACAAACCAGGAAGCTCACCTTGTGTAGAGAGAAGAAGACAATAACCCTCGAGCAAGTTCTTTCATGAAAGCTCCAGACAAAGCACGATTTTGTGCATATCGGCCAAGAGGAACAAAGCACATGAATGTAAAAGAAAATCAGAAATAAAGCATGAGCAGGTTGCGGCCTTAGTAACCCTTATGGCTTTAGGAATGAAGTGAGAATTCACAATGCTTCAAAAAACAAGCTTACCCAGTCGAAGATTCGACTATCTGAAGAAGAGGATGAAGATTCTCGAGCACATGAGCTTCAGTTTGAGCTCAATCATGGCGGCGTGCTCTTTCAGGCAGAGCTCCATGCTTTTGAAATGATGAATGTAAAATGAAATCATTTTAGGGTTTGGTTTCTTTTGTTCATGCCCCAATTTGAGCCGACATTATGATTATCTAGAATATTCATAATTGTCAATAGCACATGGGAAATTCGAATTAGGGTTGTTTTGCATTGTGATTTATTAAAATCTGAAGCTAATGTTTGGTGGCCGAATTTCATATGCCTAAGTCAAGCTTTGAGGAGTGATGGAGTTATTTTCCTAGGGCTTAGGGTTATTTGTTATTGAAAGGAGGTGGTGGACTTAAGGAAATTTATGATTGATAATGCCTTTGCCTTAGTGGAGAATGAAGGATGTCTATACCTTAGGTATTTGTTTTTTAATTGATTTTGAAGGAAGTCAATTAAAGTTTGAATGTTGAATATATTATGACCTAGGGGTGATTTTTGATCACTTAGGCTTTTGTATTTTCAAAGAAATCAATTATCTACTTAGGGTTTTTGTTTCAATTGATTTTAGAGAAATCAATTAGAGATGTTGATAAGAGAAAGTGATATGCATTGATATTTTATGATTTTTTAAGAAAAATCAAAGCATTGTATTGGTGAGATAAGATATAAATTCTTTTGCAAAAGATTTTCCAATCTTTTAATTGCAAAATAGACAATTGTAAAATCTACAGTGATGTAAAGTAGAATCGTAAATCAATGTTTTATAAATTGTTTTATGATTTCTTGCTATTTTTAGCAGATTGATATTGACTTTTCCTCTTGGTTGGATTTGAGCTTTATCTTGGAGAGATAAGGTGTTTTTCTGACTTTTAAAGCAGATCCAACCTATTTTTAGAGGCTTTACAGTTTGATCATAAAAGCAGTGTGCTTTTTTATGCTTTTATGCAGTTTTTGGGACAATTTGAAGCTTTTTTCCTTGAGCTTCTTTGTGAGCTCGGATTAGGGTTTCTTGAGAGATATATTTTGAAAAGACCTAGTTTTTTTTTCCACTCTCTCTCAGTTGGAGATTTTAGTTTCTTGCTCATACACATTTTTAAGCTTGTAAACTTTTTGTACTCAATTTGGAGAGTTTCACTCCTTGATCTAATTAAGAGCAGCATTCCTATCTCCAATTTCTGTCTCAACTTGCAATTTTAGTATGATATTGATGTTGTGATTCTATTTATAGATCCTCTTTATGTCCTAAGTATTGCATATCACCAATGCAGAAAGTTTATTATTGCAGGTTGCATGCTGTGTTTACTTTTGAACCTTCATGCAAATCAATTTTGCACTATTGTTCATGAGGGATTGTGAATTCATTGTTGTTTGTCTGAAGATTGTTTTGTGAGAGAAATATCAAACTGTTTTGTGAGAGAAATTATCAAAGTCATTGTTAAGTTTTGGTGGACCATAAGTCATAGGTTTTATTTTCAAGTTATCTTTCTATCTCTTTCCTTCAGAGATATTTAGAATAGGATCAATCTTTCGGAGAACCAGCTCACTCTGGAGATTCCTTCTTCATTCAGATCACCCACATCTGAAGAAGGTTTCCATGTTTTAGTAGATTGTTGAATATTGCATTCAACGGGGTGCAAATCTAATTAACAACAACAACCTAAGAAAAATGGGATTTCAAATCCTTACAAATGTATGCTATGTAAAAATGATGAGGATTTTGTCCCTCACTTGTTACTCCATTGTTTGTTTACAACTAAAGTTTAGGAGTCTACCTTTCAAAGGTTGGGTATCCATTGGACCATGAATGGTGATTGTAAGAGCTTTGTTGATAACTAGCTTTGTCCCTATCAACAACCTCCATCTAAAGAAATGTGGTGATAGGTCCCTCTCATTATATGTTGGTGCTTATGGAAGGAAACAAATAATAAGATATTCAAAAATGTGGAAAAAAGCCCAAAGGTCTTTAGTAGTGGCTTTATACTTATTACTAATAATGTATCTTTGTATGTATAGAAACCTCCAGACAAACCTCCCTTTGTCTTGGAAATCACTATGACCAAATCCTGGAACAAGACTTTGGATCTCAATTCCTTTGACAACTCAAAAGCCTTGGTTAGGCTTAACACTTCCTGGAAACCCCCTCTCGATGGTTGGCACAAAATTAAAATTTGATGGTGATGTGAAAGGAAATCTTGGCTTGGCTAGCATCGGGGGCATCATAGAGATCAAAATGGCATAATGGTGGTTGGTTTTGCTGGTGGTATCAACATACAAACCTCTATGACAACAGAGGCAAGAGCACTTATAAGTGGAGTCAAAATTGTTGTTAGTCTAGGCATAAAGAATCTACACATTGAAGGAGACTCCAAATATGTGATTGAATCCATCAACAACAATTACTATCAAGGGTGGAACATCAGGGATATTTTGTTTGATATATAGTTCTTAGTCAACAAAATTGAAAAGATAAAACTAACCCACACCTTTCTTGAAGGCAATAAAGTGGCCAGCTCCTTGGCCAATTTGGGTTCTTCCTAGGAATCATCTAAATGTTGGAGGAATACGGCGGCCCTCCCCTTGAATGTCCAAGGATTTATCCTTGAGGAGAAAAATAAACTTAATTGTTTATGATGAAGACAAAGATCTCCTTGTATGGACTAGACTACATGTCTTTTCACCCTTGGTTTAGGTATGACATGGAAAATGTTTGATGAGATAGATGCATATGTGTGGGTGATTGGGATGTGGTTGGGACTTTTTGTTTTTCTCAATTGGATTCCCCATGAGATTTATGTGTTTCCTTGTCACATGTACGAGGCTTCTCCCAATAATAATATTGTTTTTATTTGGAATGTGTGGCCCGCTAAAATATTTCTCAAGCCTTTGCTTAATTATGGGCCAATAATTATTGCTTCCCATGTCATGATGGCCTTTTGCTCTGTCTCAAAGTACTTCATCAATGCTTGCAATGGCTCTGCAACCCTAAGCCTCTTGGAAATACCTAATTGTACATGGGAAAATCTTATCACCTTAATTAGGAAAGATATGCAGATTTTTAATGATGATTATCCCTTTTTTGGTGTGCATTGCCCTTCTGCATTTTGAGAAAAAACTCATATTGCTTTTCCTTGTGACTATTCAATATTCTCTATGTGTGAATATGGGGGGTGACCATGTGAGAACTGAACCAGGCTCTCATGAGGAATTCCATTGGGATGCTCTTGTTTGGCATATTTGCATGGAAGGTGGTTATATAACACCTCTAATGGAGTGCTTAAAAGGGCACAATGAGAAACTTTCAGCTCATTTTGCTCATAGTTGGTGTGACAGAAGGGTCATGGTGGGAGGCATTTCCTTTGAGATTAATGAAGATGTTATCGCCAAAGCAACATGGCTTTCCTATTTGGGACAAAAGCTTAAAAAACACACAAATGTGCAAGACATGGAGAGTTTGCATACCTTCTTCAAGGAGAATGAATGGCCTACAAAACTCCATGGGGTTTCGATCAGAGAAAACTTCTTGCACTGTAGGATTAGGTGTGCCTAGTTCTAATGAAATATATCACCTTAGAAGATCAGTTTAAAGTCTATTATTTCTGTCATTTATTGCTATTGAATCACCTCCACCATAGGATGATTATTATTTTTCCTTTTTTTCTTGCTTTCATCGCTTAAAAGCTCAGTCAAGGAAACCATGGAGCTTGTAGCTAAGAACCCTGATAAACCACCCCCTCTACCCTTGCATCAAGGGCTTATCCTCCGCCTTTCTCATTTTCACCTAGCACTTTGCCCTCTGAAACCCATTTTTGCTATCAAAATTGAGGAACCTGAGCCTTTTGATTTGTCCCCTTCAAAACCCTCCCCAACTGTCTCTATTGGCACTAAGAGGAAGCTCCCTCCCACTTCCAACTAACCTCTTGAGGACTCCAAACCCAAGCCTCTTGCTAAAAAGAAGAAGGGTGGTGTGGGACTGGCCTAATCAAAGGTCACCACCGAGCTATGCGAACAAAAGAATACCCCCACTAAGAAAGGGGAAAAATGCCTATCAAAGCCAAGACTGAACCAACAAAAGGAAGAAAGGGCATCACCTTTCATGTTGAGGAACCTCCCATGGATAATGATGAGGATGACTCTACGTCCATCGACTCTGAAGAGGATATTGTGGTGGCTACTAGTGTTGATACAAGTGTGGAATAGACTAGCGTTTGAAGGCCCAAAAGGCTGGATAAACATAATTCAGAGGTCTTAATGGATGACATCACTAGTAGCTCAGACAGGAAAAAGGTCAAGATGACAAAAAACATGACATAGTCGAGGAAACCGAGGAGTACACAGAAGGACCTAGTCACTTCTCGGAGCTAAATCAGATGATTCTAGAGGAGTCCACATGAGATTTCTCCAATCATCAGGCTTGAGTGGAAGATACCAATAGGTCGGATGTTGCGAAGGAAGAAGACCCCAATAGCCTAATTGCTTGTGTCGACAAACTAGAAAGGAGGCTTACAAGACTGACCCGGTTCACAATCAAATTCATTCATCACTCAGTTGTCACTCTTTCGGTGGTGTTGAAGGATGAGGTTAACAAGAAGGCCGTTGATTTTGATCCCAACAATAGTTTGGTTGGGGAAGATGTGTTGAAATTCCTCATGGAGGAATGAGAGGGCATTTCTAGGTGATGGGGGGTCCTGTCTATTTTTGGGTGGGTTGTTATTTTGTTGTCATTATGTTGTCTATGTGTCTAGAATTTATGTTGTAACTGGTTAATTTGTCTTTTTTAATCTTAACTTTGGCCCTTTGGGATTTTCATGTTAAGGGTACTCCACCTTGTAAATGCAGCTTATATTATAAAAAACACTATTTTATAGTTTTAGTTTTTTAAATATATTGGCTATGTTTTATTTTTTATTATTTTATATGTCGACTCTTTAATATTTCTTGTTAACATGCTCATGTCAATACAATCCACCTCTCATTGCTACTATAGTTATGTCTCCCAATGTAATAATGAGAATAAGTTATGAAAGATGTTAGAAGTTATGAAAGGTATTATAATGTTTGGGTTAATTTAATCAAAGTCCTCAAATTTTATAAACTAACTTCTTTTTAGTTTACCTAAGCAAGTGCAAAATTGACATCCTCAAGTGCAAACATAAACCTACATGTAGATCTAAACTAGTAGATTATGGATTATTGGAACTCACTTTGCCTTAAATTTTGATGTTTGAATATGTGTAAGGATAGGTGGTATTTAGGAACATCCTTGCAGAACATTGATATAATTGCAAGGATCAAGTTCCTCTCAATCACACCCTGACAAATTGGCTTTATGGCTCTAAAAAAATATCAAAGACAACAAGCAAGTGTGTAATGAACCTAGAATAGTGTCACAAGTGGACAAATGTGTACTAGATTCTTATTTTAATCTCATTTATCTAGATTTTTTTCACATTCTAGCATCATTTCAAATGAGTGATGTATTAAAAATGGTAGAGAAAACATATTTTAGAAATATAAACCATCATTGCACAAAAATAAATATATATTTTGATTTTAATTAGATGATTTTTACATTACAACCAATTGGCTTATAAAGCCTTATTTTTCCCATTACCTCCTATGGGAATAACTTCCTAACAACTAACAATTGTATATTTTCTTACTAATAATTATTTATTTACTAAACTATAAACTACCCTATATACTAAATAAAAGATGTGATAATCCAACATTCCCCCCTTATTGCATTAATCTAAACAAAGGTTGGAACACTACAAGAGTTTATCATAGCAACCCTTCTAGAGACTTTGATGAAACACCTTCACCAATCCTCCTCGTTCACCCAGGAAAGACCAAACCGACTCCATTTGTGTATCTCTTGACTTTAAAACTTGCAATATGATGGCAGTTCAGCCGATAGCAGTGGCGATAGTCCCCGGCCCGGCCCCGAGTTCCTATCGCGATATATATAGTTCGAGTTTCTATATAGAGTTCTTCGGGGGAGGAGAGGAATCTCCTCTGATTAGCGAGGCATATGGATCAATGGTTGGCGCCCTCCCCTCTATATCTCCATGGGGCTGGGTCACTCAACTGACTTTCAGGTGGGTGGGACTTATAGTTGCTCCCCACTTCTGAAGTTCAATGAATCGGCTCCCAACTAACTCCCCATAGTTCCGATAGGGCTGATGCTGATGAATCGGCTTCCCATTACAGATGCCCCTATAGATATAGGCCTCCGATATGAACAGCGATTCATCGGGACCGATGCATCTATGTGTATGGGCACGGTGATGCGCTATACTGGTTCAATCGGCTCTCTGCGATACGGTAGATAGATAACGCTTCAGATCAAACATGTTCCAGTGTCTGCATACTCCCCGCTGCCACATACCGATATGATGACCCGGATTCGGATGTGGATTCGCATGCCACGGATGGATACAAGCGCATTAGTACTCGACGGTGGTTTTTCCCTATCTCCCTATCCCAACCCTCCCACCCGGCGCGGGTAAAGGAGAAAGCTTTCTGATCGTTAGATTACAGGGCCAATACAGAAGATCTTATGTACTGAATATGGCTGCTAAGGTTGTTGCATGCGGGTTCTAGTTACAACGATTCCGGTCAGGGGTGGGTGGGAGGAGTACTGCGGAGAAAGGTTCCTTCCCATGCACCGTACAAGTATGGTTTAGCCGCTCCACCCATTTCATTGATTATTAACCCATTCCGACTGAACACGAGCGCATCTCCACGACGATTAGAGGACAGATACCGGTCAATAGATAGAGCATGCAATGGATAGAATGTGTTCGAATTTGTCAGTTTGGGCATTCTCCCAACTATGGTTCTATGGTCTGCCCGGGTCCTCCTACCTATCCTGGGAATGGAGCGTTCAAAACCGCCGTGAACAAAGAAATGAATATCTCCTCCCAACAACTAATCGAGGGGTGGGAACTTAGGAGGATATAGGTAGACCCCAACTTAGAATAGGACGGGGCCATATAATTTGTAGGGCCTCTCCCCACCCATCCTGGAAACACTTCAAATAGTAAGGGCTCCCACCCGCCCCTACAATTCTATGGCCCTACCATAGCCCCGCCCCTACCATAGCCCCTACCATAGCCCCTCCCCATAGCCCCTCAAATTCTATGGTAGGGGCTATGGTAGGGGCGGGGCTATGGTAGGGGCGGGGCTATGAGCCGGCAACTTGAGTCCGGGGGTAGATGACTTCCGACTGAGTGAGCTAGCTGGTACGGGGCCTGATCGACCCACATAGACCATAGTTCGGCACCCATGGATGCAGCTAATTCCGGTTGTGTCATCCCAGCTTCCGATTCCCTCTACTCGGTCTTGCCTTAAGTTCGATGCTTTGCACCTCTACATCGCCATAGAATTTTAGGGCGCCCATAGAATTTTAGGGGACGTATCATCTAATAGAGTGAGCCATCACTCGTAGGATCGACATAGATTGGTGGGGTTGGAGAGTGGTTTTTTCGCAGTCGGTCGAGTCTGGCCGTTAGGGGGCCTTATGATTCAATCCCCTTTCCCATTGACATTGGTTCTCGTGCCCACCCTGCCAGGCAAGGAAAGTCTCCTCTTTGCTTAATGAGAGAACACATTTCCTCTAAAATTCCACATCCCCTCCAAGTGTGTCAAAATCCCTCTTTTAGTGTTGCACATGAGAGAACAAGTCTCCTCTATGATTCCACATCTCCTTCAAGTATGTTAATATCCCTCGTCTATCATACAAAAGAACCTCAAAAAATGTGAAATGGTGTTTCTCATGTAGTATATCATTTATGAGTGAGAAGCTAGCTTAAGATAAATTCCTCCATCCTTCGAAATCTTGAACCTCCAAATTTATCTATTTAATTTTGAAAATAGATATTCCTCCTCACTATCACAGTGGGGAGAGTCTTATGCACTACAAAACCACAAAATTCTATCTCACTTTCAATTTTAACAAGAGCTTTATTTTTCTTCAACTTCCCATCAATAAGAATCTTAGCTTGTTGAATGCAAATCATTTGAACATGTCCATTTTTTTAACAATAATAATATTTGAATAAACTTTATTCTTCCCTATTGAAGTGTTAGAATTTTTCTTAACAAGCAAAGTAGTTTCCTCAATAACTGAATGATTTGTATTAACTCTACTTCATCAATCAAAGAAGAAATCACAGTTTCCAAACTAGGATTAATTTTGTTTAATGAAATTACAATATGATCAAAACTTGAAGGCATACTACTCAATAAGATTGCTTTAGCACCATCATCATCAATTGTAACCTTCACACCTACAAGTTGATTAAGAAGGGAACAATATGTTCTAATAAGTTGAACAATACTATCACCTTCTTTCATCTTCAAACCAAATTTTTTTTGCTTAATGGACATCTTAACACTTGAAGTTTGTGAACCAAATAAAGATTTAAGATCCTCCCATTTTTTCTTTAAAGTATTTGTTGAATCAATATGATGCAAATGTGCATCAAATAATCAAAAACCAATTAATTTTGTGGCTTTACTATCTCTTACTACTCATTTTACCGCTTTATCTACATTTTATGGTATTTTAATAGTTCCACTAACAATATCTCATATATATTTTTCTATTAAAATTAATTGCACCTTAAATTTCCAAGTATGAAGTCCATGCCCCCTCAAACTTGACTAGAACAAATGATTTCTCCATTATTCAAAAAAAATCCTACTTATTTCTACAAGAAAAAAAACTTATCTCTAAAGAATGAGGATTACATGTGAAATATTTATATGCATAATAAAAATAAAATAATAAAAAGAAAAAAATGATCAATCATCATATCAGAAAACTTACTCCTCCTTTAATGAAAGATAGCAACAAGACATTTTTTTATCTTTCAACCTGCTTGCATACGCCTTATATCCTTCATGCTACATGCTTCAACATACTTAAATTTTCCTTCCTTTTCTTATTTGCAGGCTCATATTTCATACTTGGATTGAGAAAGAATTAAAATGATGAGAGAGGGAATTGATTGCAATGATATGATTCAACACTTTATCAATGCCCTCTCTCATCATTTTAATTCTTGAATTCTTGTCTTGAACACTCTTTTGAAACCGTCAAACCAATAAAAGGATGTGATGGGTATAATTTTTCACACATTTTAAAATAAGCATTAAAATTTCAACTTACTTGAGGAGTTATCCTTAAACATGAAGTAAAGATGAGATTATGCTTGTTAAGTAAATGATAAAATCTCTGACTATGTAGATAAGTAAAATGACTCCAATAAAGGATGAAATTGATAAAACTTGCCTAGACATGTGAATGAGTATGAGCCCATCACTAAAAAAACTTATAAAGGAATACTAGTGACATAAATGCATTTTCCCTATAAATGATTGTCTATGAAGGTTGCAAATAATTGGAGAGGAGAAAAATGTAACTTATCATGGTAAAAGATATCATCATATATAGTAATCATGTGAGCACATAAATAGGAAATAATCATCAATCAAGGTACATGTAATAAGGTTGCACCAACTATAGGAAAATAATGAGATAAGGATGACCATCAAGGTAGGATCAAGATCATGTAAGCATATAAATAGGTGAAGAGCATGAAGGCACATGTAAAGATGTTTTCCCCTAATATAGGTAAATAATAAGATAAGTATGGCCATAAATGTGAAATAAAGAGCATGTGCAAATGTGAATAGGATGTAGAGGATGTGGGTATGACAAGGCTCATAACTTGGAACAATAGAACCTATACATGATGAGAATCATAGAAATAAGAGGTATGGCATTGCAAGGGTCATAACATATATAAAAATACATGACATGATATAGGTCAAAACATGTAACCAGAGGATTTAAGAATTATAAGGACAATAACACATGGAATTATAATGTTTAGACATGATAAGGATCATACTAAAGATATCTATAACATGTGAACAACATCATGGTTATGAAAGATAAAAATCATAATTCATGTATTTTCATAAATCATGGAACATGTGTGCATAACAAGGGATGAGTGAAAACCAAAGCAAAGCATGAAAACTAACAAGGAAATGCTAAAAATGACACATAAGAAGAATAAGTGTCCCAACCCATACTTTGGGTTGTAATAAAGATAGACACTTCACTCATGTATTTTTTAATTGATTTCAACTATAATCTAACCTTCTGATTATTTAATAAATCAATACATGTTGTCCACTAATATTTCACATGTGATATTTGATTAGACTATTCCAAGGATTTTTGTATTGATCTAGGTGTAAGACATGTGATGATTCAATTCTTAATTTAAGTACATTGTGATTCCCAAAGTCTCACATCAAAGGCATTAGTCAAGAAAAAAATTTAGAGAACAACATAAAAATGGCTCTAGCGATTAAGATGCAACATTGACATTTCACACTACATACTAACATACACATAATTCTTGTGTCAATTAAAGCAATAAACAAGACATAACAAGGAAATTGTGGTGATGTTATACATCATGCACAATAAAATACATTGAAAAAACTTAAAAGATAGCACCATTGCTCCAAGAAACATGGGATATTTAAAAATACTTACAAAACATGGGACAAAGCCACCATGATGAACTTATGAGAGAGCTAAACCACACCATAATGATGAGTGGGTCCTAACCCATGATCAAGTTCTCTCACAAACACAAAGAAAGGGTAGAATGAGGGAATAATCTACCTTGAACCCACAACCTAAACACACTCGACAAAAATCACCAGACCAAGGGAATCTTAAGAAAGAGGTGGGGAAACTAGGATATACCATACATTGCAAGCACATTTACACTATCAAAGTATTGCAATGGCCCCCTAATCAAACCCCCATTTTTTAAAAAATAATATAACTTATAGAGAAAAGAGAATGCCTTGCTTCCTAGTTCAAATTGACCCCCAAATAATTCCAAGGATACTAATTTGCATCCATAAAAAGGATAGATTATCAACCCAATATCCTTAGAAGGAAAAGTTTCTAACTCTTTGCATTTATGTAATATGGTTATCCATGAACATATTTATTTATAACTTTAAACTGTGAAGGTCTCCATATCATGGAGCCACAATTTTAGTTTCAAGTTCAAATCTAAAAGTCATGCATTAACATTTAATGATATAGACAATTAAGAAAATTAGAGGGTTAAGTGAACTCAAAGCCTCATTATCTAGATATCCATAGTTTAGATTTTTTATTCAATTCCATTCATCAATTGAACCCAAAGGGTAAATTTCCCCTCTCAATCTCATTAACAAGTTTAGTTTTTTAAGTCTACAATACCCCCATGTTTTTTGCATTTTTCCCATGTACTTTATCTTAGTAGGATAGTTTTTAAGAGTTTCCAATTTTTAAGTTTTCTATTCTAATATTCAAACAATAGTTTTTTACTAGTTTATACATTAGTTTCCACTGATGAGTTTAAGACAACTCATTACATGTCCATAATTAAATCATTTTAATTTCTAGACAACTATGTGCATACAAAACTACACATGTGAAATTACCCTTTTGACATGTTTGTTTAGTATGCAATCAAATAATATTTTCTCAACATCCCTAACCAATATTTTTATAACATCCTTTAAACTCTTTCTCTTAATAGTGTGAGACAAGGAAACATTTCATAAATTGGAAAACAACCTAACAGATCATCATATATGCCAAGAATATGATCTCAATAGCCAATCTAGATATCCATATCATATTTGATTATATGCAACTCCTATTGCCCCAAAAAATTCAATATTCTCTCAAGAATATTACTTCGGGCTTTTATTTAGATAATAGTGTTTGTATAACACAATACAAAATCAATATCTATACATGATACATGACATCAAATCCCTTGATCACCCAATTGAAATCAATAAACATCATTACAATAAGATAAAGGGACGTTGAAATCATTAAATAATAGCATTTAAAGTGTCTTTAATGTATGTTGAACCCTCTATAAGGAATTTACAAGTTGATTCATAATATTATGTTGAAGTATTGATTTCTCAATGTGTTATAGGGTATTCCTATAATAGACAACTAATTAAAATAACATTGCAACATTAAAACATGGTAAAGGTTCCTATGATTATTTTTTAAAGAAAATTTTACACCTATTCCATTTTCTACAACATAGAGTATTGATGTCTCAAGATAAAGCCCTTGTAGACTCTACTCACCTCTTGAGACTATCAATGGATGACATTTACAATATTGAAATAATATAAATTTATATTACATTCAACACACCATCAATAATGAATTGATTTAGGTCAAATAAATATTTCTTCCAAGTTACAATAGTCAACTATTTACTACTCAATCAATAATACAATTAAATCATGTCATAGTTGTCTTACATATTAGGGTTACATCCCCTTACAATATAATAAAAACATACTAAGCATAAATCAAAGGTTCTAGTACATACACAATGTGACTTGTTGGTAAGTACAAATTCCCAAATGGTGCCTTGAGAACCATAAATCATATAGGTGTTAATATTAATATAACAATCTTGCTTTGTATAAATATCATGCCACTCCTAAAGAATCTAATAATATTACTCTTATCATAGACAAGGGTCTTATGGTATAAGTGATGCAAATAGTTCCAGGCCATAGAGGACCACCAAACTTTTTGCCCAAGTAATGTATGGAAACTATTGATAGGATCAAGACAACAACCAACTTCTATTTTGTGGAAACAAAAACCAACTCAAAGACCATTAAATCACATCCTAGGATTGGAGAATTGCAAGGGTGAAACCAATAAATTTTCAATAATTGAGCATCATGAATAATCAACATCAACATTTCTACCCTTACACTAGGGTGTGAAACTCTTGAATATCATTATACCAATAGAATTTGGAAATAAAGGATAAAAGACCCATCTCAAACACATGAACAAAAAACACATACAAATGTTCAAGGCCTCAATAAGAAATTAATGGTATAAATTTCATTCAATCTTGGGCTCGCAACACCATAAAAAATGTTATAAGTCAAGGTTTTACACGTGAATACAAATAACCTTATGAAAATCCAATACCATAAAAAACACCCCAAAATCCTTAACTAGGTCCAGTTTGCAAGGTCATTAACTAAAACAAGAGTTATAGGGAATCTAAATCCTTAAAATTATAACTCAAATTTCATTTTTCAAACAAGCAACACTTAAATATTTAAATAAATAGTTTCCATGATGAACCTAGGGAACCAAATAGCATAGAAGTCACCATGTATTGGTAACTCATAAAGGAGTTTCTTCTTTAGGAAAATATAATATAGAAGATGAGAAAAGATATGTAGGGCCTATTAATTCTTACTAATTGTATGCCTATAGAAAATATCCACCCATCTATAGCAAGATCCCAACCTATATAAATCCACTATTTAGACAAAAGTAACAAGAAATAAGGCCTCACATTCAAGAATATTAGTCACCATGAACTCTTCACACTAGCATATGAATCATATTTACTCAAAACACATCCAACAAAAAAATTATGTTGAATTCGCTCTCCCACTAAAATACCCTACAAGATAATGGCACAATGCCTAGAAAAAACTAGGTCTTCTCAACTCTTTATCCCTGGATATCTCTCTACCTCATTCTCTTTCTCATTCTTTTGTTTAATACTCCATAAAGGAATCCTAAAGAGTATCATACAAGTGTATATACATCACCTAAACGATTATCCATAAATTTATGTATACCCTTGAGTTCAACAAATATAAACTATTTCCAAACAAAAACAAAACTATAGTAATGAGATACTTCCAAAATTCCACAAAAACTTCATGTCTTAAGGCATTTAATAGATTATATACAATGCATTAAATTCTTAATATGCAAACATTGTTTTCCAATAATAATCCTTCTTGTAACACAATAATAATATTCAAAGATTAAAACCCGACTATTATCACAATGCAATAAAAATTTAAAACATAAAACTATTGTCATAAAGACTAATACATGGAACCATGGTTAAACTAAAAGGTAAATGTGTTATCATTAATATAAGACAATGCAACCACCTTTAAATCACATAAAACATAAACCAAATGAAGGCCACCAAAATGATAAGAACACAATCAACAAATCATAAGGTCTTGACTATCTAATTCTTGACAAGGACTCCATGGAAAACCCACTTTTTGCACCATTGCACTGAGAATGAGTGACAAAGGCATGAATTCCTACATAGTGCCAAAATAATAAAATATATCAATAATATATACACTTGTCAACTAAAAATGATATTCAACATACAAAATTATTTGATAAATTATGCCATGAAATAAAAATAATAAAATCAAAACATTATTACTCATCTCAATCCAAGTCAAACTCCATAGTAAAATTTCTAGGTTAGTTTAGATAAATATAATAATAAAATTATAATATTATTACAAAGTAAAGCCTTCGAAATGGGGTTATGAAAAGTATACTTAAATAATTGTTCTCCATGCATTTATTACCTTTATATTTTTCCATATAATAATGTCATTGCTAATGTTCATTATGCAATTAACATAACATCATATGCCTAGGTAAACAAATTATCTTCCCTCCTCTATGTTTATTCCTAAAATATTAAATTAAAAATAAAATACAAATACAAATTACTTTTATCCATTCCCCTACCTATGTGTAATGATTGACGACTAAGCACTTAATATCTCACACGTACTAGCATACCTTCCTATATCACTTGAAATACATTGAGTTCTTTACCCTCTATTGTGACATGCACACCACAAATTATAAGCTAATGCTAACTAGGTGAGTGTGATGTCATGATAGGCCAAAAAGTTGCAATGGTAAAAAATACATTTGGAGATAGGAAAAATCATAAAACTTTTTTAGGCTCATATTTTTCAACTCTTTTATGGATTTACAAATCAAACCAAAATAGATATATATTTTTTTGAAATAAATATGTATTTCTTGAAAATGGATATCCATTTTGTAAAAATAGCTATTATTTTCTTAAAAATGGATATCACTTTTTGTTTAAATTATCCCCTCCAAAAAATACCTTTATATTGTATTAGAATAAGCCTTCATAGTCCCAAAAGAAAGAACCATAGGCTAAGTTATTACCATAAACTTTCTTGACTTCACCCCTTATGCAAATGGTTTTTTCATCTAAATTTGATAAAATTAAAGGAATATATATGGGAAACTCTCAAGTTTCTAAAAATATAATTTATGCCTCATTGTAATTTTAAAAAATTATTATTAATTTTTCACATACACTATGTTTGATGCTTGATAGGTATATATATTAAAAAAATCATAACTTTCAAACCATGTATCCCTTTTCAAATATGAAATATTTTTCAACACTATAGGCTTATTAGATATAGGTTTAAAAATATGAATGTCATGTTTTTTTGACCAAGTTGGTTTGGTTAGACAATTAATTTTTAATTCTTTAAAAATATTGCACTTAGAAATTCATAAATAATTATTTATTTTACAAAAACTTAAAAAAAAGATGATGCACATCCTCTCATGTGTCCTTTGCTTATATACAAAGTTTATTGAAAAAATATGAAGTCACTTTTTGTTCATAAATAGGTTGGCCAAAATAACACCTTTTTAGTTTTCTAAAAATAATATTAGTACTAAAATGTATGAAAAAGGGGGACGATTGATAGGAGACCTAAAAATGAGGGACCTATACCAAAAAGCACAAAGGGGGTGTCCACCTAATCACAAATCCACCTTTTCCATGTTCATTAGGAAGAGGGATAGTGCCAAAAATGATTAGAATTGACTTGCAACCCTCAAAGTGAGTCAACCCTAGGTTTGGACACTATGCTGCCCTAACTTCCTTATGATAGAAATGATTGAACAATAGTTATGGGAGAAGAATAAAAGTGCATTAACAATCAAACCTATGAGATCTAACACTTGAAACATGAAGTATTATGATAATACTAATAGAAACAACCATTAACCATCATATCTGAGAAGGTCAAGATGTTGTGTACCTAGCTCCAGAAGTGGGTTTCAGGCTCTATTGAAGGACATGTTTTCCTAGGCACGAATGGGTCTCTATACAGGGCTCTAAAAATTATTTTTTTAGTTCTTGGATCCCAGATCTAAGCTTCTAATTCCCCAGGTTTGACTATTGGAAAGTCAAAAATAAAACCTATAGGTGAGTTTCTGTGTCTTGACAACTTTGACAACTTTGCAAAATTGTACTTTTAATCCACTTCCAATCCTTCTTCACCTACAAATCTGCAAACACAAAGAGAGGAGAAAAATGTTTGTTTTTGGTGGATAATATTTTGCCTTGGTCAAACCCTAATTGGGTAATTAAACCTTGATAATGAAATAATGACAAAAATGAAGGAATGATGAATGAACACTAGCTTGTTGCAACTCACCAAACCCTTTAATGGTTTTCCTTAGAGGATTGAATTCTATCACATCGCTCCAAGGATTGGATCTTGCATGAAATGGATTGATTGCTTGATAGATCTTGATGCTTGAATGCTTGCTTGAAACTTGAAACCTACATCACAATGTTAGCTCCAAAAACATGCATGAACACACATAAATCTTGACATCATGATAGGATCTTGATTGTTGTAATAAATGATTGATAAATCTTCTCTCCAATGCTCTTGACAATAATATTTTCTCTTGTAATGCTTGCATAAAGTGTGTTAGATTTGAATTGATAAATGTTATCCTCAAATTCAGTTGTGCTCAATTCATGGGATAACCCCTATGAAACTTGTCCATTTTGTAGCCTATGTTCTCTAAGCATGCAAAATGAGGAAAATATTACTTGCCCTCGTGCATGGTCCCAAGCCTCAAAAAGTCATTTTGAGTGTTTCCTCTTTTCACCTTTTGAAAATTTACAAAAGGTTAAAAATTGCAAAAGTTCAGTTTTGGGAGTTAGTCATTTTCTTGCATATGCAGGAACGTTGAATTTTAGCACTCTTGCATATTCTTGGTTAACTGTATTGTCTTAGCCATTTTCTTGCATATATAGGAGCGTTGAATTTTAGGACTCTTGCATATTTTTGGTTAACTTGTGCATTATCCATTTTCTTGCATATGTAGGAGCGCTAAATTTTAGCACTCCTACATATTTTTGGTTAACTTGTGCCTTAGTCATTTTGGTTTCAGTGTAGTGGTGCTAAATTTTAGCACACTTGTATTATTTTGATATCTTCCATGTAGTGTTGAGGTTTTCCTCCTACATTGCATATTTTCATGCAGTGTCGGGGTTTTATATTACATTGCATATTTTCATGCAGTGTTGGGGGTTTTCTCCTACATTGCATATTTTCATGTAGTGTCAAGCTTTTTCTCCTACATTGCATATTTTCCATGTAGTGTTAGGAAAATTCTCCACCTTTGCATCTAAAGTGAAATATCACATGTAGTAGCTTAGAAATTGAGCACCATTACATCCAAGTTCCTAAATCACTTGCAATAGCTCAATTTTTTCCACTTGTGCATTTGATTATCCTTCCCTCATGCAATATCTTAGTTTTTTTGCACCTCTACATCTAAAGTGAAATATCCCATGTAGTAGCTCAATTTTTTCCTAATATTACACTTGGAAGTTTAACCCCATGTAATGAAAAAGGGATGAAAAAAATAGGGAAGTATTGAGGTGCCAAGTTGACACACGACATGCAGGTAAGATAAAAGTAAAAGTATCTCACCTCTCTTGAAAGAGACAATCAATAATCAAAATGATCACCTCCCAAGGTCCATGATGTTGGTTCACAACGTTGTTGTTTCATGAAGTGGTCAATATGGTTGTAATATTCAAGGGGCCTACCGGTTTTGAGTTTCTGGATTGTTGCAAGATCAAACATCTATCTAAACCTACTTTAACCCCGAAGGTTTTAAGGAAATAGAAAAAGATAGATCAAGGTTTTCAAACTAAAAAGAATGTTGATTCACTGAACTAATCAGACTTGTTACCTTCCAAGGAATTCCTAAACTAGAACTACAAAATAAAATTAACCTATAATTGATACAAAGTTTCATTCATTCACAGTGAAAACTTTAACAGTAGATTGCAAATCATCATTCAAACAAAACATAAGATAAAATTTCATTCCTTGAAAGCTTTTCAAATAAAATGATTAAACCAAAATGAATACCATTCTAGAGCATAATATAAAGTAGGTTTAAGTCTGGCTGCTCCTACTATCAATGAAATAGATAAGCAACATTTACAAATCTGGCAAGATCACTAGTGTACAGAAACCCATGTCTTCAAATTATCTCCATCTATGCTACGAAAATCAAGAAGATACATCACCTCCTCCTGCTGAACTGCAAAAAATGTCTAACTTACTTAAAAAAACCTAACTTGCTTTTTCGATATCCCATCCTCTACCTTTCTACCTCTACTCTCCTAATTCACAAAAGATAAATAGCAAGAATCATGCAAGATAGATCAACACAAAGAATTCACCAAGAACACAATGTCTTCAGTTGTATTGAATCACCAAAGATAGCAACAATTTGAGTCTTTTTGTATTACAACGATTGCTTAGAATAAAATAACTTCTAACTCCTACTCTACTTCTTGATTTTCTCTACCCTTTGAATCCCCCAGCTTGCTAACTAATCTGCTAACTTTTTTTTCTAACCTTTCTAACCCTTACAAAAGAGGCGAAACGCCATATTTATAAAACCCGCCAGATGTGTCAACCCAGTTAGGGTTTACAATAATTCGGTCACAAAACAAGTCGGCCCCAGAAGAATTTAAAACAAAGTCAAGTGTGCATTAAATGCATGGGCACCAACCAGATCGGCCCAGGATCTCCCACATAACTCAGACCAAAACGCGTGAAGAAGAGGCAAAGTGAAACAATGAGGAAGCACGACTTTCAATGCAACTTTGCATTATCTGCTTCCCCCACTTCGCCCATACCTTGTTCTATTCTGGCCTTCGTCACCAAGAACGTCCTCTGGAAGCTATCTGCAAGTGGCATAGGTGAAACCCTAGTTCACCATTTAATAGCATTAATATTATTCTTTAGTTGCCCCATCGTATTGTCCCAGTCTCTCTTGTTGGATTGATATTCATTAATGATTGCACAATAGGTCGATGCGTCATCCAGCTGGTGCCCAATTAATGTATCCCATGATAGCCTTAGTCCTTTGTAGCAGGGTGTTCATATTCATATCTGAAACCTCAAACCAGACTGATGTCATCCTGCCTTCAGGAATCCTACTCTTTTCGTCCAGCTTCATTTTTTTCTGCTTCAGAGATGGATGATCCCTTTGTGTCCTTTAGCCTCTCCAGCCACCATCGTCCTGCTAGACTCAACCTACATTCATCAAACACCAATGTGAGAATCCAAATGTTGACAACATTTTCATCCAAGTGTTAACTTAAAATCATGATAAAACCATTAAATTAGGCATTAAGCATCAACACTGTGAAGTTCGGGATTTCAAGTTAACTGGGGAAAAACAATTTGGAAAGAATTTCAAAAAATTCCAAACCAGGCGGATTCTCCCGATGAAGCACCAATGTCAACAATGGATCATCAAAATGAACACAAGCAACATACAACAGTGAAATTCATCAAGCTAAAGCCAAATATGTTTAAGCATTCATCATTAGATTCATCAATTTTATCCAATTTCTTAAATTCCACAAAGCATAGCAGAGAATTTAGAAAAATCCGGCTGGATCGGAATTTTGCAGATGACCCAAAACTCTGAACTCGGAGCACACTTCCAGGAAGATGAAGGAATTCGGGAAAATCCGGAGACATGGAAATTTCACGGAGTCTTCGGAATCCCGAAAAACCTTCATCACGCTCGACTTTTCATGAAGTGATCAAAACTCGACAAATTCTGAATCTCTTGAAGTCGACTCGAATCTAATTCATGATTTCTATTTATCCCTTTGGATCCAGACTACCTGAGGAGTCAAATAATGAAAGTGCACGACAAACCAGTGATGCCCTAGATTCAACTGTTAAGACCTCTGCCATGAACAATAGGGGCAAGCTTAGATTACCTAGATGGAACTCGGATACACTCGACAAGGTTCGCAGTGGGTTTGCAATGAATAGTGGACCATTCCTGAGCAAGCCTTGATTAATACAATAAAGGCGAAACTCACCAACCAACTCAGAGCGCGTCAAATTGAACTGGGCTTCGTAAAACCCCACCCAAATCAATCTGAGGCATTGACAAACAAGGCAAGGCATGGAAACCATTCAGGAACACACATCGGCGAGAGTTAAGAAACTCACAGTGACCGGTAAGTCTCAGCGACCCAAAATTCAGAAACCCAACAATGAAGTGGAATCCGAAAAAATATGGCCTAGGTGGAATTCCACGAAGAGCCCGAAACTCTGAACTTCCAACATTGAAATTACTTTGTCGGGTTTACGATGGAATCCGTGAAAATCCAGATGGGTTAGAAAATTCAGAAATAGGGTGAAAACCCGAACTTTTCCTTAAAACTTAAGTTTTCAACATGCAACCTAGGGGAACAACTTGGATGGGCGAGATGAACAACTAAGGACCTCGAAAGCAATCAAAGCAATAAAATCCACATGCCCAAAAGATGTCAGAATTTAGAGCAAAAGAGGGGGGGGAAGGGGTCCCATTTTAATCAAATTTAAAATGGGGTGGTTATGCAAGGCATAGCAGGAAGTTTGCCAAAATGGGATTGATGAACTAATTAGGGGTCTTATTTCACACTCTATTTCATCAGGAAATGAGATACACACCATGAAAGGACTATCAACCTTGAGGTGAGTCAATTCAAAGTGTCAATCTATTGATTTCCTTTTTTTTGCAAGGACGTGGGTCCTGATTAAACAACACTTTGGGGAGAAAGATTAAAAATAGTAAACTAACTCTAAAATGCAACCTACAACTTGGATCTTGAAGATTAAGCTCAATACTGATGAAACAAGAAATCAAAATGTAGATCTAAGAGAGGCAAAATAATGTGTACCAATCACCAAAAGTGCTTTTTGAAGCTATCTGGGGACTTATTCACCCTATGGCGAATAGGTCCTAGTTAGGGCTCTGTAAAAATAGTTTTTGGGTTCTTTTCTCCTATGTCTGCACTCTTAGATTCCTGATTTTCACAGTTGGACAGTTGGAAATAAATCATGTAGGTGAGTTTCCATGAAATTGCAACAATGATGACAACAAATGCAACTTTGACAAGTTCTTCAATTATGCTCTTCAATATTTCTTCCACCTAAATTTGCAAACACAAATCCAGAGGGAAAAATGTTTTGTTGTTGGTGAATTGGGGTTTGCCTTGGTCAAACCCCATTTTTGCAATTAAACTTTGTAATGAAACAATGAAACATGAAGGAATGATGAATGAACAAAGTAATGTCACAACTCACCAAACCCTTGAATGAACCTTGGAATGTGTAATGCCTACCCATGAAATTATCAATAGAATTTATGAATTAAACAAAAATATCAAGCAATTATGGTAAAAGGAGGAACTTCATTAAACGAATTCTAAAATATTATATACATACTCTTTATATTGCAATGATTAACTTATTGCTAAATAAAATGCAATCATTAGACTGAGATAAGTAATATTATGCAATTCAAAAAACATCACAACCATAAAAATCAGTGAGACTATAACACAATATTTTTCTTGACTGGAAAACCCTCTTGGGGTAGAAAAACTACTCGAAAAATTGTTGCACTGGCTTAATCGCAAAATTGGTTATTTACAATGCCTCATTGGCCATATATCAATATTTTTTATCATTGTTTTAATGATACACGAAGTATCACCTCTGTTTCTCTTAAGAAATTTATTGTTCTTCCTTGTAATTTTTAGAAGTCACAAGAACATATGTCAACAACATCCTCTCTTAATAAAGTTACTTTCATAATATATATCGAGACAACTTCAATAATAATTTGAAGTCTTCAATGAAGACATAATATAATCATCTCAAATAAAAACATTAGTATTCTCAAGTAATGCATTTTTCAAGCTTAGACAACCGAATCCAAAGCCCTACAAAGTCTTTAAATATTGTAGTCATTTTCAAAAAAATATGAAACCAACTGAAATAACTGCTAGCCAAGACACTTGTCGTTGATTTTCACATTCCAACTATTTCATGAATAAGTCCACAATATATGAGACATCACACTATCCACGGGTCTACAATAAACAATATCCATGCATGTATAAAGTGAATATAGGTTGCAAGCACAAGGAGTCGGCACAGTAAGCTGCAGATCAAGTTTTACACATTATTCTATCAACCATGCATATGCACAGGTCTCACAACAAGAGATTTACACTACACATACCAAGCCAAATAATAAATCCCAGTTGAGGGTAAACAAACCCTTGACAAAACATGACATAGATTTGACATGATCCACATTATGATTAGCTTATAAAAGAACACTTTACTCCATGACTATTATAAAAAATGTAACTATTCCTATTAAAATTGAATGCCTTTAAGCAATGTTACTATCTTTGTTATACAAACTCCCAAAAGCAGACTAACCCTTAACTAGGATTTCAACCATAAAATATTTCACATTTAACCAGCATAACATTAACAGTTACAAAATGAACATATAACTTGCCCCAAATAAAACTATCCTATTAATGCTAGGCATGAAAACCGACACCACAACCATGGAACCCAATACCACAAGTATGGAAATCGACACCAATCCTTAACAAGAACTATTACCTCAAGGAGAAATCCCTTTCTTAGAAAGAAAACATTAATGGTTTTACTGATGTAATAGAGAAGAAGCCCCTTTTGAAACAAAAGCTTAACATAAACCCTTTACATTAAACAGAGATAAAAACTGCTAACACAACCAATAAACTCTTCAAATGAGGTGAACAACAAAAAGGGTTTAAGGAAATGAAACACCTGTTAATGAATTCTTCTCTTTCCACTGAGAAATTTTCTCACATTGTCAATGCCAAGTCAAACTATCATCTTGTAATCATCTATCTAAATTTGTTCCATCCCTCTCCATCCACACTGTATCGACATGGAAAAATAAGAAGCCCTAACTGTTGAAACTATTCCTTTCGTTTCCTTTTTTTTCTTGTTTTTACTTTTATGTTATATATATGCCTTTAATCTCGATAACCGCAACCCATATCCCATCCAAGGTGCATTTCAATGGGGTACATTTAAATCATCTCAAATACAAAAATGCATTCGGGGCCTAGTCACCTTAAGTGACTTCAACTTTGTAATACATTATCACCCTTAAAATGCCCTTAGTAATATTGCATATCTAAAGTCCTTTTGAAAACTTTCTTTTAAAACATCATTGACAACCCACTGTTCACTTCTTGTCTTGGTTACTCGAAGGCTCTTCAAGAGAAGGTGACCCTTCATCTGTCAAACCCGTCCCTTATTTTTCGTGTGAACCAAAAATGCATCAAAACACATCAAAACATATTTTGTATGAATAAACAAGTACCCTACACATAGGTGATTGACCTAGGATCTTAATTTTTACAAAATATAATGATAAAAAACTATTTTTATAACTTATATCATAATTTCATAAACAAATATAAAATTAGCTCCACTAACTCAAAATTATTCTTAGTAAAATATCATCCTTAATAAATAAGTTTCTAGTACGCCTTACATTCTCCCCCCCTAATAATGGACTTCCTCTTGGAAGTCACTGAGAGAATGAATATTTCCTAACTTCATCACATCCATCAAAAGTTGGATTTCATTAAAAGATTTTCTAAGTCGACTAGATACCTGCATCACCAAACAGTGAAAAATATAGAGAATTCCAAGTTTGCTTTTCAATAATAATATTCATATCACAAGAAACAGATTTAATCCATAAATTGCAGACACTAATTTTACATTATCTAAATATTACTAAAATCAAATTCATTGCCTCATATTCTTTCTAATGACTAGGAATAATTCATACATACCAATGCTCGCCATCTCGATCTCGAATTCCTTAATTGAAGCAGTAGCACCAAGATTGATATTACCTACCTTTCACTGAATCTTTACCTACTTTGGAAAGCAGAAACTTTATACAATTTCATACAAGTGCATGAATGTTGAAGACTAGGCTCCTAATTATACATATTACTCATTGGTAAAGGAACTCATGACTGTTCCAATTCTACTAAGCATCTTTGCACTAAAGTTTATGAAAATTGAAATAATATAATTCCTTTCAAAGATAATAATCATAAATTGTTTTTATTGTTTTGAGATTTTAGGTTTTATGGTTTATGTTGTACACAATATCACAACATAAGTAAGTTAACTCAAAGCTCTTATCTAAGTGATCAGAAAAGCTCTTGTAATGTAAGAAATATGTTAATGAATTCAAACCCGAAAAACCCCTCTTTTGATAAATATCTGCCAACAACTTCACTTGAAACCTCCTTAAAAAAACTCAACAATATGATCATGATGTTATTCAGTGATAAAGTATAACACTAAATTCTACATCCAAAACAGGTAACATTAACTATTAAAATTTATAAGCACCTCAATACATGGCTAGAAGAAGATGCATCATCAAAATAATACAAACACAAAACATTTAATAGCTATCATATAGTGAAAATTATGGCAGCACAAAGATCTTTGAATATTTATTTGATCAAAATACATGCATGGAGGCATATAAGTGTACGAATAGTAGTAAAACTATAAAAATGTATGATACATGTCACTTCACAGAAAGAGATGTAAAAGGAAAACAAGGATTTGATTCTCATTTTGTATGTATTATAGATTTTCCATCTAGTTAATAGAGCCCACAATCATCAGACCACATTATCTTCAGAGATGAACAATAGTTTAAACTAGGATTAGACTTTTACTTAATTATGCTTTCAAAAACTCAGATCCATAAGTAAAGGGCTAATTACAAGTTTACAACTGTAGAGCAAGGAACATACACAAATTACATGATTTTTCACCTATTTCAATGTTAATATCCCTACAACTAGCTTAAAGAAGCTTTCTATAATTAGAAATAATTAACTTAAACAACAATGATATCAACGAATCATGTAACTGTTGATGATTTTAATAATTAGAAAATGGAGGAAGACGTTCTGACAGTCATTTAATACTTGAAATCTAATAAGATTATAAGGAAGAATTCAGTTGGAAAAGGCTAGTATGAAAAAAATGAATTTGTTAAGAAAAGCATGCTATACAAGAGATACAAAATAAATTCGATGTTCATTTTTTAATAAATAGTCACTCCATTAGCAACTATACACGAGGTTTCTCTCTAAATCAACTCTTCGCAATTTATCGATCTCCATCATTTGGAATGTACCTGGGCAGGTCAAAATCATTTGATAGTTGATACTAAATTGTATTTCTATTATAATATCAACTGTACATGGAATCTACATGTTGTGTGTAACATTTTACACTTGTTCAATTTTCAAATTCACATTTTTTTTTTTAAGAAATAGGGTTTCAATTTTCAAAATTAGGTATGGAATATGTAAAATTCAACAAACATGTGATAACATCTATTATGTAAAACAACTAGATGTCTGATCAACTATAGGATCCCTACAGGATGGCAATTAGAAACACATTATCAAAATGATTAAATTCAATGTTCACTAAGAAATGGATATTAGTATGGATGCAGGAACTAGTATGAGTACACTAATATTATTTTCAAAATTAGGGCATGGGGTTTACACAGGTACGGCCCCTAGGGCATGCCTGGTGCACACAAATTTAAAATGTTTAATGAATTATCATAGAAATTGATTATAAATGAAAACATGGCTGATCTTATAGGATTTCCTCTATTATTAGACAACCATTATTGCAAATATATGCTACACAAATCTGCAATCTTTCTCTTCCTTCCCATATATCAATATCATGTGAAGTGTTTTTTCAATATATCAATTTGACCATATTAAACTCACCTTTTCTTATTTTATTTGGCTTTTACAATATGAGACATCCAATAGTAAAATTAGTTGACCCTAAAAGGGCATCCTCTACTGCCTCTAGTAGGGAGATGTCCCCAGCCCAACAGATCTCTCAGACAAGTTAATGTGAAACCAAACCCTAACACAAGGATATCCCACTATAATAATTTTTTATTTTTTTTCAATAAATCATAAACTATTAAAATTTCACAAGGCATGACACCAAAAATTCTAGCAATCTTAGTGGAAGGTAACAAGGAGAGTGACATGTGTCCAAGACAAGTACCAAAGTAAAATTGCGTTATACCAATAGGGAAACCTCAAAACAAGATAAACGAATTAAACATTCGGGCACAATATCAAACTTCCATCCACAAGTAATAAATTTTGATACATTAAAGTAAATTAAAAATCTAAGTGAGTAATTGAACACCTAGTCCAAATTAAAGAGATTCAATCCACAATATTTAGATTCTAATATGCAAATAGGCTAATTGTAGAACCCAATGAACAAAAAATACATCAAGATAAAATTATAGAATTCTATCCGACCAAAGAAAAATAAAGAATGACATGTGTCTAGATGAGTGAAGTGAGTACTAAGGGTTTGAATGAACAAAACCATAGATCAAGTGCACTATAATAATCATTAAGTAATAATGACAATATAAGAACAATTACCTCTTAATATGAGCAACTGCACTCCGAAAATGTAAATGATGTCAAGAGTTTAAACATGTAAACTTTAAATGTGATCATCAGGACAAATCTAATAGATCCAACAAATGCTATCATTTTGTGCCAAGTAATTAAACAATTAAATGATGGATATATAGTTACAAATAGAGATAGGGGTTAGAGAACAAGACCCTTGAAGAATATTTGGTACAATTGAAAGATTTATCTTCAGAATCTACAATGGTTAAATACCTATCAATTCAAGTAGGACATAATTGTAATGAGCCTAACACATCCCACATGAAGTGTAGGAATGAAAATCAGACATAAAATTGGTTCCCATACAACAATCAAAAGTTTAAGAATCACAATAATGTTTAGCAAGAAATGAATGAAATGTATATATCCAAAAGTGATTCTTAAATGCAATCTCTCATCTCATCATCCAAGTGGAATACAATTCTAAAAATAATTAAAATAGATCTATTATGTTTAAAGGAATGTGTGCTTCATAAATAATCATAAACATTACTCTTTCCTCCTTATAAAGGTGACATCATGGAGTTGGGGGTTAGGAAGTATGGTGGTTTCAAACCACAAAAGTAGTTAGTTATGAGACTTAGCACTTATGAGCATTCAATAGCTTTGAATTATCAAAGTTCAGAAAACTCCCCTTTTCCACAAAGGCATCCCCCTTTATTTCACGATAGCTCCCAATAATCAAAATTATAGCTCACACAAAGCAACAACCACAACTCCCACATAATATCTCACACAGAGAAACACTAATTCTCAATAGCTCACACAAAGAAAAACAACTCCCAATAGCTCACACAGAGCAACAACTCCCATTAGCTCACACAGAGCTTTGATAATGACTCACACAATGCTAATATGCTCACACAAAGCCAATTTTTGTTTTATTATCATTTGCAATCATTGAAATCAAGATATTAATCTGACCACAAATTAGAATTTTCTATAAATTTCATACCTTCTTTCTCCAAACTAGAATCCACACCCACAACTTTCATCCATTTTTCTTCTATCTCTTTGAGATTCCTCTACTTAACAAGGTGAGATCCCAAATCAAATTTATATTACTAATGCTTTTACCCCAAAGATCCCAAGTGTTGCAACCTGGTGCTCTAATACATATGTAATGCCTACTCATGAAAATATCAGTAAAATTTATGAATTAAACAAAAATATCAAGCAATTATGGTAAAAGGAGGAACTTCATTAAACGAATTTTGAAATATTATATATATATACTCTTTATATCACAATTATTAACCTATTGCTGAATAAAATGTGATCATTAGACTGAGATAAGTAATATTATTCAATTCAAAAAACATCACAACCATAAACATCAATGAGAGTATAGCACAATATTTGTCTTGAGTGGAAAACCCTCTTGGGGTAGAAAAACCACTCAAAAAATTCTCGCACTGGCTTAATCACAAAACTGGTTGTTTACAATGCCTCATTGGCCATTTATCAACATTTTTTATCATTGTTTTAATGATACACGGAGTATCACCTCTATTTCTCTTAATACATTTCTTGTTCTTCCTTGTAATTTTCAGAAGTCACTAGAACATATGTCAACAACATCCTCTCTTAATAAAGTTACTTTCATAATATATATCGAGGCAACTTCAATAATAATATGAAGTCTTCAATGAAGACATAATATGATCATCTCAAATAAAAACAACATGAGTATTCTCAAGTAATGCCTTTATCAAGCTTAGCCAACCGAATGCAAAGCCCTGCAGAGTCTTTAAATATTGTAGTCATTTTCAGAAAAATATGAAACCAACTGAAATAACTGCCAGCCAAGACACTTGTTGCTAATTTTCACATTCCAACTATTTCATGAATAAGTCCACAATATATGAGACATCACACTATCCACAAGTCTACAATAAACAATATTCATGCATGTATAAAGTGAATATAGGTTGCAAGCACAAGGAGTCGACACAGTAAGCTACAGATCAAGTTTTACACATTATTCTATCAACCATGCATATGCATAGGTCTCACAAAAAAATATTTACACTACATAGACCAAGCCAAAAAATAAATCCCAAATGAGGGTAAACAAACCCTTGACAAAACATGACATAGATTTGACATGATCCACATTATGATTAGCTTATTAAAGAACACTTTACTCCATGACTATTATTAGAAATGTAACCATTCCTATCAAAACTTAATGCCTTTAAGCAATGTTATTGTCTTTGTTATACAAACTCCCGAAAGTAGACTAACCCTTAACTAGGATTTCAACCATAAAATATTTCACATTTAACTAGCATAACATTAACAGTTACAAAATGAACATATAACTTTCCCAAAACAAAACTATCCCATTAATGCTAGGCATGAAAACTAACACCACAACCATGGAACCTGACACCACAAGTATGGAAATCGACGCCAATCCTTAACAAGAACTATTACCTCAAGGAGAAATCCCTTTCTTAGAAAGAAAACATTGATGGTTTTACTGATGTAATAGAAAAGAAGCCCCTTTTGAAACAAAAGCTTAACACAAACCCTTTACATTAAATAGAGATAAAAACTGTTAACACAACCAATAAACTCTTTAGATGAGGCGAACAAGAAAAAGGGTTTAAGGAAACGAAACACTTGTTAATGCATTCTTCTCTTTCCACTGAGAAATTTTCTCACGTTGTTAATTCCAAGTCAAACTATCATCCTGTAACCGTCTATCCAAATTTGTTCCATCCCTCTCCATCCACATTGTATCAGCATGGAAAAATGAGAAGCCCTAACTGTTGAAACCATGCCTTCCCTTTCCTTTTTTTTTTTTTTTTTCTTGTTTTTACTTTTATGTTATATATGCCTTTAATCTCGATAACCACAACCCATATCCCACCCAAGGTGCATTTCGGTGGGGTTCATTTAAATCATCTCAAATACAAAAATACATTTGGGGCCTAGTCACCTTAAGTGACTTCAACTTTGTAATACACTATCACCCTTAAAATGCCCTTAGTAATATTGCATATCTAAAGTACTTTTGAAAACTTTATTTTAAAACGTCATTGACAACCCACTATTCACTTCATGTCTTGGATACTCGAAGGCTCTTCAAGAGAGGGTGACTCTTCATCTGTTAAACTCATACCTTATTTTTTCGTGTGCACCAAAAATGCATCAAAACATATTTTGTATGAATAAACAAGTACCCTACCCATAGGTGATTGACTTAGGGTCTTAATTCTTACAAAATATAATGATAAAAGAACTCTTTTTTATAACTTATATCATAATTTCATAAACAAATCTAAAATTAGCTCCACTAACTCGAAATTATTCTTAGTAAAATATCATCCTTAATAAATAAGTTTCTAGTACGCCTTACAAAATGTAGATTTGCAACTAGCATGAAATTGCTTCAATGGATGTGGACCTTGATCTTGAAACATGATTTGAAACAATGCCTTGAATGCTTGAATGGATTTTGAACTCTACATCAACATATTAGCTCAAATAACAGTCATGATGGAAGAAGACTTTGACATGACAATAGCATCTTGATTGCTGCAATAATTCTTCAATAAATCTACCCTTGAATGCCTTGAAATTCTCTTGAAATGGTCTTGATAATGCTCTCTTGAAAGTGCTCTTAGATTGCTTGAAAGTATTAGGTTGCTTAGTGAAACTTCATGAAATGACCTTATATTTATAGGTATGTAACATAAATTTCCCGAAATTCAAATGACACAAGCCAACATGTGAATATAGATTTGAAATAATTATAATACCACCAAAAACATAATAAAAATTTAGGTCCTAGCTCTAAGTGAGGACCCCTTCGCCTTTGGGAAAATGAGTCCTAGGTCACTCACCTAAGACACACATTTCCCAATGATAAATGTTATGTTATGGTAGTAATGAATGTCAGGTTTTCCTCTTCGGAAATTGCAATGAATTAGGATTGGATTTGAATTAAAGGGGCTAATTAAGGAAAATTAACCTCAATTAATTAATGAAGCCCTAGATAAGTGTGAAAGTGTAAAGGTACACTTTACAACACCACATTAAGGAACAATTAGGTCTATTTAAATTAATAAGGCCCTAAACTCAATTCGAATGTAATTTAATATTACAACACTAAATTAAGGCATAATTTAGTTCATTTTATTATTAATTCCCAAATTAAGTGTGAAAAAGGATACCTACACTACATGTAATAGCTGCAGTATCTCAAAAATTTTGAGCCATTACATCCCCGTGCAAAAGCTCATAATTTTTCTGCCTTTGCATTCAAGCTATCAAATTACTTACAGTATCTCATTTTTTTTGCACCATTGCCAATTGCCATGCAAAAGCTCAATTTTTTCCACTATAAAAACCTATTTTTTATCTCAACACTAAAAATATGAAATTTTACTCTTGCATGTCATTTCAATCTTTTGTGTCTAGATTCCTAAGCAATTTTGATCAATTTCTTGTTGTTCCACAAATGTTAGATTTTTCACTGAACAAGAAAGCCATGAAATACAATTAGAAAGTTCTTCCCACCAACATGGTTATCCAATAATATACATCAATGATGTATAAGGAATTTGAAGATGAAGCTTTCTTAGTAGCTTCAATTCATAAATTGATGGACATTCAACTCACATTGGATAACCTAAAAGTTGTTCTTGAAAGGAATCAAAAAGCATGTAACATCATCAAGGATTCGATCACAAGAGTTCTTGCTATCTCTAAGCATACCACAAATCCTAATGATGAAGAAGTCGAAGCGACACTAAAAAACATGAAGACTTCTTGGAGAAAGACGATGGAGAATGATGGACGTTCCTTTGTTATACTTAGTTTATTTTCAAGCATTTTTTATTTATGTAATTATCTTTTAACATTTTACATGTCTTTTATCAATATGTAATTACATGTAAAAACAACACGAGTCCTAAATCAAAAATTGAACTGTGTTGATGAATAAGTCAATATAGGTTATCTTTTCCTATTTTTGCTCTCAACTCTCCTCTATATATATGAGGGAGTTTCTTTGTATTAAGAACCTTTTAATCTTTTGAAATGAAGTGTTTCCCATTTGAAAAGAATACTTGAATCTTTGAGTTGAGTGTGCATAATAAAACTTGAGGAATAAAGGATTCACACCTTAATATAACCAAGAGAGGACTAGTTGAGGAATAAAGGATTTGCACCTTAGGGAATGCAAGCCATAACATTACCACTAAGAAGAATGTCATATTCCAAGAAAGCTCACACTCTTGAAGGACATTAAACCTAATGTCACTTCCAAGAAGACGCATCACATGAAATAAGATCACACTTTGAAGGGAATATGCAAACAGTGAGCGGGGACACGTATGTTGCAAGTATGAGCATATTAGTGTTGTCATTGACATCAATTGTATGAGAAGGAATTTGTTACAAGGATGTGTAGTTGGTATTGAGTTGGTGTTGTCCCTAATGATGCTTTGATTGGTTTCATTATGTTTTCATTAGTAAGCTACTAATGTCAACCTCTAGTGTTGCTTTGATAAGCTTATGTTTATGGATGTATGGTTGAGTTGTTATGTTGTAGCTAGCTTGGTGGCGATGAGGAAATACTGAAGAAGTTGATGATATGTTACTGGTTCTTGGTTTCTAAGTGCTTTTGAGAAAATTGAAAAAAAAAGAGGAAACAATGTGTTGTAGTGTTTTTTGTATTACAGAGTAGTGTGCTAGTTTTGCTCTGTAGTTCTTCTAGGTTGGAGATATGCTTATGTGGTTCAGATATGTTGATCAAAGGTGTTTGGAGGTGTTGCATTAATAATTTTGTGTGATGGATCGTTGTGCAGAGGAAGTTGTGTTCACCAGTGTGTGAACTGTATATTGCAAAGGTGTTTGGGAGAAATGTTCTTGCTCTGTATTTCTCTGCAGAGTAGTTTCTGGTCTTGTAGATCTAGATGAGTGTTGATAGTGTGTGTTTCTTTCTTTAGATGAAGTTGTTCATGGTTTGGTGTTTTGGAAGTTAGCTTCTTGAGTTACAATGTATGCAAAAGTTGTCTAAATGTAATGGGGGTGTACATTCTTCAAGTGAAAGTTGTTGCAAAGGAATTTTTTGGTTTCTAGGGTGTTTGTGGAATATTCTAGATTGTGTCCAAGTGTTATGTGGTGTTTGTGAGTCATCTTTGGATTTGAGGAAGTGTGTGCTTAAGTGTTAATGGTGTTAACATAGGTCCAGGCGACCTTGGGTGTTTACACTACTTACAAAGTTTGTGGAAGTGTGGTGTAGCATGTATTAGTGGATTTAGGTCCTAGCTAAGGTGTGTTGTGGTTTTCCTTCATTCCTTTCCACCACGAGAATGTTTTGGTGCTGACCTAATTTTAATTTGTACAATTGAGGTGCATAGCCGACCTTGGAGAATATTTTCAAGGTTGAAGATGATATAAATATGAGGTAAGTTGTTGAGTGATGATAAGATAGATGAGTATGATGTGAGTGATGTGAATTATAGATTTGTAGGGTACTAATTTGAGAAGCGCAGTGCAAGCTTTCATGTGTTAGATTATTGAATGCAATGAGTAGAAGGTGTCAACAATTCTTCAGAAAGACTACAAAAGTGTTGGTGATGCTGTGGTGGATTTTTCTAATGTTTTGAGATGGATTTCTCATTATATCACTCTTCTCTATCTTCTTTTCTATTATGGAAGTGAGCATTTCTTTCTCTGGGTAGTAAGCCCTTTGGTAATGAGCCCTATTGTATTTGGTGTTGATATTAATTTATATTGTGAGTTAATCCTCATTGTGGTTTTTCCCATATTGGGTTTTCCATGTGAATCTAGTGTTCCTTTGTGCATGGTGTTGATGTGTTTCAATTTCTATTATTTACTTTCATGATAAATCATTCTAACAGATTAAGGGTTAATTGAATTATTGTGGATTTGAATATTTGTGAGGGTTTTGAAGTTTTAAGGTACAACTAATTCACCCCCCCTCTTATTTATCTTGTGCATTCAACAATTGGTATCAAAGAAATGTTTCTTGGAAGAAAGCTTAACCGCTTGAGGTAGATCTGGGAAGGCACACAAGAAAGATGTTCCTATATTTGATGGATCAGATTATGCATTCTGGAAGACAACGATGGAAGGTTTCTTGGTTTCTCTTGGATTTGAGATCTGGAAGTCTATTGGGAAAGGATACACTATTCCTGTAGATGGTCTAAGCACTAATGATGAGATAAAGGCATATGAAAAAATGATAAAGCAAGGTATGCTCTCTTAAGTGGTCTCCATCTCCCTCTCTCTAGTCTCTCTCCCTCCCACTCCCTCTCTCTCAAGCCTCTCCCACTCCCTCTCTCTCTCCCTCCCTCTCTCTCTCCCTCCCTCTCTCTCCCCCTCTCTCTCCCACTCCCTCTCTCTCAAGTCTCTCTCTCTCTTGGGTCTCTCACTCCCTCTATCCCTCCCACCCTACCTAGGAAACTCTCTCTCAGTCCCTCTCTCTCCCTCCCAAAGCCCTCTCTTCTTAGCTCTCTCTCTCTCTCTATCTCTCTATCTACCCCTCTCAATTCTCCCTCTCTCTATCCCTCTATCCCTCCCATCCTTTCTCTCTCTCTCTGGTCTCTCCCTCCCTTTATCGCTCCCAACCCCTCTCTCTTAGGTCTCTCCCTTGGGAACTATACCTAGATAACTCTCTCTCATTCACTCACCCTCTCTCTCAAGTCTCTCTCTATCTCCCTCTTAGATCTCTCTCTCTCTGGGCTCTCCCTCCCTCTATCTCTCACACCCCCTCTCTCTATCTCACTATATATATATATTATAATGTAGGATATAATATACTATGTATTAAATATATTATATAATATACATATTAATATATATTATATAAAATATATGTAGTATATAGTATATAATATAATAATGTATACTATAATAATATATAATATAATACATAATATATAATATATTAGTATATTAGTATACTAGTATATATTAAATATTATGTATTATAAATAATAGAGGCAATAGATATTTGTTACAAACGAATATCAGTTTGAGATGGATATCTGTTACAAACGTATAGAAACAAATATCCATTTTTCTGACAAAATCAAGAAGCTTGAGATTTGGTTTGGGATTTCCAAACCTAGAAAGTCAACTGAAAAAATGTGTTTACAAATTTTTCTTAGTTTAGCAACGTTCGCCCTTATGGTTGACAACTTTTTTTGTCCAATTTTAATGAAACTGTTGGTGTAATTAAATGTCTTGTACCTTATCCTAGGTCATGATTACACCTTAGTTAAGTTTACTTAGGGACCACATAGGAGGTTGTTGGAGATTTTCCACTTTTGGTGGACTTGACATGTCATTACTTTATCACCTCCACCTTTTGTGGACACATCATGTGATTATCTCTCCACCTTTTGTGGAGATTATCACATTATCCTTTCCCACTTTAGGTGGAGTGATAACTCTTCATAGTTGTCTCATATCATAAGATTATGACATTTGTCATAATCTTATGCCCTCCTATGTTCTCACCTTGGCTATATAACCAAGGGGTCTCCTATGTACTTTTGCGTATTGTACTGCATCTCATATTATTGACATTGAATACAGTTTATTCTTGTCATATTATTTTCTCTCTTTTTTGTGCTTTCTATTAGGCCTCTAGATCTTGGGTGGCTACCTTCATAGCCAATTCTTACAGAAACAAAAAGGGTTTATTGAAAAAAATTGTCAGCTTTCCACCAATATAAGATATGCCTTATTTTGAATTTACTAAATAATTATTATTGATTTTCTACATACATTACGACTAAAGTCTTGATTGATAGACTGATTGAAAAACTTCTATAATTTTCAAACTATTTCACATTTTTTGAATCTAAAAGATGCATCACATTCTATGTTTCACGTACTATAGGATTAAAAAAAAAAATTGAATTTCATGATTTTTGACCAACTTATGGTGGTTAGACAAACACGTTTTAATAATTTGAAATGATCTAATAAAAACATCATAACTAATTATTTACATGCAAAAAAATTACAAAAAAAAATGCAGCACATCCGGGCATGTGTCCTCTACATATATTGAAATTTTTAGATTTTTTTTTTCTTGTACTTAGGGTGGTCAAACATACACTTGCTTCTTATCTTTTTCCTAAAAATTTAGTACTACAACATTGAAATTTCAAATTTTCATAAAATAGATTTACTTTTTTCCAAAAAAGGACTAGTAGCCTAGAAACTACATTCAATTTGCTACAAATTATGTTCTTACATATTTTTCAAATTGTGTTAATAACCTATTCAAATTTTTATGTCAAGTTGCCTAACTCTATTTTTTTGAATTTTTATTGCCATTTAGGGGCCTAGTTTGGACCCCCATGATCTTGCACCGACCCTTGTCTAATCCTCATTTTTATCAATAATATAAGAAATAAAAATAAATGCACCCTTAGATGGAATTCCAATAGAAGCAATCTTTATTCTATAACTTTATGCCTCAATCTAATTAGCATTCTTTGAATTCCGATTATAATAATTCTTATCCTTGAATAAAAATATATATAAAAATTATATTCATTATCAAATTTTGTATTGAAAATCACTACAAGATTTTCTTAATAATTTAGTAAAGGATAGGGATCCAAATGAATGGTGGTCTTGTCCTTGTAGTTAACACACAAATATAACCCGCACCAAGGATCATGAACAAAAACATGAATTTTAGAGACTTTCAAACAAGAAAAATATACATGCATGACAAAATAATAATATATTTATTTGATATCTATAGAAGGATTTAACAACTTAGATATGGAAACAAAGTTTTTCTCATTCATACACAATTGAATTTGTACATACGATAATTTTTTTTTTTTTTTTTGACAATTAATAGTACGAAATGTCTTTCTTATTACAAAAAAAACATCACATAGATTTTTCCCAAAGTAAAAATACCTCTCAAGTCCCTACAAAAGAAAATTCCAAGCTTACACATCCTTGCTTCCTGCTATTGAAATTGAAGATCCCCTTGCTTCCTTACAATCAAAATGTTAGGATAAGGTGACATTAACCTTGTAATCCTATGTCATTTATATGTCTCCACATTCCTTGGAATTTGTTCTAGGGGAGAAATTCATTAAATTTTGGCATTTTGTAAATTATATTTTAGAGGATTCAATGTTGGTGGAGGTTACACATAAAAATGGATAAGGCATCTTTATTAGGCATCCAATTTAGGAATTTGAAAGGCCATGGATGGGGCACCCAAGATTGAGGAAGAAAAAGTATCCTATGACGTTTCATGAAGGAGTGGTAAGGCCATTGGAGCATCCAAAAAGTTAGGAATTGGATAGGCTATGGTCTGTGCACCCATGTTGGAGCCTTGTAATTTTAATTTTAATTTTATTATGTCTTTTGGTTGTCCAAGAATGGGGCATGGGTTTTTTGAAGGTGCTTTTGTACCTCTTGTTTTGGTATACCATTCATGGTTTTACCTCCTACAAGTTCTATAAATTGGAACCATTGGATGGTTGTTTTAGGTTGATTTCTTGCAGGTAATAGGGTATTGCTAGGTTGATCAAAGATGAGTAGTGGAGTGTATTATTGTGTACTCTCATTCAAAGATTAATAATATAATTTCCCTCTTTTTTCATGTGGAGTTTTTCTTGAAAGGATTTATCCACATAAATCTAGTGTCACATTTTGTTTGCTATTTTTTATATTGTGATGAATGTTGTAATCACATGTTTAAATTTGATTTGGTAATATAATTTTCAGATCTGAAATCACTTGCATAAGTTAATATTGTAATATTTTCTTCACCTTTTTCTCAACATTTGGTATCAGAGCTAATGGTTCTATTGAGAAGGGGATGCCTTTCTCTTAAGTGTTTAAAGGTTTTTTTGGTTGCAGTGAGAGATTTTGTCTTGTGGTATAGTGTAGGTTTGTTAGGAGGATTGTTACTATGGATTCTACCTCTTTCTAGGATATTGAGAAATTCAATGGCACAGGCTACAAGATTTGGAAAATGAAGATGAAGGATATCCTTGAAGAGAGAGATTAGTGGTTGCCAGTTTTACAAGAAAGAAAACCAACTGCAATGTCTGATGAAGATTGGAAAAAAATATACAAGAAGGGACAAGGAACCATACAATTGTGTCTCATAGGTTTCATCCTTTTGAATGTCTTCATAGAAGACACCACATACAAGTTATGGAATATGATACGTGATATATATCAAACTAAAAGTTTGTCTAACAAGTTGTATCTCAAAAAAAAAAATATTCATTAAAAGTGAAATATGGTGATTCTATTGTAGAAAATTTAAATGATTTTAATCTAATTATAAGTCAATTTGCATTAGTATATGTTGAATTAGAAGATGAAGATAAATGTATCTTGTTTCTTTGTTCTTTGTCTGAATCTAAATCTAATTGTTGCCATAAGTAGTGGTAATGTAGAGCTAAATATGGACAACATGATTTTCATACTTCTTTTAGAGGAGATGAGGAGAAAGTCTAAATGTTTTCTCCCAAGATTCCTTGCATGTGTAAAGAAGGTCCAAAGAGAAAGGGCCTAAAGGGGATAGAAAGAGGTATAATTCTAAAGGATGTTCTGAGACCACTGAGAAAGAAGAGAGTAAAGTGTTGGAATTGTGGTGAAAGGGGGCATGTGAAGGAGTATAAGAACAAGAAAAATAATGTTGATTCCTCCATGGAAAATGCCTCTAATGATGACTATGATGTTTTTTTTTTTCAACTAACTCTATTAGTAATGATATTTGGATTATTGATTCAAGTTGCTCCTACCACATGACTCCTCACAAGGAGTGGTTTACTACTTACAAAGCATATGACGAGGGAAGTTTTTTCCTTGGTAATAATAACACTAAGAATATTGTTTTGATTAGATTAAGATTGGAAGGGCTAGTACCCATAATAGAGCAGCCATTGAGGCAGAGGTGGCTTGCAAAAAAATGAGACCATAGAAAACAACTCATAAGAAGTGATCCAGAGAGGAACAAACCAAAAACTTATACTTTTGACTGGAGCATAAAATTGGTAACAAGTCATGCTTTTTCTCGGATCATGAAACCAAATAAAGGAGACCAACTACAAAGAAATAGAAGCAACAAAGGAAATAAATTAGAAAACCTCACCCAATGCAAAACTTGGGAAGCGCAATACACACAATAAGTTTTAAACCAGAGCAAAGAGCCAATAGTAGAATAATCCTGCATCAAAGAGATAGCAACAACAAGAAACCCCTTAGAAAATATAACCTTTCTGAGGCAGGAGTGAGCCAACAAAATCCACCAACTACCAAAACCCAATAGACCCAAAAAAAGGGGTAGAACTATGAGCACTCCTCTAGCCACTCTCAACCTCAATAGGAGAAAAAGGAGACTCAAAGCCAAGGGAAAAAAACCCCTAGCAACCAAGGTAGCAAAGACATCAAAGGAGAAGTTGTGAAAACACCTAGTCCAAGTTGACGAGCAAAGTCTCCACCTCAATAGGAGACAACCCCACCTCGAAAGGGGAAGCCAGACAAGGATCTAGGGTAGAAGACCCAACAACACCCACAAAGTTGAAAGAGGATCGCTGAAGCACACCTCAAAAAAGCCAAACCCTTAAAAACCCAACAAAGGGTTCAAACACCAACACAAAGGAATAGAATAACTCCACCCCCAAACCAAGAAACCAACATCACCTGAGTGGAGATGAAGATCAACAACAAATCTCTACAAAAAATCCCGAAACAAGGTAGCAGAGATAACACCCCACAAAACACCATGAGCCACCAAAACCTGGAAAACAATTGTAGAACCCACAATCTCACTCCAAAAGAGGAAAATCCCCCATCACCACTCAACAAAGAGCACTAGACAGTTCCAGGAGAAACCATCCGAGGACATACATAAACTTGGACCAATGACCAGAGTAAGACACTCCTAAATGAGCCTCGTCATAGGAGAGATTAACAAAAGGAACCTAATAAACAACAAGCAACACAAAAAAATGGCCACCAAAAACATAGCCGAGACACTGCAGCCCCCATTAGGAAAGCACAACCCATAAACCTCCACAATGTCATAAGCCTTGAAATAGAGGAAAAGTAACAACAACAGGGCAATCACGGTAGAAACCAGGCAATGAAGTAGGTGCTAGAGAGAGCCACAAACTCCAAAGGTGAGTAGGGAGAAGAAAAAATTAGAACCCAAACACCCAATAACAACTGAAGTGCCTCCGCCAAGCTCAACTAGATAAAAAGAAACACCCCACACACTCAAAGCTAGAGGATCAACCCCCGCATGTAAGGAAATCTCCAGAGCATCACAAACCTAGGTCATGGTGGGCTAAGAACAAGCTTGAGCCGTAAAAATGGGCACATCAGAATAGAAAGCACCCCCAACCATTCGGGTCATCCCCATCTTCATCTGACCCTCCAGCCTTTTCTTCCTCAATAGAAAATTTCAAATGTGTTGAGGTGCTCATCTTCCTACTCATAGCCATAATAGAACAAAATAATTCTTGCTTTCCTTAACACTAAGAATATTGTTATAACAATAAAAGAAGTGAGATGAACAGAGCATTAGTAGTAGTGAGGAATGGAGTGAGTGCAACAAATAATGGAGCAGTGAGGAATGGAGTGAGCGCAACAAGGAAGAGTAAGGGCAATAGTGTGACAAAGAAGTCTAGTCTAAAGAGGCGATGAAACACTGTTGTGGTGTGTGATGAAGACGAAGAAGAGGATGAAGATGCTGATAGAGCCATGGAGGTTGAAGAGGTTGGCATTGGTGATGGAGTAGAGGTATTTTTGGGAGGAGATGTGCTCTCCCAAACCTTGGTTGGCTCCTCCAGTGGGTTTGTTGGCAGTAGAGGAGACTCTATTTTTGGTGATGAGGGTTTGGCTGCAAGCTTTGATGGCTTTGACGTGGAAGCTTAAGAGGTGGCTTTACAAGCTCATGAGGGCTAGGAGATGGAAAATGTTGATGTTTCAGATGAGCATCTATGCACCCTTGAAGAAATTTTTTCCCCTTTTTCATGTGACGGATCTGGCTTGGATATTGGGTCTGAGTATGATCTTCTTGATGAGGAAGAGGAATTCCTACTTGATATCCTCTTAGAAGCTTGTAGGAAGTCGTGGGGGTGTGAGGAAGTAGGGAAGAATGTGGAGGAGTCTCATTCTCCTTTTTCTAGGATACGTAAGGGTTTCCTTACTAAAAATGCCCCTATTCTGTAGGATTGTTTGTTGTAAAGCACTCATGGAGTGGAGGATCCCACTCTTGTTGGTGGGGAGGTTGCTTGTAGCTTGCAAAAGAATGAAGGCTTGGTCTATGTTGGTTCTAGAGCTCAGGGGCGGGTGGTTGCTTCTACTGCTAGTGAGGTTGTTTCTCCTGGGGCTTCAACCCCTTCTTATATGGTGGCTATTCCTACTCACAAACCTACAATAGGTCTTAAAAAGGGATTTCTTCTCCCTTCTATTGAAGAGGGGGATGTTATTTCTCCTCCTCTTTCTGACACTCATGCTAGTTCCCCCTTGACCCCTTTGATTTTTGAGCCTCCCACTGATGGGTTGGATAGTAAGGATGAGAGTTTATGCAAGACTGCTTCTACTTCTTCAACTATTACTACCCCCGCTTTAAAGGATTTTTATGAGAAGGAGGTATGTGACTTGTCTAATTAGTGATTAGAGATTGACTGCAAAGTTATAGATGAGTCTTTGGACTAGATTAAGACCTCATTGGTTGGGAGATTCTATGGTAATCATCCTAATATCCATTCTATTAGAAGATGGGCTCTTTAGGTTTGGAAGATTAGAGTTGAGGTTACTGCATTGTGTAATAGTTTCTTTTTGTTTTCTTGTCCCTGCGTTGAAGATTGTTTTAAGGTCCTTTGTGAGGGCCTTGGTTTCTTGGATTGAATGGCCTTTGTCTCCAAATGTGGTTCCCTAGTTTCAACCCAATGATAAACACTTTTAAGTTTCCTATTTGGGTTTGTTTGCTATGGTCGCCTTTGGAGTTTTGGAATAAACAAATTTTCATGTGTATTTCTAATTCCTTTGGTCAATATTGTACCATGGATAAGGTCACCAAATCAATGAAGTGTCCATTGGCTGCTAGATTTTGTGTGTTAGTGGAGAAGAATTGTATTCTTCCCACTAAGATTACTTTATCTTCTAAATTTAGTAAGTGGTGCAACATGTTGATTATGAAGACTCTTTGATTATTTGTCTTTCTTGTGGTAAAGTGGGTCATGCCTCCTTTACTTGCTTGAAGAAGAAGAACCAACACATTGTTTAGAAGAAAAAGGAAAAGGTGACAAATGTTGTGGAAGACTCCACTATATGTCAAGAGATTCAAAATGATGTTGTTGATGATCCCTCTAAGTTGGACCCCTTTGTTGATTCTTTGGGCTTGGCTGATTCTAATGGTTGTATTGTTTCCTCCCCTTGTAACAAAAAGCTAAAAATATTGGTGGAGAGGAATCCCTGTATTATGATTCAACAAAAATATTTGGAACAATTCTTTAAACCACCTTGACTTAGTTTTGTGGGGTGGAATCCCTTGCTGTGTTTTTCTCTATTTTTTGGTTGTCTTTTTGGCTATTCCTTTTGGGCTGTCTCATCTGATGGTTGTTCCTTGTCTTACTAGCCTTATTGCTAAATATTTCATGATGTAAAAGGGATCAGGGCCCTTTCAAAATCCCTGCTTATCTAATAAAAAACACTAAGAATATTGTTGGTAAGTAAAAGGTAAAGTTGTATTTTAGTGATGGGAGGATTAAATCTCTTGATGATGTTTTGGATATTCCAAGACTTACGAGAAATTTACTTTTAGTATCCAATTTTAATGATTCTAAAATGCATGTAACATTTGACAAGTTTGGTTGTAGGTTGGTAAGAGGGAGCTTAGTGATAGCTACAGGATCTTGGATAGGGACTTTGCTTAGGATAAATACCTCTACTTTATGTTACTCTTCCAATGTAACTAGCACTAAAAATGCATGTATGTTGTGGCACTATAAATTGGGTCACATTGATGAAAAAGGTCTTAAGACCATTTTTAATAAAAAGTTGGTTGATGGTATTTCTAATTATTCTGTTGGAAAAAATAATTTCTATGAGCATTGTGTGTTTGGTAAAAAAAATAGATGTTCATTTCCTAATGGAACTAATAAGGAAAATATATTATTAGAGATCATTATTTGGATGTATGTGGACCAATTGATGTTGACTCTTTGGATAAATCTCATAAATTATGTCTCTTTCATTGATGATGTCTCAAGATACACATGGATTTATTTTGTGTTCTCACCAAGTTTAAGGAGTTTAAGGCCTTAGTTGAGAATAAATCATATTATAAGATAAAATTGTTGATATCTGATAATCCCAAGGAATTTGATGAGTTTTGTAAGCATTCAGGTATTGTTCAACAAAAGAATACTCCTTATACTCCCCCAAAAAATGGGGTAGTAGATGGAATGAACCAACCTTGATGGAAAGAGATAGGATCATGTTGAGTGGTGCTAAGCATGATAGATTCTTTTTTGTAGAAGTGGTTGGTACTTCTTGTTATTTTATTAATAGATATCCTTATTCAACTCTTGTTGATAAAACTCCTTATGAAGTGTAGATAGGTAGAAATCCTTCTATTTAACACTTAAGGGTCTTTGGTTGTGAGGATTTTGTTCATGTGACTCAAGAGGAGTGATCTAAACTAGATCCAAAAGATCAGAAATGCATCTTCGTTGGTTACAAAGGTTATAAGCTTTGGAATCCTCTAACCCATAAAATAATCTTTTCTAGAGATGTGATTTTTTGGGAGTTTAGAGTGCATACTCAAGAGAAGAACAACCAAAGGAGAAAGGTAAGACAAAGATAGTGCACTTTGAGAAAAATATTGAGAAGTAGGAAGATGTACATGTGGAAGAACAATCAAATGGATCTGAGGATGGAGAAGAAGAAGAGGGTGTAGATAGTTCAGAGGATGAGTACATAGAAGAAGAAGAATAGGTAGAGCCCATTACTCCTACCTTGTGGATGTCCACAAGGCAACAAAATCTAGTTGATAGGTATATCCCACTTGATTTATGTTGTGTAGTTGCTTTGTTGAGTATTGATGATGAACCTAAATCTTTCAAGGGGGATTTTCTTTAGTGGAAAGTGAGTCTTGGTTTTAGGCCATGTAGGAAGAGATGATGGCTTTGGGTAGTTGTGACACCTAAGATCTTGTTAGTTATCCTAAAGGAAGGAAGCCCATTGGTTGCAAGTGGGTATTTAAAAATAAATTTGGTGTAGATGGTTGGTTAAAATGGTACAAGGCTAGATTGGTGGCTAAGGGTTGCTTCTAGAGAACGAGTTGATTTTGGTTAAATTTTCTCTCTTGATTTTTTTTAAAGCAAAAGTGGCAATCCACCATATTATATTATATATTTAAAATTAAGTAATACAAAACCCCGATTCGATAGAGCATACCAACATGAAAGAATTAGGAAGAAAACCTTTGGTTATAGCTCAATTAGTTACATAATTCCAACAAAATTATCCCTATTTTCTATGATTTAGTAACACTTTATACATATCCAAGCCTATTTTCAATATTCTAACATTTTACAATTTCCATTTGTTGCATTTGGTTTAGACTATATTTATCTGCTTGTGATAACCTGGAGTGAAATTTTGCAAAACATTATGGTACCAACACCTATTAAATTTATATTATCTATTGTTGCTACTTGTGTTTTTGAGATAGATGGTAAATTGATTTCTTGCATGGGGATCTTGAGGAGGAAATTTATATGAAAAAATTGATAGTTTTATTGTAAAAGGAAAATAACAATTGGTTTGCAGGTTGAAGAGATCTTTGTATGGTTTGAAACAATCACCCAGGATGTGGTACTAGAAATTTTATGCTTTTGCATTGAACTTGGGTTATCTTAGGAGCAAGGAGGATCATTAGGTTTATATTAAGGTTATTGATGATAAAATTATAATTGTATTGTATGTTGATGATATGTTGTTTATTGGTAACAACAAGGTGATGATTAGTGAGCTCAAGACACAAAATTTTGGCACATTAGGGTTATAAAATATATTCTTGGGATGGATATCAACAAAGATCAGGGTCAAAAAATCTTTCATTTAGAGTAAGTATGTTGATACCATTTTGCAAAGGTTTAATATACATGCCTATAAGTTAGTTAGTATTTCATTTCCAATTGGTGCTAAGTTTGAGCTTAGATATGTGTCCTAATTTTTATGATGATTTTGGGCATATGTCTATGGTTCCTTATGCTAGTGTTGTTAGTAGTGGATGCATGCAATGGTTTACATTAGATTAGATATATCCCAACTAGTGGGAGTTCTAAGAAGGTTTATGTCTAACCTTGGTAGAAAGCATTTGACTTTTATTAAGAGGGTTTTTAGATGTTTGAAAGGAATTTCTAATTTTTGTTAGGTTTATTATGGTACTGATGATTTGTTCAAGTCATTGGAAATGGATGGGTTTGTTGATGTAGATTGAGTAGGTGACTTGGATAGTTGAAGGTCCACTAGTGGCTATGTATTTACTTTGTTTGGAGGTGCAATGAGTTGGATGAGTAAGAGACAGCCTACAGTTTCCTTGTCCACCACTGAAGTAGAGTATGTTGAATAAGAAAACTGAGAGGGAGGTGAATTAGTTGTAGCAAATTTTAGTCCTTAAAACATCCACCGGAGCTTAGATCAATAAAAAATCATTTACTTTGTTAAAATGATTAAACATTTAGTGCAAAGGCAGAAACTGAAAAGAAACACACATACAAAGGAACACCAAATTTATGTGGAAAAACCACAATGATAATTAGCTCACAATATAAAGAATATGAAAACCGATTACAAAGGCTCATTGCCAAAACATGACTAACTGTCTGGATTAGGACTCAATGTCCAACAAGGGTTAACCACCCAGAGGGCTCACTACCACAAAGATACAAAGAAGATAGAAGAGATGTTAGAGAGAGAAGACAATCTCAATGCAACATATATTTCCACCATAATTCACACAACCACTTGTAGACATGCATGAATGATAGAGTACACCTTCATCTCACTGCATCCGAAAACTCAACATTTAGAATTCTCACTTATTTGCTACACTCACATCACATACACACTATTTCACATCTATTTTGCATCTATTTGCTCTATTTCTTTGCACATCTTTCACCACTAACTCATCATGTATTTATACCATCTTCAACTTTGAAACATATCCAAAGTCGGCCATCCATCATTAAATTCAAATTAGGTGGGTGCCAACATACCCTAGGGTGGAATTAGAATGAGGGTGACCCAAAAACATGCTTGGTGAGGACCCAAATAGGTCCCAACACGCTTCATGAACTTTAAGAGTAGTGTTCAATACTAGGTCGACCAAACCAGTGTAAAACACATAGAAAAATTAATCACACACAACTCTTAGCATGATTCAATCCTTCTAGAAACCAAAATTATCTTCAACATGATCATAATAGCTTAACTCTAGAGCCGCAAGTCATAAGACTCAACCAAAAGGAAATCCGAAGCAACAACATTTCTCCCAAACCTCAGCTAGATACATAGAAAACCATAGTTCACAATTGGTGAACATAACTCGCACTGTACAATGAATAAGAAGCCAAAAAACTAGATATAACAGCTTCCAACAACCATGATCAACATATCTAAACCACACAAACATAGGAGCAAATCCCAGAGCAAAACTTGGAGCAACCATTAAACACTTGCAACCTTTCTTCATTACAATTTTCTCAATATCTTTGACATATACAACCAATAACCTGCATCCATGACATCAATCACAACAACAACCAGTTGATATCCAATTAACCAATTAACATCAATGACAACAAATTCATTCTTGCAATAGAGTATATGGTTGCTACACATTCCTCTAAGGAGGTAGTATGGTTACAAAGGCTTGGTAATGGCATTAGTTTTGATTGCAAGAAAATGAGGATTAGATGTGACAGTTAGATTTTTTTTTTTACCAGAAATCCTATGTATCATGCTTGTACTAAGCATGTTGATGTTTAGTATCACTTTGTGTGAGAGATTTTTGAGAATAGTGAGGTCTTCTTTGAAAAGGTTGATACTTCGGATAATGTTACAAATTCTCTTACTAAAATTGTGACCATGAATAAGTTCTCTTGGTGTAGGAAGGCCATGGGACTTGATCATTGTACTTGATTTTATTTGAATCTCTTGGATATAATTACAATGTATAATGTTAAGTGGGAGAATGTTAGGATAAGGTGGCATTAACCTTGTAATCCTATGTCATGTATATGTCTCCATGTTCCTTGGAATGTGTTCTAGGGGACATGAGAGAAATTTATTAAATTTTGGTATTGTTCTAATTATATTTTAAATAGAGGATTTAATGTTGGTAGAGTTTACACATCAAAATGGATAAGACATGTTTCCTAGGTGTCCACTTTGGGAATATGAAAGGTCATGAATGGGGTGCCCAATATTGGAGAAGAAAAGACCTGTCTGTTGGTGTTCCATTGGGGAGTGGTGAGCTCATCGAAGCATCCAGAAAGCCGAGAATTGGATAGGCTATGGGCTAGGCACCAATGTTGGAGCCTTGCAATTTTCATTTAATATTTTATTATTTATTTTAATTTTCCAAGAAGGGGGCATGGGTTTTTTGTAGGTGGTTTTGTACCTCTTGTTTTGGTTTGCCAATCGTGGAATTACCTTTCATAAGTTCCATAAATTGGAACCATTGGATGACAGTTTTAGGTTGAGTTCATGTAGGTAACAAGGTGTTGTGAGGTTAATCAGAGATCAATAGTGGAGTGTATTCTTGTATACTCTCATTTGTGGAGTTTTTTCTTGAAAGGGTTTTATCCACATAAATCTGGTGTCACATTTTCTTTGTTTTTTTTTATATTGTGTCTAAATGTTGCAATCACATGTTTAAATTTGATTTTTAGATCTAAATTCACTTGCATAAGTTCATATTGTAATATTTTCTTCACCTTGTTTTAAAAACACAAAATAAAAGGCTCTCTCCAAAAATTGGGCACCCATATTATTTTTAATCCTCAACCAAACTCCAATTCCACCTAATTATCCACATAAAGGTATGAATCCTAAGATGAGCTACAAATTTAACTAATTTTTTAATTTCCTTTCCCTCTATAATGCATATTCTTAATTTGGTGCACTTGTTTTCATGGAGATTTCCAAGATGTCTTTAATTAGGGTCTTTGTTTCCTTTATCTTCATCTTATGCTTCTTTCAACATCTTTAGCATCTATGTTTTCTAATTAAAAACCTCTCATTATTTGTTTCCCCCGTCTTCTATTTATTCTTCCTTCCTACATGTCACTTCTTTTATTGTAATGCTATTATCTTATTTCCTTAGGACCTTTTCAAGGTTGACGTCATGCATTTTTACTTGCACTTCATTAATAAATAGCACCTTCATATCCTCCATCACGAGGATTTATTCTTCCATAGGTGGCTCAAATCCTCTCTTCTTCTCAACTAAAACCTATGAAGTATTTTTTCCTCTCATATCTTCTTTGATTAAGAGTTGATTCATCCCTCTTTTTTGGAGTTATCATTTTACCTATGATGGAAAATTTAACATCATTTTCCTTTGAAACTTCTTGGGTTTCACTTTTTGCCTCACTCTTCATCATTTCTACTTCTTTCTCCTTGGATTTTCTTCTAAAATGAATTTGTATTAAGATTATCTAAAAAATATATGTTCCCTTCCCTTTACTCAAATTAACCTAAAATTAGTAACTTGGAAAATTGTCTACCTAGTTTGAGGAGTTATCTCTCATATGATGGGGGAGAGAGGGTGGATGGAAAGTGAGCAAGTGAATTGGACTAAAATGCATAAGAACACCTTTATAACAAAAATAAAAGAAAAATGAAATATATTGGAAGCTTCTCCTCAATTATACAAATGGAAATGGGTGAATGATATACATGAAGGAAAAACAAAAACTAACATGAATTATAAACTATGTTTAGCTACATTAAACATGTGATACAAAATTTACATTTCAATGCTTAAAATTACCGTCTATTAAGAAATGAAGAAATTATATGCATTAAAAATGATATTGATATACAAAAAAAACCCTCATCTACAAACAAAAATAATTCTAATTTTGAAAGAAGCAATATATGACACCCATCATTGAAAGGTATTAGATCCACTCATGTTAAAACTTGATTCATCCCATTAGAACATACAAAAGACATGTAAGTATTAAATTCTAGATTTATAAAAGAGAGATTATAATAACTATATTTAGGCACCACAACAATCCTTGGTGTATTGGACAACCTTAGGAATCTCTAAACACTCGCATTTTAATGGAAAATTAATTTTTAATTTTTGTGAGATTTGATGATGTTTTGATCTTTCATTATTTTTTAAGCACTTGAGATCACGATTGAGGAACATGCATCTTTTGTTTTTTTTTTGTAAATCTTTATAATTGAAAAGTTTAAAAATATGAATGTAAATACTTATGTAGCTAGTAGAAAAACCTTTCTAGTGCTTCAAATGAGATTATAACTAGAAGTTTAAGAAAAACATTAGGGATGAAATATAATTAGACTCATGATTGAGAAAAGTGGATTTTTTAAATGCTTGTGGTCCAAAGTGTGGACATCCACAAAGTCTATAAGTCCCTTTCAAATAAGTTTATGTACAAAATCTGATAGGAATATTATTGTTTGGATGCTTGAACTCTAGAGTGTAGACATCCAAAACATTTATATATTTCATTAATATAGAAAATTTGGATGCTTGTGCTAGATACAAAGTATAAGTATCTAAAGTTCAAAAGTTCTATTAAAATAACTTTAAAGAAATTGATGGTCAAAGTAAAATTATTCAATTCTCATATTTTAAAGTGAATGCATCTAAAATGTTCTCTATTAAAATAACTTTAAAAAAATTGATGGACAAAGTAAAATTATTCAATGCTCATGCTTTAAAGTGAATGCATTTAAAATGTTTATTAAAATAATTTTATTGGACAAAGTAAAATTATTCAATGCTTATTTTCTAGAGTACATGAATCTTAAAGTATGCAAATCCCATCAAATAATCTAGATAAAACATGCGATGTGAAAAATAAAATATTAGATATGTACTCTAAAGTTGGGACATCCAAAAAGTATACAAATCTTGTCAAAATAAACTTAAATAGAAAAGAAAAATAGACGTTTAGAATGCTTTCAATTAAAAAACTTTTAATAAAATGTATACATTCAAAAAGTATACAAGTCCTATCAAAGTAATCTTCAATGCTAAAGTTGACTAAAAACCTCAAAAAAAAATAGGCTTCTAGGTGAAGATAAAGACTTAGAAGATTTATATCCACACAATTGAAATTTTTTGACATAAAATTAAAGCATACAAAAATCTACAAATTTATCAAAATAAATTTAAAACATAAAATTAGCACATAAACAAATCCAAAAATCTTATCGGAATAATTTTTTTTAAAAAAAAGAAGAAAGACACTTAGATGATTAGAGAGACTCGTTTACACATGCATCTAATATAGGCTACAGTAAGGCTTCTTCTCCTTCCTTAGCAGCAGGATTAACACTTCAAATTTTTATGAATTAACTTTGTAAGTCCACTAACCAATACCATATCTAGGCAGTAACAAATTGTGAGTACAATATATTCATAACATTTCTTAGCTTCAAACAAACTATCTTTTCTTTCCTTTATATGATTTCATGCCAAACAAACTAACTAGGTTCTAAAATTTTTAGTTTTATATATGTTCCAAGTTATACCTATTGGAACATTGAAACCGGAAATATCCATGTAGTGGTCTTAAAGGACAAAATCAAATATACTCGAATGAGTAAATGGTTACTCAAGAAAAAACAACATAGGAAGACATTGAACTTATCTTAACCTAGCCATGAAGGAAATATGATGATTGATTTGAAATGAAAAAGGGGATTTTTCTTTATTGAAAACATGGATAAGGAGGGCATGGTCAGTAAATTAATCAGCAGTTATTGAGTGGTTGTAGTTAGAGGCGGATTTTTTGAGTTTCGTGTCTTACAGGCTTTTTTATTTTGGTTGGATTTTATCGAGAAGAGGTAGATTTATAGTGTCTGCTAATCAGAATTAGAAATCTAAGATGTTGTGATGCTAATAGGTGAAGCAATGATGATGCTAAGTCCTAGAGTCAAAATCTTGACCTAATGGAGACAATGAAGAGTGCTAAGTGTTGAGCCAACTTAAAGAACACACTCTAAGCTTTTACTTGTTTAGGGGACTCATTTGAAATTATACTAGATTCTCTAGTAGGGCCCACCTAATAGTGTGATTTACATGAGCCACCTAAGTAAGTCAAAGCTTAGAGTGTGTTGTTTAAGCCAAGCACTAAGTGCTAAGTGCTAAGCGCCAAGTCAAACTCTTGACTTAGTGGAGATAATAAAGAATTGTAACTAATTTCATATATTAACCAAACAATTGTGTAGTTTTTCAAAAAACTTACATAAAACCATTTCACAGTTTTTAAATACAAATTCAACTTACAATTTTAAAATAAAATAAAAAATTATTTCTATACTTTTTTAGTCTTCAATAAAACTTTGATTTATTTTCGTAATTTTATATTAAACGACATTTTACCTTAATGTATAACTTTTTTTTTTTTTGCTAGATAAAAAGCTGGGTAGGACCAGCACCCGTCTATATTAAAATATCAAATATGATAGTTAAAATGGTAATATACCAACACTCAGCAAGAATCTCTATGGCTGCTTACTATTGCTACCAGTTACAGACAAGTTGGTAGACTATTAAGAAGAGACCCCCCAAAGCAGCAGCAACTACTGCCAACCATTCCAAGAAGGTGAGATTCAATGATATTCCAAATGCTCCCAACATCAGACCACCTTATATGCCACAAAGAGCTTTCTTTGACAGCTCATCCGCCAGTGCATTCCCTTCTCGATAAATATGGCTGATTTTAAAATCTTCCACATCATCAATTAATGTCCTTATACTAGCCAACCATCTGTTAATCTTCTAATTGGGGGTTGAGTTTTGGTGGATGACATTTACAATGATCAATGAATCTCCCTCCAGATGTATCTTCTTTGCTCCGAGCTCCAAGCCCAACTCTAGACCTCTCAATGCCACTCTGACCTCTGCAATGTTATTTGTTGCTATGCCAATGTATTCCCTACGTTCAGCAATGATTAATCCCTGCTCATCTTGTGCAACACAACCAATCCCACTTGGCCCCAAGTTTCCACTGGAAGCATTGTCAAAATTTATCTTAATCCAGCCTGGGTTTGGTGCTGTCCATTTGATTCCCTTCCGAGGATCCACCAGCTGTTCTGATCTTCTTGGTCCCGTTAGCTTTGGGACCACCAACCCTACAAAATTTTTGGTCAACTCACTGTCCCAACTTGTAAAGACATTATTTTTCACATTAGAGGATCTAACTGCAGAGTTCACTACTTCTATAATAGAGGTTTCAATCTTCCTAGCTAGCAGCTCCCTTGGCATCCCCAATTCCTTGAAGATTCTGTGGTTCCTTTCCTTCTAGATTTCCTAGATTACTATTGAGGGGGCTATCTACCAAATACATCCAAAGAAGTCTTGTTTCTTGATGACAGGCCAGCTAACGAATCAGTCCACCAACTCCTGAGGAAGGGGGCACGAAAGGTTTAACTTGGCTCAGATGAAGTTCTAGCAAAATCCCGCATATGGATAGGCCAACAGGAGGTGGTTCATGTCTTCCTCATGATTCTTGCAGAGAGGGCATCTCCCCGGACCACTAATCCCAAATTTGGCCAGGCGGTCTTGTGTTAGAATCTTTTTCTGAATTGCCAGCCAAGAAAAGACTCCGGCCTTGGGCATACCAAATTTACCCCATAGAAGTTTTTTCGGCCAATGTTTGTCATCCTCAATTGCTTCCCTTATCCTATATCCAATCTTCACTTTGTATTCCCCATCCATCGAAGCACACCACCTAATCCTATCTTCTTCTCTTGTAGCCATCCATGTTCTGTATTTCAGTATGTCTTCCAAAATCACCTTTTGAGCCTGGGGGCATTTAGCTCTGACAGTGATTTCCACTTCCATCTCAATTGACCATTCTCAGCTGCGAACAAACCATAGTTACAAAATTCCTTTCCCCAGACACGATTTGTCTCTCTACGAATATCCTCCAAATGTGGAAGAGACTTGAGGGTCGGATGTCCCTCCCAGGAGTCCTCCCAGAACACTGCCTTTCTACCGTTGTTTACTTCCCATGTGATTTGTTTGGTAACAATGTCTCTGCATTCTAAGATAAAATTCCAAATTTTTGAGCCCCTTGGGGGATTCTGGATAGTGAATATTCTAACTACATCATCCGTGTCAAGATATTTCTTTCTTAGAATCTGTACCCACTACTGGTCCCCTTTGCAATAAATATACCAAACAAGCTTTGCGCCCATTGCCAAGTTCATTAGGTGTAATTGTTTCACCCCAGCCCCTTTCGCTCCTTGTGGTTTACATATCTTGTCCCAAGCCAACAATGGGAACTTCTGAAAGTCACTTGAGCCATTCCAAAAAAATCTCCTCATAAGTTGAATCAGACCTTCTTTAGTAGCTTTGGGTAATTTCATGCAAGACATTGAATAAATTGGAATGGCTAAGAGGACAACTTTTATCATCATGACTCGATCATCCGAGGTGAGCCATTTCCCCTTCCAACTCCCCAGTTTCTTCCTGTAGTTGTTTAGTACTGATTCCCAATAACTTACCTTGTTTACCCCTGCAAACAAGGGAATCCCTAGAAACTTACCAGGAAAGTTGGCAATTTTCAGTCCCAGAATTCTTGCTAAATCCCTTTGAAGACTCGGTTGGACGTTGAGGAAGAAGACTTCGGATTTGTGCCAGTTGATATTCTGACTCGAGGCCAACCCATACTCATTCAACAATTTCTTGATGCACCTAGCCTCCACCCTGGTAGCAGTCCCAAATAATAAAGTATCATCTGCAAATTGATTGTGTGTCAATTTGTCTATCCCCAGGGCAACTTCTATACCCTTCCACTTACCTTCATTCCTCATATGTGATATACTTCTACCAAGTGCTTCTGCCATGATGATGAAAAGAAAGGGTGATAGGGGATCACCCTGTCTGATTCCCCTTGAAGATTTAAAGAAACCTTGTGTTGCACCATTTACTAATACCAAGAATATGGGAGAATTGATGCATTCAGTGACCCATTCCACCCATTCCTGTTGAAAACCAAACTTCTTCAGCACCTCCAACAGGAATTGTCGATCCACCATATCATACGCCTTAAGAATATCCAATTTGATGATCATATTGGGAGCTCTAGTTTTTCTTGCAGTATGAATAGTTTCATGTGCCACAATAATGCCTTCGAATATGGATCTGCCTGGGGAGAAGCCGCTTTGCTCCTCCGAGATAACTTTCTTAAGAACCTTCTTGAGTCGATTAGCAATGATCTTTGTTATTATTCTATAAATTGTGTTACAGAGAGAGATTGGTCTGTAATCTCCAAAGTTCTATGGATCTTTCTTCTTGGGAACGAGTGCAATGAATGTGTGGTTGAAAGCCCCAAGCACTGTGGCCTTTTTCCTTGATTCCTCAATAGCCCGATGCACATCCTTACCAATGATGTCCCAAAAGGCTTGAAATAATTTGGCTGTGAAGCTGTCGGGTCCAGGGGCTTTATCAGCTCCAAGCTGAAAGGTAGCAGCCCTTACTTCCTCTAGGCTGATTGGCTCGTAGAGCCTCAGATTGTCCTCTCCATTGATCAAGGATGGGATCCGGTCCAAGAAATCCTCTCTTTCCCTTCTATTATCCACCGCAACATGATTGAGAATTGTTTGGAAATACTGGACTGCTACTTGATTCACTTCTTCTATGGATTGTGTCTCGAACCATCCTCCTTTGTGACTTCGGTGATGCTTTTCTTGACCCTATTCGTAAGTGCCATTCTGTGGAAAAACCTAGTGTTCTTGTCCCCTTCTTTCAGCCATACTTCCCTAGACTACTGCCTCCAAAAGGTCTCTTCCTTGGTCATGATCTCTTTCAACTCTGCTTTGAGTTTTAATTCCAGTTCATAATCAGTCCTATCCATTCCACTCTGAATCACTTTTTCATTTAGCTTGGAAATTTCTCCTTCAATCTGATCTTTCTCCTTGAATATATTGCCAAACTTCTCCTTGTTCCAGTCCAATTTATTTTTGATATGTGCTAGTTTTTGTCTGAGTGTGTACATACAGGTATGGTTTCCCCCTCCCACTTCCTTCCACCATATTTCCATTAGATCGGTCAATGATGGGTCCCTGAGCCACATGTGCTCGAACTTGAAAGGGATGCCACCTTTGGGTACCTTGGGCTTTATATATAACTAAACCGAGAAGTGGTCTAATCCGGAGAAGGGTAGAATGCTTGCTTCAAAAGAGTCTGCTTCTGGTCCCCAATTCCCCCTAGGAAGAATCTGTCCAACTTTTCTGCTATATGGGTAAAGCCTTTTCTCTGATTAGTCCATGTATACTTACCATTCTTCGTTTGCATTTCCCTCAACCCCCACTCCTCCACAAAATCCTGGAAGTCCAATTGTGCCCTTGACAAAGTTTGAGAGCCCCCCTACTTCTCAGAGTTATCCAGAGTGGCATTGAAGTCTCCACCTAAGATAACTTGTATCCCATTCTGCATCTGCAGCCAGGCCCCAATCTCTTGTGACAACTCCCTTTTAGCATTGGTTGGTGTTGGTCCATATACATTAACAATTAGTAGAAACTTATTTTGACTGAGGATCCTACATCTAACCACCATCCAGTTCTATTTCTCCACTACCACAGTGCATTGTAGAAGTAAAGGATTCCACAACACTCCTAATCCTCCTAAGGACCCAATAGACTCCACAAATGTTCCTTCCCACTGTTTCCAGCTTCTCATTTTTGTTTGGATTTCATCTCTTTCCCATTTAGTTTCCTACAACAAGACTAACTTTGTCTTACTTTGGTCTATTTGATGCTTAACTAAGCGCCACTTGCTAGGGGTGTTTAAGCCCCTAGCGTTCCATGTAATTAGCTTCATGCCTCCTCAGGAAGGACAATTTCCTTCCCGTTTCTAAGTTTTCTCTGACCCTTGGCACTGGCTGCAATTTCTAATTTGGCTTTGTTGGATTTGGGACCCCTCTTTTTCTTTGGTGCTAGGTTTGGCTTTTTCAACTTTGATTGTGATTGCTCAATTGTTCTTTCCTCAAGGATGCTTGTTTGGTCTATCTCAGGACACATTTCTTCTTCAGGTTCCGAGTCATCATCTTCCAGCTCCTCCATTTCATCGGTTGGGTTAGGCTTTGTAGCTTTAGTAAGAGCCCTTGGGGTTTCATTCTTGATTCTTGCAGTGTCGATTGAGGTGATGCACCAGCTCCATTTGTGAGTCCAAATCATTGTCAGGCAGCTGGTCTTCAGGCACCTCCTTTATCTTTTCCTTATCCTGTGTTACTGTCCACACTTCTTTAACCATCACCTGCTTGCTGCTTTGCTCCCCTGGGGCTTCTGTTGTTTCCTTATCCAACATGTCACCTCCCGAGGCTCCCTTGGCATCACTCGAACATCCCTTATTGGAGTTGGCTACCTCCTCTCCACACATTTATGTCATAGTTAAGTACCTACCAACTACCGTGTTTCCCTCCTCCCTTGATTGCCAGTCCATCACCAAGCATTCCACCATTGGGTCATTCTCCTACTAATTGATTACCTTTGAGTTAATTTCCTGTTCTAGATGAGCTTCCACTTCGCCCTCCCTATAAAGTTTCTGGGTGAATTTGTTTTCTCTATCAGCCCACACCACCCCATTGCATTCCAAATGTCTGTGTGAAATTGATTTGCACAGGGGGCACAAAGACATCTGGTCTTCTCTTTCAATCTTTAAAATGCGTGGCCTCGCGTTGGTGGGGATCTTGATTTTTGAGGGAAGATTTTGAGGCAGAGAAATCCCCAAGCACATTCTAATGTAAGCTCCCTTGCATCCGTCGATTAGAATCTCATCTATAGATCTCAGAGTGCCTAAGCTATTCCCCACTGATTTCATAAAACCCAGTTCTGAAAATTTTGAAGGCATGTCATATATTCTTATCCACACCGGTCCCTCCTGTAGAATATGTTCCCATGGGTTGAAATTCAGATACCAGTCAACCAAATGGATGCTAGCACTTTTCTAGTAGTGCGGTTCACTTTGGAGGGCGTTCCATTTCTCCTTTGGTGTCGGGAAGATAACTAAAAAGTAGTCATTTGCAAGGGCCCCGATTTGAATCCTGCCACCCCATTTCTCAAAGCACCAATTTTTGATCTCTCCAGCTCTACTCTTGCTGCCTCCCCATTTAATGAACAACCCTAATTGTTTTAACTTGTTTGTTTCATCTTTGATTTTCTGCATTTTGATTAGAATGTGGAGCAATGGATTAGGGTTTCCCGCCTTACCCGATTTCTCCTTATATTCATTTGGATCCTCGCCTTTCTCTTCCCAAGCCTAATCTGATCGATTCCTTTCCTTTGTTTCATCGCTTACAATCTTGTTGCCACGCTAATCACCTATCTCTGCCCATCCATTTGATTTATTATACCAAAACCTGCCATTCCGTCAATTTCCCAAAACCCTACCTCAGTCCATAGGTTGTTCTTTGCCAGGATTTCTGGGAGCCTCCATTTGAAGCCTATGGAAACCTTGAGGGCGCAACTAGGGTAACTCCAGCGGCTTATTCTTCCCATGGTATTTTCCAGCATTCCTTCCTTTGTTCCCGGCAGGTCCACCCCCTTTCTCTTTGTAGTAGGGGTGACATTTGTCCACCCATGATCTGTTTGTGAACACCCATTGTGGGTTGTGCCTCTTGACTCCTGACACCTGTGCACGGCTTCCTTCGAGCTCTCGCTTCCCATTGTTCCAACTCTACTCCTGCTCCTTGCACGCCATTATTTTTTTCTCTTTAGAAAACTATCCTCAAAAATTTGAGGGTAAGCAATCTCAATTTTTGACATGGTAGATAGCGACCCCGTGAGGTTGAACCTTGGTTGTTGGCATACAGGCATGAAGCCCCACCATTTCACCACAGGGTCTCCCCCAATCTCAATTGTTGACACGGTAGAGAGTAGCCCTGTGAGGTTTGAACCTTGGTTGTTGGCACTACAGGAAAGAAGCCCCACCATTTCACCAAAGGTTCACCCCACCTTAACGTATAACTTTTACTATACATAAAATATTTTATAATTTCTTGAAACTAAATAATTAAATTTGATATTTTAATTTTTTTTTATTAAATATTTTCTATATTTTATCATAACACATTTTTATTTGCATATTTTTGAATGTTTATGATAGACAAAGAGCTTCTGTGACCAAAACAAAAACTTTAACATAAGAGATAAAGTGTTTTTAAGAGTGTGACCCAAAAGAGAGCCTTAAAATCTTAGAAATTCTCGAAATTGCCACCTAGATTCATGGACCCCTTTCAAAATCTAGAATGAATAGAACTATTGGCCCATAAACTCACCTTACCTCCATTTTTGAGTAATCTACATGATATCTTCCATGTGTCTAGGTTATGGAGTTATATGCTTGACCCAAATCCAAATTTCAAAAGGATGAAGTTCCTTAAGATGGGAGGAATGTAAACCCCACTATTTCTAATTTTTTTCCAAGGCTAGTAATGGGATGAATTTTCAAGGACTTTATAAATTTTAATATATGTATCATGCAAATTGATTATTAGTCCCTGCCTATTTATAGGCGGAGACTTATGTTTTCGGTTGCAATTTTGGCTATTAGTGCTTGTCTCGGGAGTCAGGTTAGATGTTTTAAGCTATGATGCTAACAAATTTCCTCATTAAAGTGAAATTTCAATTATTTTGTAAAATTTCCTGATTGGCCATTGTGATTTTAGCTGGGGTTTTCTGTTTTTCTATTTTCACTCTATTTTCAAATTGATGTGCTGACCAATAAGCAACAAATGGAGGAAAAAATTTCATATCTTACTAATGTTTTTAAGGTTGTTGTCGTGTTTGTGCAATGAAGGTTGCTGTTGGTAGGTGGCATTCTAAAAAGGAGTTTATGTGCCTCGCCTCTGCTATCACATTTTGCATTCCATTCATGGCTAGCAGACAAATGATTGCTTCTATTGTTTACGCATTGTAAAGGATTATCTGGGCTATTTACCCTTGTATTAATACTTTGTAATGGATTTTGTCACTGACCTGTCCTTGGGCTTCCCTTCATTTTCTGTGGTGCTCTTCATTTTCATGATATTTTGGCCAGGCATCTAGGGTTTTGATTTTATGGCTTTCAACAATATTTCATTACAGATTTTTAGTCATCCATAGCCAAATAAACAACATTTATGACAACAAATTCGTGTAGGTATTTCTTTGTATTTATTGCCAATTTTTAAAGCGCATAGTAGTGGTATTGCACAACAATTTTGTGAGTCGTAATAGGGTTTTTATGGCAATCTTTCATACACTCTAGGGTTTCAACATCCAAGGTTGCTATTTCAGCTAGGGTTTGATGCAAAATCAATTGATGGAAGCAATTCATCTTGGAGGCACCAAGAATGGTCTAGGGTTTTAGTGAGGGAAGGAGCTTTCAATGACAACCATGCTTTATGTTGTATGTACCTTTATCTTTCCACCAAACCCAATGAGACCAGTGCCACGCCTTGTTGCCCACCATGAGTTGAAGAATGGAGGTCATGGGATATTTTTATAGTGTTAAACTTGTTCTTCTGATCTCCTTCTCACTACTAATGGCTTTACACTATGTTTTTGGCAACCCGCCCAACGAACTCACTCTTCTAAGCTCCTAGAAAGTTTGAAATAGTCATTATCATTGTGGGGTCCCTGCTGCCAACATGCACCTCACATGGTGAGATTTTTAGGCATGAAAAATGTGTGTGGTGGTCATTTATTTTGGCTTGATGAGGCTGAGCATTGCTGCTGTCTTGTTTTAGCCATTCCAAGACCTGTTTTATTGTGTATTCAATTTCATATCTATTTAGAATATGAATAAAGACAACAATGTGATGTCTTTTGGTTTGGTATTACCTGAACATGCTTTCACCACTTTTACTTTATGCATCTTATCTTTGTTACTGTTTTAATCCTGTGCAAGAATCACAAAACAAATTATTTTGTTGGAGTTAGTGTGCAAGGTAGATTATATGTTTTCTTGAGGCTAATCTTGTTTATACAAAATATTGACTTCTAAATTGCTCAGTTTTGCTGATTTTACTCTGAAATCGCTTATAACAAATTCTATTATTATTAAATTCTGCCCTGTTTTTCTAAATTCTGCTGATGACAGTCCTGCTCTATTTTATAAATCTGACATTATTTTACATTTTGCTTTAGCAACCTACTATTTACGAGATATAAAGAATATAGAGCTTATACATAAGTAGAAAACCAACTCCTTGATCAAGCACCTAAATCTTCTAAAAATATCACTATTGAATCTGCTATAAAAAGATAATTCTTTTTGTACTCCTTGTATTGCTACTCATTCCAATACATATAGCAATCTTATTTTAGTGTGGAACAATCACAACCATTTGAAATGGATGTCATCATCTTCCATTTCAGATTATCCTCTTTCACATGCTGGTCAACTATCTATTCATAGGCGTTCATCCTTAGAAACAATTATCTACCTCATACTAGATAGGTGTGCCCTCCTCAATGCAATTCAGAATTCATAGAACAAATGCATATTTCCCCTTATCACACACATGCCTCACAAAGAAAAATGGAATTTTCAATTTGCACCTTGAATTTCCCTTTATCACACGTGCACCTCTATATAGAAGAAAAACAAAGATCTCCTATATTGGAGTGTGCACCTATGTATTGTGAAATCATCAAAACAAATTGTCTTCACAATTATGTGCACCTCAATATGGTGTTTGATCTCAATTCCTATGCATAGGCATACATATCAACATATATTTAACACATTGATTGTTGTTTGAATAGACTCCTGTCAAGCACATGCATTAGCTAATATTTGTACATCATCTTGTTAAAATAGAAGTGCTTTCAATACATGCTTAGAGGCTACCATTTCCATTTCCATTCATTTTGTGATTGGATTTTTTTGTGATGTGCCAATTATCGAGCATTGAATTCAGAAGCAGAGAGGGAATGAGTGATTCAGTGTTTGTAGACAACGATATAAAGAAGTTTCAGAGGTACTTGTAGACAGCGATAGAAAGAAGTTTTAGAGGTACTTGAATGCACCGAAGAAGTCTGTAACAAAGCCATTAAGTAGGTATTTGATGACTGCATAAACGCTAACCCTTATAGTATAGCTCATATACTACACTACAATCTAACTATTTTTTTTTTTTGGCAAATTCAACTCACTTTCTAATAATATTACTTTTTTTTCTTTTGTTTCAGATTTCTTTTGCTCTAGTCATCTTCTTCCACCATACACATCCTTCCTCTGTCAAGAAATTGGTTTTATGAATCTCAACATTAGAGGAGCTATTCTTCATGCTCTTTAAGGTAGAAGAGCTAGAGCTAGTGATCTGATCTATAGCCTTAGCATACTGAAATATGCTTCAAACATTGTTTCATTCCACCTGCTTATTTGTAGGCCTAAATGAAATGACACTTGTACTACTGCCTGATGCAATATATGTGATCATAAGCATACAATAGAATGAGAGTTCTACATAATGCTTTTGTTTGTCTAAAACAGAGACAAAGCTCTCCTAGTTCGTAAGGAATTAAGTATCTCTAGTATCTACCAATTATTCAATACCAGGCATCTGATCAGCAGATTCCAAGTTGCTACAACATGTATATGCTTTCAATTAGCCATAAAAAACCATAAATAGGTTTACAAATATTCAAGAAGAGAGAGTTCTTTTCTCATCTACAAATTCTCTACTAAAGACTATTTTATTTATTAAGACAGTTATTTGTGTGCTTTTGAAATGGTTGTGTTAGGAAGTCTATGGGGATGAAGGATTAAGATTTTATGTCCCAGAAGAGCAGTACATGGAGAGGAGCTCTGCTAGGGGCTTCACAATAGAGTGGGACAAGTTATTTGAAAATAAACCCTACAATTCATTCCTGTAGTCCATGTTCTAGATGCTACAAATGATGAAGACAATAGGAAAAACCAAAAACCAATCATCAAAGACCAACTCCAAAATACTCATAACACTATTTTCCCTACACCCAGACCTGCTTAAGGCAGGGACTCCAGCTCACACAGAGCGCTTGTTTAAATATTGATTTTGATATTTAATTTCAAAATGATGATTTGATGTTTCATGAATAGTAAAGTGGCTTTAAGGTCATGAATTAAAATAATATAGGTTTTATTTTATATTTCCATGAATCAAGCATGAATGGCATGCTTAATTCATGAATTTGGACTAACATGTGTGTAGATTAATGTATATTTATGTTCATAATATGAAGATCATGATAAAGGAAGACTATGGTTTGGACTAAGATTCAAACTATTCAATCTAGAGTAAAAATTTAAGATTAATACTTTAATAACTATTTTCTAAGTACAATTAATTTATGATACAAACTACAACAACCAAGTAGGTAGGGGAGTATACAACTTCATATGATCTTGGATTTATAATTGGTAACAATGCATGAGTGACCAAGTAAAAAGAAAATAAAGCAACTAGGTGTTAGATTAAGATGCCAAGTGTTAGGAGTCAAGATAACATGAATTATCTAATTATAAGAAATGACATCAAGACAAATTCTAAGAATAATGTGTAATAACAAATAATCCTAGAGATTTAAGATAATGTTTATGTACATGAAAAGGAAGTCAAATCCATTGCTTAGATGCATGATAAAAATAATGATCAACCAAACAAATTAAAAAATTACATGGCTTGAACAATCCAAGGAACAAAATGATTTTACAACCAAAAGAAGATCAAATGTAAAATTTAGGGTTAATGAACTGCTAAACTATCCAACAGGATTTAAGGAGAGTAGGACTCAGAGATTGCATAAATAACAAGAAATTTTGATAATCAAAGGTTATTGATGCCATGGCATTCATGCATAAAAAGGTTTTTAATGAATACTATAATTGAGCATATCAAAGAAAGGAGAATACAATAAATGGAGGAGGCCTTGATAAGGTACACACCTATATAGTAGCCTGGACTCAAGAATCATGAGTCACATGTTAAAAAAGTAAGCTTGTGTATCATGTGATGTTAAGTTATTCAAAATGCTCCCTACATAATTCATATAGTTTGTGTATGCACTAATGAATGCAAGTTAGTGACAAGGATGTCACTATGAACAACTACTCTAGGTCATAGGTTGCATGGACAAAACTAAAGAGATGATTAGCAATCAAGCCTTAGTTTGTATTATAACTAATAATTAATGGAGAGTGGAGATCCATGGTTGTTCTTGTTGTGATTTGTGGTCAAATTACATTTTAGAGGCTAGATGATGGCCATTCTAAATATGCAAAATGATGTCTATGCTATTTAAAATGGAATAATGCTTCCTTGCTTATGAAGGTATTCACTTGTTCACTTGCACTCATGCCTAATGGATTGGTTGTAACCCTCCTTGTAAATAAAATTGAATCTAGTCAAGATAAAAGTGTTGTCTTGTAAGATTTTATGGACTGATGTGTCTAGTAAGTCCTATGTGTGCAAGTCAAGACTATGATAAATGTGTTGAGATAGTAAGGCATGGAACTAAGAAGAGACTTAAAAAGTTCAAGTGGTTAAATCCATACTCTATTCGAATTCAATAGGATGTTCAAATGGTTGTGCACCTTATCGTCACCCCTATGAAGTTGCATACTTGACTGTAAGGGTGGCTAGGTGGAAAAGTAGGCATACTACTTGGGTTGGCCTTAGAAGTTGAATAATTTAGGACCATGGTGATTGAAATTTTATAAAATATAAACCTTTATCTTGACTATTATTCTAGATGCACTTGAGTTTATATTAGGTTGATTTTAGAACATTATGTTGACCTACATCCTTAATACATGAGATCTAATTAGGTTACTATTATTGACTAGAGTTGAACTATCACTATGTTGAAGCTAATAGGGTTGAGTAAATAGAGGAATTATACATTAACTTACTTTATCATGTTCATAGGATTCAAAATTATATGAGCTTAAGGTGACATGGTAATTTCTAGGGAATTGCATTAGAAGGATCTAAAATCAAGGAGAAGACAAATAATCTTTAGATTCTTGTCTAAGATGAGAATTGAAGATTGATTAAGCTAGTAATGAGGACCCATGAATCACAAGCCTAGCCTAAAGTTCCATTTTACATTTTATTTATTTCTTAAAGAATGACTTAGTTCAGTGCTAGATATAGGGAATTATAGATTAATCTAAGGTAGGTAGTTGGATGAAGACACAATCATGTGTAATACCTATGTATACTTAGTCCCATAATTGTAATCATTATAGTTGATATCATGAATCACTCTTGGAGTATTCTATGATGTCAATTAAAAAATCAATTAAGTGTAATCAAATCATATTGATCTCCTCAAGAAAATTTGAAAATAGTTTTGAGTGAGCAAGAATTTATTAATTATCTTTAAATAGTTTATTTTTTAAAATTATTTCTTTTATTGTGGGTATATGTATTTTTCTAGTAATTATTAATCAAAAATGTATTTGATGTGGTTATTCTACATAATTTTGCATCTTGGGTCTCTTGTCATCCTCATGATTCCATAAATGTCAATAATCTTATTGTAGTTCATATCATGTCTAAGATTGTCATAAAATTAAGGTTCTACTATCTCCATCACTCTATTGGTAGTTCAAATTTACTTTACAGACTAAGCATGACTAATTTTTTCTTGATACTCTCTCTAAGAATCCCAATGTCCATATTTAGTTAACTAGGAAGCCAAGCATGCAATCTCAAGAGACAATTTAAAACCTTGTTCTATGGGGGTAATTCTCATCCCTTCTCATTAGGTGAACCTTATACCATTTATTCTCTCATGATAAATCATGTTGGCACATGACCATCAATAAAGAATCTAGATGGTAGTTCCTTATCAATCTAGAACTGAACTAAAATTGTGCCAATTAGTGTAAGGAAACTCCCATTTTCCAAGCTATTCGTGATGATTTCCTTTGAACTCTAGATCTAATATCCCATGTTAAATGAAATCTATAAGGGAAATTGTATCCATGGATGTTACTATCCTAATATAGTATGAAGTTTGGAATTAAGAATCTAAGTATGTTAAATTTAATAAATTGGCTCACATATTTAGTTAAAATAAAAAGGCTTGCAACCTAGTCTTGAGAGCCTTTGTGACTATCAATTCATCAAGACAATCCAAAACTATTGATTTGTCAAGGTTAACCTTGTGTTGACATATGTCCACCATGATCAAGAGAAAGTTCATTGCTATGAGTGGACTTGAACACAAATTATGAAAAAAGATAAATAAAAATCCATTAGGAGCCTCGTGTCTAACTAAATTTTGGCAAGTATAGAATTTACATTATAGACCTAAGAAAGTGAGTATAATTAACTCTATAAATCATGTATACCATAACATATCCTTCAATTATGTTATATTTGAATCTTGATTGTTTACATATATGAGTAAACCTCTAAGCAACATGTATCCATGATGAAGCAACATTAGAAGATAATATACTTTAAGTTTAAAATTAAAGCATTATAAGCTAAAATATAAGGAGGCTTTTGTGTGCCAAACTTCACAAGGTTTCTAAATTACTAGTTTTTAACCAAGTCTCTATATGAGCATTATTTTATAAGGAGTCACAAGTATTTTGTTGAGATAAATGTAATATTTTTAATATTTAGACCTAAAAAATATTAGTGTGAGTTAATAAGGACATTTAAATCCATCAACTACATGGATTCAAGACTAAATGAGAAATTAGACCTGAGAACAAGACTAAGCTGAAATACTAATTTTCTCTTACATCTATGAGTAAAAAAATTTATGATAGAAGAACCATGAAAATAAAACCCATTCCAATCAAAGTAGAAGATGTGTTCTCTTCATCAAGGCTATATAAAATTGGCTTATATTAATAATTTTATTCTCTACTTTGGCATCCATTTGAATTTTATGTTTCCATTTTGATTTTTCAATTTTTTAGCTTCAATGACATGCTCTTTTCTTTGATATATATTTTTCTCTTTTTTTTTGTCCCAATTAATGGGTGGAAAGATGCGAGGATGATGATTGATGGCATTTATAGTTGAAGTGTTAGCAGTAGTTTCATCATAAGGACTCTTCATGAATTCCATATTGATTTTTGCATTAGGTAAAGTTAACCCTTATATTATGGAGATATCGCTGATATTGTTAGAATATTTGATTGTTGAATAACCAATACCTTGTTGTTCAGGATTGTCAACCATTTGTACCGATTCCAGGATACCATGCTTATGTAAACCTAATACTTTACCCTGATAATGCATCCATTGAAAATTGCTACTAAATATGATTTTTCTTGAAAACATGATGATACTTATTTTATGCTCTATTGGGAATCTTTAAAAGTGGTAGTAGAAACACCAGATCTTGTTTTTTCTTCAAAAGATGCTTGTGATTTACATTCAATGGAGGAATATTCTTCATAATTTGTGTCTGGAATGTCACTCTAAAGTTATGTGAACTTTGTCATTGCTTGATCATTTTGTAAGGATGTCAAGAGCAGGAGACTCTTGTTTTGAAGGAAGATCATCTACGTGTCCATCATAAGTAAGCATCTCATGGGTAGATGTAGGAGTGTTCAGTGTAAGAGTATGGTCATCTTTTGCAAAATCTTGGATGGATTGGAAATTACTCATTAGATCATGATAGTATTTTGGGGAAGTGAACTCTTCATATTGACTTATGTCAGAGCATTTGTCGTTAACGGATTGGAAAATACTATTTAGATCATGATAGTACTTTAGAGATATGAGATCTTGATCTTGACTTGTTTTGGAGAAACTTTTGTTATCCTCAAGATTATATTCTTGACATGGATCTTGATTTGATGGTGGAGTATTAATGGAAGACTCTTGATTAGTCTTAATGGGTTTGGATAAGATGATAGAGGCTTCTCTTTGTATTGGGACTTATTCAACATGTCCAATTATGAAGTCAAATGAGGGAGATATGTTGCAATCTAAGACATATTTAATGCCATCATTTTGATATAGAACATTGCTAGACATTATTTATTGATCTTGATCATGCATTAGGAAAGTATCTTGATACACATTTGATTCCTCATCTTGTGAAGAATGAGTAGTACTGATATGTCCTACTACGTTGTCATAGGTATGTTTCACATTGTTATAACTTGGTGGCTTTTGAGAATCTTTAGCCTTCCCATGATTGGGCATTGGATTTTTATAGATTCCTAGATCTCTATTTCTAGAGCTCCCCATTAGTTGCTCAACACTTACTTATCCTTGGTCAATAAGGTCTTGGATGAGATGTTTTAGCTTAATAAAATTTTGTGTCTTATAACCTTTTGTTCTATGATAATGGTAAACGTCTTTGTCATTATACCATGAGGGTTTTATTTCGGGTTCAAGATAATTTCAAAACTTGGGAAGTTCAATGTGCTTTGTTTGGATCAATTTCTTTAGGATTGTTTCAATGGGATCCCTTAAGGGAGTGAGTTGTTACCAAGGAACTTTGTTAGGTCTTGGTGGTGGTCCTCATGAAGGATTAGTGTTTTGGACATTTTGTTGTGTGTGTGAGGTAGATGGTGCATTTATAACAACCTTTGCATCCACCACACCATCATTAGTCATGTTCTTATTTTTGGACCATATACGAGGTTTTTCACTTGAACTAGATGATGGGTTATAAATTTACATGGATCCCTTGGAAATGAGTGCTTGTTCAATGTTAATCCATTTGGATATAAGTTCTTCAAAGTTTGATACACATTGCATTCATAATTGAAAGGCAAGATCTATGTTTAGATTTCCTGCCATAATCTCTACTTGTTTTTTGACTATTGACCATTTGCACTTGCTCGCCTTGTTTCTCCATCTTTGTAGGAAAGAGGAAAAGGCTTCTCCTTTGTTCTGTTTAAGAGTGTATAATTCCTCCAAGGTGATTTCAACATCAATATTGTAGGAGAAATGTGAGAACCATTCTATAACTTTCCCACCCAAAATGTGTGGGAAGAGGCACATTAGATATGAATCCTTATAGGAAACTTCCATGCAAGATACATAGAATTCCCATATGTGAGATCTTCAAGGTTACCACATCCTTTTTATTTATTAAACTTTGGAATTTCAAAGTGTCGGGGGAAGGGTAACATTGTGATGCTTTTGTCAAATGAGGTATGGACACAAGTCTTAAATAGTGTACGATTTTTTTGTCTATCCCATTTGTATATCTTGAATTTTTTGTGATAACATTTGGATTTGTGAAGATATATCCGTAGGTGGAACATTTGGTAATAGATTGTAAGTGTATAGATTTTGATCTTGATATGGAGGAAAATTCATGCCATATAAACTCGTTTGATATTGGAGATCGCTTTGCGGTAAAGGACCCATTTGATATTGAGGATTGCTTTGAGGTAGGGAACCTATTTGATAATTTCTTTGATATTGGGGAGATGCATTGTGAGATCCATATTGACTTTGGGGGATGATGTTTTTTTGTGAAGGGTTTAGTTGTTGATAATGGGTCTATGATGTCTGTTGAGGATTTTGTTGAAGGTTTGTTCTGAAAGTGATTTTTGTTAGGAAATTTGTTGATGTTGTGCTTGAAGTTTTTTTTCTTCTTGAATTTGTTGTAAGGTGGTATATTTATGATGTTGAGAATGTTGTGAGGTGTATTGATTTTGTGGAGTGATATTTAGAGAATATTGTTAATGATTTGGTTGTGGGATGATGTTTTGGTGAGTTTGTTGATGATGTTGTGGAATGATGTTTTGAGATGATTGTTGAAGTGATTGTTGAGGGGGTTGTTGATGAACATACATATTTTGTGAGGGTGATTGTGTTAAGGGACTGCTCCTATAGTTCATCAAATTTAGATTTTACATGTTCAAATTTGATATGTTTGTGTTTGGAATGTCTATGTTTGGTATGTTCATGTTTGGTACATTTGTGTTTGGTATGTTCGTGTTTGGTATGTTCATGTTTGGTATGTTCATGTTTGGTATGTTTGTGTTTGGTATGTTCGTGTTTGTTATGTTCATGTTTGGGATGCTTGGTGATAGATTATTTGTAGTATGCAAACTTAGGTTGGTTGGAGTCCCTAAATTTTGACTATTATATAATGGATTGTTATATTGAATCACGAAGTTTGTTTGATTCGCTCCTTGTAAAGTGACTATGAGTGGACTTAGTACATTTTTTTGGTATTAAGTATAATATGAGCAAAAAATACAGATCACATAAACTGAGTGTTCATCCAAGTATCAGATCAAGAGTAACCCCCCTTACAACATATTCATAATCCCCCCTCCATTACATTAGATCAGAGCAAGCCCAAGAGTAACTATAGAATCCCTAGACTACCCCCATTACATAATAACAACAAAAGCCTCAACTGGATGAGGTCAAAAGGAGTGAAACCCAAAGGTTTGCCTGTATCAAAGAGTCAATGTTTACATCAGAGTATCATTATCAAAATGTACAAATATAAACCACTATGCTAATATATACAACTAATACAGATCAAAAGGATATAAACAAGGAAAATATCTATCCTTTGAGTGGTCTAAGCTATCTCTTTACCACCACTCAAGGATACTAGTGTCTCTAAAACAAATAATTTCTCATCTAAAGGTTTCCCTATTTGTCCTATCTTGCCAATTTTCTTGTTTTGTCCCTCTGCTAGGTCCTGTCTGAATGCATGAAGAGCTCTCATGAATACATCTACACCTGGGTGCCCCTTTGGCCACATATGTACATACCTCGCCTCCATGATATGTATTGTAACTTTCCTGTTCTCCAAATAGTTCCAAAACTTGTCTTTTGAGAGTGCCACGTAATATAAACCTGCATGACAACATTGTAAAACATGAGTCTTCTACAAGACTCAGTAAGCATCCTCTTCCTCCCTTGAAACCTATCTTCATTCCTTGCTTTCCAAATGGACCACAAAATGTTAGATGAAAGGAAAAGCCAAAACAAAGCAACAATTTTCCCCATCTTTATATTGTGATTAAACAAGATTTTCTTAGGAAGGGGTTGTTCATTATTGCCCTAGATATCTTGTTTGTTACAAAAAGTTTCCATATCTCCTTAGAAAAAGTGCATTAAAAGAAAATGTGGTTAATTGTCTATGGTGCTCTACATATGCTGCACACATCAATGTCCTCAATTTTTCTTTTGAATGAAATTTTCTATATAATTAGAAGCCATCTGAAGCATGCTTTTTTAGCCTCAATCAATTTAGAACAATTAGTTTAAAAACCTTTTTCCATTGGTTCTTATTCCACTGCAGTTTCCAAGTTTGCTTTAAATATTTTGTGAGGTCAATGTGATTTGTTAACATATTATACATTTCTTTAACTTTTGATTTCCTTATATTAGTGCCATTTTTCCATTGAAAATCTTTAAATTGAGCAGTATCATTCTTAATTACAACAATTTTTTTTATCTGATTACAAGCTTCCCTAAGGATTGTGTAGGTCCTCCAATTGGTAGGGGGTATATTGAATTCAGAGTTTAGATCATTCCAGTCTTTCAACTTTCCATCTTTCAGTATGTCATTAAGCATCAAATTCCTTTATGGGCCCAACATTTTGTAGAATAGCCTTGGATTAAGGCCAATGGTTTCCCTTTGTGTTTTAGGTTCCAACAAATAGATCTATTAGCCTGTATGGTCCCACAAATCCCCTTTGGTGAAGTGGTGGTTGGAAAGGTACTTTTCATCTCTTCCTAGGATTTCCAAATGGTTATGAAAACATTAGATCATGCAGGTAACATAGTCTCCTCACTACTAAGAATATCATTAAGTGATAGAGATCTCCAAGATTTTGCATGATTGGGAACAACATTGAGCATGTTTTTCTTGACCAAAACTTTCCAAGGTTCTTCCCCTTCCAATACTTCTAACACCCACTTCACAGCCAAAGCAATGCCTTGTAACCTGAAATATTTTAAGCCCAAGCCTCCATTGGGTTTTTCAATAGTGCACCATTCCCATTTCACCAAGTGCCTCTTTCTTTTTCCTTTCCCATCTGACCATAAGAATGCTCTTATTCTTTTTTGAATTTCATTGATCTGATAGGATTTGAAGAACGAAACAAAAGCAAAGTAAATACTGTAAGAAGAGAGTATCTTTTGACAAACCTGGATTCTACCAGCCAAGGAGAGAAATTGTCTATTCCACTTGAAAAATTTCTTTTCAATTTTATCTCTAATCTACTGCCACATCTCTTTTAAATTTGGTTCCACAACAAAGGGGATACCAAGGTACCTTACCAGTTTTTGAGGGCCACCCCATTGGAGCCCAAACTTGCTAACCTAGTCAGGAGACTTGTCCTTCCATCCCAAAAGGAAAGAATTTAAGGGGGTAATTTTAGCCCTAGATGATAGGAAAAAGATATCTAATTTCCCCATTAGGTTTGCAAAGTTGTCCTCCTCCAAGGTTAACAAAATAGAGGTGTCATTAGCAAACTAAAGGTTAAGGATTTTATTTTCATTAGGAAAAATAATGCCTCTTATTCTTGGAACTAGTGCACTGTCCCTCAGAACATAGTGAAGAGCATATGAAGCTATACCAAACAGTACTGGAGCAAGTGGGAAACCTTTCCTTATAGACCTCTCAAGAGATATTTCTTGAGTAAGAGCGCCATTTACCTCAACTTGAGTAGTTGCATTCTAAAAGAGTGTTTTGACCATATGGAAAAAGGAGTTAGGGAAGCCAAATTCCTTCAACACAAGGAGTACAAAACCCCATTCAATCCTACCATAAGACTTCTCAAAATACAAAAGGAGCATTGTTGCATGTTGGTTTATTAGTTTTTCCCAGTTCATTACTTCCCAACTGGTGATCAGGTTTTCAAGAATATACCTTCCCTTTATAAAGCTTTTCTGAGTGGACTTATGATAGACGGAAGGATGAGAGCCACCCTATCTACCAGAATCTTGGCCAAAATCTTATAGGAAACATTGAGCAAAGTGACGGGCGCCCATTTTTTAACTAGAGACCTATCGCCCTCTTTTGGATTAGTTATCCCTTTGTTGATCTTATTGCCAAGAGTAATTTTTTCAAAGGCCTCCTTCTACACAAGGAAAATATTTTCACACACCCAATGCAAGAATGTCTTATAGAATTCAACAAGGAGTCCATCTACCCTCAGAGACTTGTCATCTTTAAGTGAGAGGATGGATTTTCTAATCTCCTCCTGTGATATCTCTTTCCCTAGATCCCCTTCCATTTCAATATTAACCTTCTTTGGGATAATTCTCTGAATATTCTCTCTTTCCTGAGTATTAGCCTCCAACTCCCCCTCTGAGGAGAAGAGGCATTTATAGAATTGGAAAAATTGTTCCCTTATCTCTTCTTGATTGACCATAGTGGTGCCATTCACAATGATTTGGTTAATAAATTCTCTAGCTTGTTTCTCCTTAATATATCTAAAGAAAAAAATTGTGCCTTTGTCACCATTCTCTAGCCAGTTCAATTTTTCCCTTACTCTTAGACCTTGGAACTTGTGGTTCTAAAGCTTCCTTAGAGAGTTTTTGGCCATAACCACCCTGTTTGTGAGGGCATCATCCAAAGGATTTGATTGCAGATCTGACTCTGCTTGGAGAAGCTTATCTTGGAGGAGAACCTCCTTCCTTCAGTAGTCTTTGGCTCTCTTTTTCCCAATTGTTTGGAATGAAACTTTCTAGCCCTTTGTGTTCAATGACCATCTATCAATGGGGGAAAGATTCTTGTGCATCCACTTGTTGATCTGTCTGAGACATAGTATGGCATTTTTACAATAATTGTCCTTTAGGAGGTTGGTATTGAGGTAAAAGCCATTATTGCTTCCTATAGGTTTTGGAACTCCATCTTTTAAGTAGAAATTAGCCCTGATAGGGTGATGATTTGATAAGGAATATGGAGATACTTCAACCTTACATCCCTCTTTCACCTGGGAGGTCAAGAAGAAAGCTTTGCTTGTATAGAATCTATCAAGTTTGCAATAGATTCTCTTGCCCCCTTTTTGGGAGGTACACCATGTGAACTATATGGCTTGTTTATATTTTTGTTTTCCTTCAATAGAGTCTTCAATCCTTAGTTTGGATTTCATTCTTTTCCAATAGAATCTCTCATTGCCTTTCCAATCAAAGTCTATTCCACCCCATTTATCCTTCTCCCTTTCTACAAAATTGAAGTCTCCTCCAATGATCCAAGGAATATCTTGCAAGGTATAAAGCCAATTCCACAAGAGAATCCTTTCCTTATTCATTGGGGGCATATACTGAGCAAACCCCAAAGTAACTTGTTTTTCTCTTAATAATCACCCAGACTACTCGGTTACAAGGGGAAGTCCCAGAGCAATCCACATGTTGAGCCCAATTGTTTTCCATCAAGATCACAACACCCCCTATTCCCTTATCATGCTTGGTAAAAAATTGAGTGAATTCTTTCCATATAACCTTTAGGCTAGTTTCAAGGCTGAAACCAGTGGCTCTAACTTCTTGTAACATGACAAGGTATTTATTTATTTATTTTGTGTTAGAAACCTTCGTACCACATGTTTCCTATTAGGGGTTTCAAGCCCCCTTACATTCCAAGAAATGCAATTGACCTCCATTAGGTTTTTTCATTGGGTGGTGACCCCTGATCACTCTTGAAGTTATCAAAGAATTTAGGAAGTCTATTTTCTGCTTCCACCCTTTTAGCATTGGGAGGTAGGATCCCACTGAGTTTCTTTCTCTTATCTTTCTGAGGATGGTTGAGATCTTTACCTAGATGGGATTTTCCAACCTCTAGGACTTTCTTCTTCCTATATCTCTAGGTTTTTTTGACTATGAATTCTATGGGGGTCTCTTCTCCATCAATGGTATCCTTAGTAGAGAGTAGTCCTAGGTCATCTACAGAATCCATGCCCAACTGTGATACAAACCCATCAGAACTCACCACTCCACCAAGGGGGTTGGGAGAGTTCACTGCATGTTAGGAACCATTATTTCATGCACTTTTTCATTCCCAATAACAAATGATACAGTGGTAAAGGTGATAGGGTTCTTTGTTCTATCCTCTAGGCCCTCATGGTGGATGTTCTCAAGATCAACATCAGTCTCTTTAGAAGGTATTCCTTCCTAAATTGTATTTTATTCTGGAAGACCTCCCCCAGTGTCCAAAATTTCAAATTCCCCTCTGGGGGTTTGTATTGCCTTCTCTTCACCTCCTTCTAGGGGGTAGCCATCAAGTTGAGGCTCCAAATCATTGTTCTCCTTAAAACATTTGGAGTTAAAGGTGTAGATCTCTTTGCCTGGTTTAGGATTAATTTTTTTAAGTTCCTTAGATTGTCTTATTTTCTGCAAGGCCAACTATGTGGCATTCAGTTTGATATTGCTTTCTGACTTATCTAATCTTAATAGAGAGTCATGTTCAGAAGCCTCATTTCCATTTTGGTGGTCTTTATTTACTTCAATTCCTTCCCTTATATTGTTATCTATTTCATGAAGTAAAGAGGTCAAGCTATCCTCCACATTTGTTGCAGTTTTATTGATTTTAGACGTTTCTCTATTGTCCATCTGTGGAGAGTTATTTCTTATTTTCTTGTTGAGTTTAGGGTTTTATGGGAAAAATATCTCATTAAGTTGTTGCAGAGTGGGGTTGTAATGCACAAAACCCTCCACATTATTCACATCTCTCTCTATTCGTCCATCCATTGTGGAGGGCTACACTTTATTTTTAGTGCCTTCACCAAAGGTGGCTTTGGAATTATTTTTTCTCCTTATTAATGGACAATTCCTTCTGATGTGGCCTTCATGCCTACACAAATAGAATGCATTCATCCATCCTAGGGTTTCAATTTCACAACAAACATTTCCAGATTTCAACTTAATATCTATAACTCTTAGCAGTTACATACCCAGAGACAATGATACCAACACATGTGCATTAGAGTGCGGAAGAGGAGTTTTAGTGTCATCAATTTTTAAGACATTTCCATATGGTTCCAATAGAAGTGGGACAAATTTCCATAGTCAGGGAGGAACATGTTTAACAGTTAACCATCTAGGGCTAGAGAGGGCTAGAACCTCCTCCTCCAATGCATCTAGATTCCATGCCAGAGCCCAGAAGGAAACCATCCTGATATTCCAAAATTGCTTCTTAATTTCCTCCAATTGAGAAATATGATTATTAAAAAAAATGACATACAAACCCTTCTGCACCATACATAAATAATAAAATTGTAGCCATAGTTTCTTTTCCTAGATATTATGAAACCATTCTTCCATATATTTCCTTGCCAAAACCCTATTAGGGTCGACGACAACAAAAAAAATGGTAGTTTTCAACAACCTAGAATCTTCCTCTGCAATTGCCTCATCTAGGGTATTATTAGGAATCAAGATAGCTTTCAAAGGAGGAGCTAGGGAATGCTTACCTTATTTTTCTCCTCCATTATCCTGTCCTTCATTGACTTCCCTGAGCGTGAATTTGGCGCCCTTCGACAACCAACCTCTTTCAGCTGCAACAATATCATGAAAGGATTTGGGAGCCACATTATTGGCCTTTGGAGTGAAGGTTTCATTAATGGATTTTCCCAATGGATCCATATCCCCGGCCATCATTTCAAAAAAAACTTCACAAAAGCCACACATGCGGCCACACCCAGATAGAGTAGTTGACACGAAGTCCCCATCACACCCAGCATGAATAGAGGTATTAAGATTTACAACTTGGCACTTAGAAGGAAATGTTGTATGCCAAGGAATAATGAATAGAAGTGGAGGAGGGTCGAGCCTCCTCCACAAGAAAAAAATTCACACGTGTGCACAATCCTTGTTGCAAAGCCCTCTCTCCTTCAGAAAATTCTCTTTTTCAACTTGACTTAGTATATTTTTTTAAGAAGGATTAGGTATTTTTTCAATGATATGTTGTACTAAGGGGTCACTTCCTTGTGAATGATTCTTTGCTCCAAAATTTGATGTTATTGGTTGTTCCCTAAGTTGATTACCATCAAAATCTATGGGAAGTTTAACACATTGTCACACAATTCTGAACATGTATTGGTTGGGATCTAGACTTATCACAACCTCTATCACTTTAAAAAAGATGTTTCTTGTTGCATCTCTAATATTTTTTCGGGAGTGAATTCAAAGGATTTGTATGTGATGTCTTCCATATGAATTGTTTCAACATCAACAAGATTGGGTTGTGTTTTTGTTGGCAAAGGAAGTTCATACCCTTTAGAATTTGTTTGAGGAATTCCAAAGGGTTGGTCACTAGGAGCATTTGAACCATTAGGGTTTGAATCCATGTTTTTTTTGTATTTAGATCTTCTTGTGACTATACAACTTGTAATAACCCTAGGAGATATGGATGTTTGACACTATGTGAATATGCTTTTGTTGGAATATTTGAGTTGCCTCAAATTGAGCTAGAAAAATACACCTTGAGGTTCTTTGGACCAAATGATGAATGCTTTTGGATGGATGGAGTGAAACCTTGAATTTTGGACAAAGTTTTTTTTGGGATAAAATCTCTTGTTTTAGGATATGTTTGAGGATGATCCTTTGTTTGCACTAGATCGATGAGTGCAATCGAAAAGAGGATGATAATAAGGTTCACAAGCTTTAGGAGTAGACTAATGACTCTAAAGCAAGTTAACTCACAAAGTTTGACACTAATTTAACTAAGTACTTAAAAGATGATATTTCTACAAGAAAAGAGTTAAACTAGGGGATAATAATAATAGAGATTTGCAACCAAAAGTGATCTATGTCAAATTCTAGGTTGCTTTTTTTGGATGGATTGATTTGCTTGTTTGATGATGGAGTTTAATTGATCCAATGATGGCAAAATATATTTAGACTAGTTCAAAGTGAAATAATAACATGAAATGAAGATTATGGAGTTTTTGCTACTATTTTGATTGATTGAGACAATTATAGGTTTATTCAGCATGAATACCAAGTTCTTTGATGTTTGCTTGTCACAATTTAGAATCTAGAAAATTTAGGGTTTTTTGTTTTCTCTTGTAAAGGTGTCAAACTGTTTCTTACAAAGGCATGTCACTATTAACTACAAAGGTGTCAAAGTATCTATAAAGGTGTTGAGGCACAACAAAAGCGTCACATAGTTGAAACAAAGGTGTCATAATACAATTTTTTGTTTGCTCTGAACAAAGGTTTCAAGATGTAAAAAATCATTGAGATGCAAATAGAAGCACCGTTTTGACAAAAATAGAAGTGTAATTTTGCACAAAGGCGTCACACTATCAAGACAAAGGTGTTGCTATGTTCAAAGGTTCTTTTTCTTACAAGTTAACCTAGGAGTTTGAATCTTTGAAATGTGTCAAGTGATAGAAAACAACAAACAACATGTAGGAATGACTCAATTAGAGGTTTAGAATATTTTCATGTGTATTCTTCAACAAGAACACGCTAATTGGTAGCACATGTAGATTTATAATAAAGACACACCATAGATACACATCTTAATTGTAGTGGTAGATCGAGAATTATCAACTTAAAGTGGGTTTGTTGATAAAATACCTTCCAATGAGTGGATGACTAGAGTATGCCAAGGTCATGTACCAACTTGAAACCTCTTACCTTGAAAGGAAAAGTTCCTAACAAGGGATTATTTTTTCCTCAACAAAGGTTGGTACATACTAAGTAACTTCATAGATTGATCCTTGTATGTTGCACCACTTTAAGCTAACAGTTTACAAATGGCTCATAGGCTTCTATATTTTACAAGTTTGTAGTAGGGGTCTTTTGTGAATAGAAAGATCATATGATATGCCCAAGTCAAGAGGGGTCTCCTCTCTACTAATCACCACCTTGTCTCAGTGGATCGAGGATTATGGGACTTGGCTTGAAAGATGTGAGCCACTCCTTGGGGTACAACTTTCATTCCCCCCCCTTTATATAGCCTACTGAGAAATATGCTTGAGATCAAAAATTGGGGTGATGAGTCCCCAAGAAAGTATCCTACTTAGAAATAAACGAAATTAGTGTTGCTTTTGGTCCTCAAGATTGTTCTTGGGAGTCGTGAGAGGTGAGCATACATAACACTAGACCTCAAGGTGTACAACAAATATGTAAGTTAGTGGTATTTATAATTTCCAAGATCACACTAAGGCGCAAGGAAAGAGCATATGTATGTACTAACCTACCAAACATGCCAAACAATTCATTTTAATTGCACTAAGGATTCAAACGTATGGTTCAATTTTTAAACAGGCCAAATTCAAATGTGCAAGTTGTTGGTAAATTTTAAAACCCAAATTGAAGTGTGCAAGTTGTGTTGTTCAATTTTAATGCACCAAGGGAAAATGAAATTTGTAGGTTCAATTTTAAATGCACCAATTGAAGCGTGAAGATGTATTTTAAGCACCAAAAGAAAGTGTGATAGAGTTGTTGGACTCATTTTAAATGCACTAAATTCAAATGTGAATCCTAGATTAAGCAAAACCTACAACCAAAAATATTAGTAATTTTTCTTTGATCTCAATCTTCTCCCATTGATCACCAAGATGTTGTAAATTGTTAGTTATGATAGAGAAAATAAGGAAAAACAAAGAAGTGTTAGGGGTTAGCTAAAAATTAAAATTAAAATTAGATTAAGCCTTTAACAAATCAAGTCACTATTTTACCTAGCAAAAGCATCAAAATGTTGTGCAAAAGTGTCACACGATTGATTGCCGAAGCATCAACCTTCTACAGATCACCACATTATACCTACAGATAAAGAAGGAAAGATCAAAACAAAAGTGTCACAATAAGACAAAGGCATTAATATTTGAGATACATAAGATGTGATCTTTAACAAAAGCATCAAATTATCCTTGTAACCTATAATGCCAACAAACTTCACAAAAAAATGATTAGATAGGGATGTGGGTCCCACTAGGCGTGCCAAAATATCATATGGTTAGCATGTATGATCAAATAACAATATAATTGAACTAATTAGATCTTAAAAACATTAAGAATCTACAAGATATTGATCAAACAAAGCCATACTCAATGAAATTCATTTGCAAATCATTCAAATTGATTAATCTAAAGAATTAAACTAAATCAAAGCAATTTAATCAAACTGAAAGTGCAAACCTCTTAATCCCATTGATTGATGTATAATTATTATGTAGATGTGGATTGCTCAGTTTTATGCATTATCCATGTTGCAAAATATTTGATGAGAGGGTTGATTCACAAGATAATCTCTAAAATGCTCAAGAAATGAGTCAAAAAATTTAGAGAGTAAGGATGCTATGAAGATTGTGAATTAATTGATGTTTGAAAGGCTTGGTATTTATGGATTTTAGGAATTTTGATCAATGGATAGGATTCAAAAGATTAATCAATGGATAAGAGAAAATTACAAAGGTGAGTGTGGATCAAGGATTAATCAAGGGTTCATAATCTATGAGATGCTCAACAATATCCCTTATTTCATGGAAATATGTTGGAGATATTTTGGATCTGAGGGAAGAATTTGAATTTGAGAAGGGAATATCCTTTAGAGAATCTTCTTTGTGCAAGTTGGAGGATTGGAGGAAAATTAGTTAATTAAAAAATTATAAAAATCATTTAATTGTGCAAGTTGGAAGAATTAAGAATTTTAATTAAATAATTAAGAATTATTTAATCAAGAGGGGAAATTAGAGTGAAAATGATGAATTAATCAAATAACCTTAATTATTCAATTAATAGTAGAAAAAAGTAAATTTAACTAAATAATTGAACATTATTTAATTAAATAGAGGAATATATGTGATAATGAGAGAAATGGTGTTAGTAAGTGAAATCAAGATGTGTGATATAGACAAGACATTTTTCAAGGTAATTAAATAAATAAATGCAACTAGATAAAAAAAGTACTAAGTAAGCTTAAGTGAGTGTAAAAATGAATCTTTTACAGTAACACTATTAGGACATAAAAAAGGATACGTAAGTATTATTCTAGATTTATAAAAGGGAGATTATAATAGCTATATTTAGGCACTACAACAATCCTTAGTGTAGTGGAGAGCCTTATGAATATCTAAACACACATTTTAATGGAAAATTAATTTCTAATTTTTGTGAGATTTGATGATGTTTCAATCTTTCACAATTTTTTAATCACTTAAGATCATGGTCGAGGAACATGCATCTTTTATTTTTAAAATCTGTATAATTGAAACTTTTAAAAATATGAACGTAAATACTTATGTAGCTAATAGAAAAATATTTCTAGTTCTTCAAATGAGATTAGAACTAGAAGTTTAAGACAAGCATTATGGATGAAATATAATTAGACTTGCAATTGAGAAAAGTGAATTTTTAAAATACTTATGGTTCAAAGTGTGGACATCCACAAAATCTATAAGTCCCTTTCAAATAAGTTTATGTACAAAATTTGGTAGGAATATTATTGTTTGGATGCTTGAGCTCTAGAGTGTAGACATCCAAAACATTTTTAATATAGAAAATTTAGATGTTTGTGATAGATACAAAGTATAAGTATCTAAAGTTTAAATGTTCTATTAAAATAACTTTAAAGAAATTGATGGACAAAGTAAAATTATTCAATTCTCATATTTTAAGGTGAATGCATCTAAATTTTTTACAAACTCTATTAAAATAACTTTAAAGAAATTGATGGATAAAGTAAAATTATTCAATTCTCATGCTTTAAAGTGAATGCACCTAAAATGTTTACAAATTCTATTAAAACTTTACTGGACAAAGTAAAATTATTCAATGCTTATGTTCTAGAGTACATGCATCTTAAAGTATGCAAATCCCATAAAAATAATATTAGATATGTACTCTAATGTTGGGACATCCAAAAAGTCTACAAATCTTGTCAAAATAAATTTAAATAGAAAAGAAAAATAGAGATTTTGAATGCTTCCAATTAAAAAACTTTTAATAAAAATTAAAAAAAAATACGATTCCTATCAAAGTAATCTTCAATACTAAAGTTGACTAAAAACCCGATTTTTTTTCAGGCTTCTAGATGAAGATAAAGACTTAGAAGATTTTTATCCATACAATTGATTTTTTTTGACGTAAAATTAAAACATACAAAAATCTACAAATTTTATCAAAATAAATTTAAAACTAGCACATAAACAAATCTACAAATCTTATCAAAATAAATTTAAATTTTTATATATATATATATATTAGATGATTAGAAAGACTTGTTTACACATGCATCTAATATAGGCTATAGTAAGGATTATTCTCCTTCATTAGCAACATGATTAACGCTTCAAATTATTATGAATCAAATCTGTAAGTCTACTGACCAATACCATATCTAGGCAATAACAGATTGTGCGCCCAATATATTCATAACATTTCTTAGCTTCAAACAAACAATCTTTTCTTTCCTTTATATGATTTCATGCCAAAAAAACTTACTAGGTTGTAAAATTTTCAATTTTATATATTTTCCAAGTTTTATTTGGAACACTGAATCCAAAAATATCCATTTAGCGATCTTAAAGAAACAACCAAATAGACTTGGATGAGTGAATGGTTACTCAAGAAAAACTACATAGGAAGACATTGAACATAACTATTGAAACAATAGGAAAGGGAAACCTTTGAGTTTTCACCTTAGGGTTTGACACCTTTTCCAAATATTTGTTTAGGTTGGAATTATGTATGTAATGTATGAATACATATACACACACACACATGTGTGTAATAAAAGGATGATTTCCATGCAAAAGTATCTAAGAGTATCTAAAATAGTATATGCTTGATTTTGTTGATATGCATAGTTTTGTTATCTACATAGTTTTTTAGTAATAAAAAATAACTCACTGAGAACATGAAACCAAGGAAGCATTATTATGTAGTGTAGTGTAACACCCTTGCCTCCATAATGTTGACTAGGGAGAGGTATGATAGCTTAGCTTTATGCAGCTAAGTCCAATATGTTTAAAAAGTAGAAATTACAATAAACGAAATTTGTGCAAAATAAATCACATGAAAGGAGAACAAAAACGTGGTAAAAAAACATAAAAATCTCTAATGGCATATCGTAAATTAGTGTGAGTATAATATAAATCCCAAAAAGGAAGAACATGAAATTATGCCTTGCAAACTAGGGGAGAGCAACCAATAGTTGAGCACCCTAACTTCATGTTTCTTAAAATCCTATTTGGAAATTTCAAATCACTCCAATTTTTTTACAACTTGGCAAGTCCCCTGCTTATAACTAAGATTTCATGACCACCTCATCAAATATGATGCCACATCAACATGCATTTTGTTGAAGTGTCCAAAAAGGCTAAAAAAAAGGTTAGATTGATAGTTGTGCACTAAATCATGTTTTATTTGTGCATTGATGTGGCATCACATGATTTGTTGCTTTTTAGATCTAAGGAATACATTTCATTAAGTTATGGGTACTTGTCATCAATAGTAACAACTTTAAAGTCACAACTATTGATGCAATATTATTAAAAATATTGGACACTAAATCAACAAATGTTATAACAACTATTGTAACATGCTAAACTACTAGATCCTTTCCCGTGTCTTGAAATTATATTATGCACCAATATATGCTCCTAATAAACATACTTGTTGGACACTTTATTTCAATACAATATTATAATTTCAAAGCAAAAATCACAATAAAACATACCTATATTATGACAATAAAAATTATATATTTTAAATTAAAATCACTACAATTGTGAGCACAAACAATTAATACCAAGAGAAATTCCAAAAGAGATTTGGATAACTATAAAAAATGAAATTCCATTCTCATAGAATATAATCTTTTTTTCCCCAAAAAAAAAATTGTTCTTGCAGCTCACATAGAATATTAGAACAAAATCTTTTGTGAATTAGCTGCTACTAGTAAGCGAAAATGAAGGTACAGATGCTTACAAATGAAGACTTCTCTTACAAATTATAAAGTTGATGTTTACAGGAACACACATGGCTCTCAACTGTAGAACCTGTGCTTACCTAAGTCAAGAATACTTCCATGCCCATTTTACATCACGAGGAAAGCTATCCAACAAGGTAAAGGCATTGAAGGATTTCTGCAGATTCTTGTGAGTGGTGGTACAAATAGATACCTACATGCCCTAAAAATGGTGCTCACTAGAGTGAAATGACGCTAGCTAACTTCCAAAAATTTGAGCTGCTTTACATAGTGAAGGCTGTACCATATGTATTTGAAAGTTTTCACCACTTTAATGGAAAGGAGCCGTCCTCCATATTGAAATGAAATGAAATGAAATATTTTAATAAGGTCTACGAGGCCACATATGTCTATGGGACCCAAGAACACCACATGATCATAAGTGAAGAAAAAGACCTTAAAAAATTTGTGATCTTCATTCGAGATCAATGCTTCTACAGTAGAATTTGATGATGTAGTTTGCAGTTTTTTCCAACCTTGCCTCCTCAAACAAGGTCAACATATATCTCCACCATTCCCTTGTCTCAAATTCAACATATTCTTTTTTCCACTATTTTTTAAGTTTGTTTCTCATCTATGATGTGAACTAGTTTGTAATTGAGCTATCGACATCTTTGCTTTCCATTTAATATTTTCTCTTATATAGGATTTTTCCTCATGATCCCCCTTGGAATTAAACCCCTTAGTCAAACCTTGCACCTCCACCTCCCATTGTTGAATGAAAGGTCACAGTTGTTTGGTGGGGCCGATTGCTTATGTGAAGTGGGGTCCATGTGATTAAGAGGCCTATTGTGTTATACAAAAATATAATATAATTTTTAAAAAATATTAGCTTGTTATTTTTGGATTAGATCATGTAAATGTATATATTAATTTAGAATACTCTTTAAAGATAAAATATGAATGTTTTTTCTTTTATTTCATATAGAAGAAGTTTTATGTTATGATCATATACATAAAAATAAAAATATAATTGACATATTTTTGAAAGTAAAATAAAAAAGGAAGGTGTATGAGCTCTGCTAGGGTTTTCTTGTGTCTGCGGTCATTCTTGGCCCCTCTTGTGTCATACTGTGCTTATTGCGTAGGAATTTCCTCTTTTCCTGTGTGTACGACCGCATTTATTGCAGTTTTTTGTTTTAATATGCCTTCAACCGACTCTAACCCAACAATTCATGCTAGTGTTGGCAGTTCGACGCTCTGCTCAATGACTCCTTTGAACAAATGACCCCAAAAATTTGTTCTGAAAGTGTTTCATGAGGTGAGTCTTTTGACTCCCTAGTTGACGTGGTTTTACCTTTGCTTGATTTTGATTCTGCTTGTAAATAGCTTGGGAAACATATTCTTGTTGGGTACTTTGTTGGGAGGACTCCCCTTGCAAGTGTGCTTAAAGAATGGGTCTACAAGGCCTGGGTCCCTCATGGGGTCCGCCTTGATATGGTCTAGAATTTAACCAAGGGTTTTTTTCTTTTCTATTTTTTGGAGGTCAGTCATGTTTAGGAAATCTTGAATCATGGTCCCTGGTATGTCAAGTCTTCTTTGTTGGTTTTCCAATTGTGGACTCGGGACTTCGATGTCTCAAATGACACCAAGTTGTGGGTTCTAATTTGGATTGAGTTTCCAGGGTTGCCCTTGCCTTGTGTGCCTTTTTTGAGTCATATTGCGTCCTCTTTGGGGAGGGTTATTTGCATTGAGCCAAATAGGTTTTTCCAGGCCCGACCCCAGAAATGGGTTTGTGTTGAAGTGGACCTTTCACAAGATTTGAAAGACTCCATTGATGTTCAAATTGGAGATTTTCAGCATACCCAGAAGGTCACTTATTTTAATCTTTCGAACACATGCTATAGATGTCAGTCTGCAGACTACAAGATTAGGGACTGCCCTTTGGTAGTGCCTCGTACTCCTCTGCCACAAGAATCTGAAAATCCTCATCAGGTGGATAATTTTGTTGCCAAACTTGATGAGAAATGGACCATGGTTACGAATAGTAAACACAAGTCCAATGGCTCTGGGACGGTTCCCAAAGTCCCGAAGCCAGCTAAAGATGCTTCAAACCCTTTAGTGAAGGGGGAAGAAGCCCCGGTCGGGGCAGACAGTATTCAAGCACGACCTAGGCCAAAGGCTACGCCTCAGCCTGCTACTATTATGATGGAAAACCAAATGTTTCTCCTCTCGTGATGGGATCTCAACGACGGTCTTGCAGTCCTTCTCCACCATTGGAAGAAGGAGAATATGTGTAGGAGAAATGGAGACTTTCTGCTCTGAATATTCAAATTGGGTCAATTCCGCTAGAATTTTTATAGAATTGCTTCTCTACTCTTGATGAGGAGCCAGACTCAATAGTATGGAGGAGTTTCATTCATGAATTTCCTCTCTTGGAATGTTCGAGGTCTAATAGACCTCTCCAAAAAGTATTTTTTTAGGGATAATTTGAAGAAATATTTTGGTATTGAAGTGCTTTGTCTCCAAGAAGTTATTTTTTTGGTTTTTTGCTCGTGTTAGCTTGTCGCTCTATTTGGCTAACTAGTCAAATGTTTTGTACCACTCATGATGCTGGACGTGGTAGAACTACCACCCTTTTGTCCCCATGGTGGCATGCTTGTGTGGTCGACCACAGGTCTGACCCCACACATTGGCTCGTCTGGGTCCTTCTCAACATTGATAATCATTCCATTGAGATTATTAATGTTTATGCTTCTAATGATGTTGTGGAACGCTCTATGCTTTGGTGTTGGATTGCTGATTTAGTTCTAGTTGCTACTTGGTTACTATCTGGGGATTTCAATATGGTTGAGATGGCATATGATAAATATGGCACTTTGCCATTTAAATGGGTAGATGGCGAATGAGAGGCGTGGTTTTACATGAGTAATAAATTAGGGTTTTTCAATCCCAATATTGGCCACTACCATTCTCATTCCCTTTGGCACAGTTGGTGTAATTACAGGGTTGGCTCTAAGAGGATATTTAAGTGCCTTGATCGTGCCATGATCTCGGCTCAATATTTCTTCTCTTTTGACAACTCTTCACTTCTGATTAAGCCGTTAGTGGATGTGACCTTGTTAGATCATTTCCCCATTTCTTTTTGCATTGAATGGGAGACAAGACAACCTCAGGCTTGCAAAATGCAGGTATTTTTTAACATGTCTCTACTTTTTCATCAGCCTACATTGGCCTACATTTGCAAAGTCTGAAATTTGGAGTGTAGGATAGCTCATAATACAGGCTGGATTAATTGGTAGAATGATGCTATCAATTGCATGACAAGATTTTTGTGAATTTATGGGCACTAGCTAGCCATTTTTTACCGACGGTCTTATAAGGCTACCATGGCTGACCTGCATTCAGCTACCGAAACTCTAGCGGCTAGCCCATTTTCCTCATCATTACAAGTCAGGGTGGCAGAATTAAGACATAAAAAACAAGTTGCAGAAAATTATGCTACCAAAGGTGCACAAATCAAAGCCAAACTACAGTAGTTAAAGATTGGCGATCGTGCCTCCAAGGAGTTTTTTCTGGCCCTGCATGCCAGACACTCATCTCCAGGCATTAAAATAATTAAAAATAGAATTCAGGTGCTCTATGAGCTACCTGACATTCTCCAGGCCTTTGTTCAACATTATGAACAAGTTTTCATTGCTCAAGAGTTTATGCTAGAGCGAAAACAAGCCCTTCAGGATTGTCTTACTATTGTGCCAAATAGGCCATCTTTAGCCCAGAAATCCTTTTGTGAACAATTGCTCATAGTTGAAGACTTAAAGGAAGCTATTCATTACATGGCTTCTGAAAAGGCCCCAAGGATTGATGGTTTCCCTTGCGAATTTTAAAAATCCCTTTGGGATTGTGTTGGACACAGCTTGCATAAAGTCTATCTTGAGGCTTTTCATTCCAAATCTTTGGGTAATTTAATTAACAAAGGAAATATTAAATTCATACCTAAGTCTAGAGATCCTGAGGGTATCTATAACTGGTGGCCCATCATGCTCCTTAATGTTTCTTACAAAATCATCACTAAAGCTCCAGCTCTAAAGGTCCACCATCTTTTTCCTTAGATTGTGCACCTAGAGCAAATTGGATTTATCAAGTCCAAATTTATTTTGGACAATATCATTGCTGTGTGGGAAGGCATGGAGTGGACTAGGCATTTAGACCAGAAAGCTATTTTTCTCAAAATAGACTTTGCTAAAGCCTATGACTGCATAGAATGGCCTTTTATTTTGGCCATGTTGAAAGCCTTGGGATTTGAGCCTAATTTCATTAATGCTATCCAAATGCTCTTCTCAGACACCTCTACTTGTATCACCATTAATGATCGCCAATCTCTTGCCTGTGGGATTTTCTGCTCCATTTGGTAAGGATGTCTGCTTGTTCCTTCTCTTTACATGCTTATTGCTAAAGGATTTGGCTATCTCATAGCCAATGAAGTTTCTCAACAACGTGTCAAAGGCATTTCTCTGCCTAACTCTCAGGATCAACTGGTTAATGGTATTTTTGTTGATGACTCTTTCCTCACTCTTCTGGAGGAAGAGAATAATATTAAGGCAACTTTGGAATGTCTTAACATTTTTTGCCTCGCATCTGGCTCCACCATTCAGTGGCATAAAACTTTATGCTATAGACAATCTATAATTCCCACTCCTCACTGGCTTCAATAGTACGGTTGGAAATGGATTGGGCCAGGGGAAATCTTTCAGTTTTTGGGAATTCCCTTTGCCTTCCAGGATTCTTGGGTTGAGTTGTGGCAAGCTGTCCTCTATAGGATTGAGCAAAAGATGGCCTATTGGATTACCACGCCTCTTTCTTTGGTAGGGAAATTTCGAGTGTGCTCCAATATTTTAGCGACCACACATGTCTAATACTCTTGTTGGATACCTTCGAAAGCTGCCTATGCCAAGCTTGAAAACCTACTTTGAGACTTTCTTTGGGCCTCTGCAAAGTCCCACAGAGGGTTTCACTACGTTTCCTAGGAGTTTTTCTGCCTTCTTAGAGACTCTAGAGGACTTGGGCCGCTTTCCACTCAATGATAGGGGACTGCCTTGTGTGTGAAATGGATAATTAGAGCCCTTATTGGAGATGAATCCTAGAAGATTCTTCTCAGGCATTGCATTCAGTTTGGTTTTCCTATTCACAGACCCACCTAGAAGGGGATTGGCTTTCAAGCCCTTCTAGTCATGAAGGAACTAGTCCAAATTGTGAGAAATTTCATGGCCAAGAGTATTTGGAGAGCCTGGAAGGTGGTTAAGCCCTGGTTTCGTTGGTCTGGCTCTAGTTTCTGTGATGGGTTTTCACTCAATCAACAGAATGTTTGGTGGTCGCCTCTCTTTGCTAGTAATGGTCAGTTGTTGGATAAGTTGTCTTGGCTTAAGTAGCTAAGGTTCCACAAGAAAGACATTCAAACTTTGCAGCAGGTGTTTCACAGACCCACAATGCACATCATGTCGTGGGAAGATTTTCGTGCCCTTTACATGCTTCAAAACTAGGGTCATGATACTTATGATAGTCTAGTGAATGCTATTCCTGTAGATATGCTTCATAAGGTGGGAATTCATGGGTCCAATCCCTGGTGGAAGGACTAGAAGTGGTACCTAGACACCCCTTTCGGGAATTACAAGCCTAGGCTTGGTTATAGATGGATTTCACCACACTTTCCTATGATTGAAAGTTTGAACCAGAGGTGGCTTCTTCAATTCCCCGCTCATGTCTAGTGAAAAATATTCTTTGCCACTTGGTCTGCAAGTTTTGAGTTGAAACTTTCCCACTTTGCTTGGTGTATTATTTTCCAAGGCTTGCTTGTGGGTTCTTGGCTTGTTCACTTGGGGGTCTAGGACCCTCATTTCCCTTTTTGTGGGAAAGCTGAGTCTTTTCAACATCTCTTCTATTTTTGCACCAGAGCTCAACAATTTTGGAATTGGATTAATGACTTCTTTCGGCCTTTTAGACCAAAGCCCTTCTCTTGGCATATGATTCTGCTGGGAGATTGGCCTAGACTTCTTGCTAAATATACACAACTTTGACATACTTTCAGGGTGAAAATATTCTTCTGGAAAGACAAAAATGCCTGTATATTTTCTAACAAACAAATGGATAAAAATGTTTCTTTATATTCTAAAGCTATCATTTTCTCTAATGTGCTCTTGTGGATTCAAGTTCAAGCTAACAAGGTTGCACTTGAGGTGGCTCACCTTTAGGTGCTTTTGGATAATTGGGGTAATGCCCTGTGTACTATTGCTCAGGTGCCCGCTTCGCCCACTTCCTCTCGTGACCGGTCGCTCTCTTGGGGCTGGTAGTGGAGTGGCTCTATTTTCCCCCGCTCTCAGTCTTCTCTTCGGTGTGGTTCTCTCCCTCCTTGGTAGACTCATTCTCCTCCTTCGCGGGCTGGCCAGGGGTGGCCCTCTGGAGGAGTAGTGGGGAGCAACGGTGGTGGTTTTGAGTGGCCCTCTAATGATGCTCCTACTACTGGATTTGGTTGGCCAGAATTTGGTAAATGCTTTCTGCGTCTGGCACTTGCAATCTCACCCCGACATAAGGATAAAGATAAAGATAAAGAGAAGGATGATGATGGATGGGGTCCTCCTTTTGATGTCACTCCAGACCCCGTTGATGTATGGGGGAAACACATGGATGATAGAGACCCTCCTAGATCTACTGACACTGCTCTGGCCGCTTGATGACCATTTTATTTTATATGTTTGTAATGTTTATGGATTTCTAGGCTAGACCCAAGTGACTCTAGTTTTTGGTTTTTTGGGCTCTGCCCATGTGACTCTTGAGGCGTGCCTTCTTACCACCCACCCTTTTTTTGTGAATATGTAACTTTATCTTTATTAATAATATGGATAACTACTTATTCATAAAAAAAAAAACTATAAAATTAAAATGAAAACCTATACATGTATACATATTTTAATTACATATATCTAAAACACATAGAGATATCTATTAGTATTTAAAGTTTTTAATAAATGTATTTTAGATATTTTTTATGTATAATTTTGATAAATTATTTTATCTTAGTAGAGTGATATTAATGGTACCGAAATTTTATGAAAATAAATTATTTTAATAATTTTATATTTATTTTATTTCTTAAATACATTTTTTATAATTAAATGAAATCAAAATAATTTTTTTAATTCAAATGTTTAACTATTTAAAAAAAATCTATTATTATTTTTTTATTAATTTAAAAAAGCTTAGTGAACCATTCAAAAATATGTTGTAAATGTCACTTACCAATAACTAGATCACTCTTCATCTCGTTCATCCATTGGAATCATCTAAATGCTCACATAAGTGCTCTAATGTCAATACCTTTTGCAATTCCCATAGAGTTAATGAGAAACATACTCAAATTCATCTATCAATCCAATATAAAATCTTATTTTTCATTAATAATAATGTGATTCATGTCAATCTTATGAATTGTGAAAGTCAACAAGAAGCTTTGAAAAATAAAATAAAACTTCTACAAAATAATTGAAATCAAAATAAAAAATGATGATATATTATATCACAAAATTCTTGTTTTATAGGTAGGAGTATGTTGTGCCTTTAGCACACACGCCCCATTCGGAATGGGGACCCTCTCTTTCTTTCGCCTCGCCGGGTCACTTTTGTTGTTGCCTCATTTTGCATGCCCTTTTTTGGTGTTCAAAATGGTCTATAAGCTTTTAGGGAAGTTATCTTAAGCTGGCCATGTTTTTGCCCCCTCAAATTTTCTAAGTCCCAAGTCTTTGTGGAATCCCACTGGCTGTTTTCCTTAGTGTTTTGAAGCTGGCATCCTTGAACCTCATTAGGCCCGCCTTGCCGGACCGCCCCTATCGGGTTTCCATTGCCTCATTGCTATTCCTAATGACCTTTCTCTACCGACACTCCACCCACTGGATCTCAATGTCTCTGGTGCCTTCACTTTATTAGCGAATCCTAACGACTTTCCTCTGGTGGCTTTCCGCCCATCGGGTTCCAGATCTATCTTCGCCGCTAGTTCATCACCAAACTTTCAAGCGACTGTTAGTCGACTGCCACCCGACCATCGGATTTGATGTCTCCGACGCCGTTTTCAAATTTTCCCCACAAACCTTTTGACCCGTACCCGCATTTATGAGGCACATTTAATGAGTATTTTCTATATATAGCCAACTCTGAACTATCATTTTCATTCACAGTGTGTTCAAAACAGAGCTAGCTCCTATTTTCTCCATCATCCCATGTCACTCGATTTCCGTCTCCAGGTCTTTGCCGTCGCATTGATCATTCACCTTCATCGGATTTGTGAGGTAGGTTTGCCGCCTGCGTCTCGTTTTAAGTTTTCTTCAATTTTCGTGCTAAATTCATGAGTCTAAGGGAAGAAAACTTGATAATTTACTAGAATCAACAATGGCACACAAAACCCATGTGCTTAAATTCTTTAAAACCTCAAACTTGATTCACAAATTGAATGCGGAACTTGAGTTCTTGGCCACCGTTTATGAACCAGATTCTTTGCCTCCTTCGGGCCTGCAAGTTCCCATTGCCATTGCCACCGTTAGGAAACTAAATGAAACTCAAAACAACGGACCCCGCTTTTGGGCCCGCCTTTGCAGGAGGACTCCGTCCTTTGACTGATGGAAACTTGGTTGAAAAATTCATGAGTTAAAAGGAAAGTCATAGACTCATTCGAGTCCATGCCCGTGGGACTTTGTCCTCGGGGTATCGCTTATAACGTGATATCCCAAATGGCATTCTGATCCCATCCATCCGGCCTTCGGATCCCTCTCTTTCATTCGTTGTGTAACATTAAATCTAAAAATGATCAAGTGCCAAGTTGCCTTTGGGTCCCGCCTTGCAGACTTTCATCCTTAGGCCGCTGTGCCAAGCCCACCGCCCTTCGCGGTCACTAACATTCGACGTTCCAACCTCCGAGACCCGACTCAATCACGACTGCCAAAATGCAAAACTAAAGGATTAGTGATGAGTTATTGGGGGTCGTCTCCCGTGGACCTCCGCTATTGGGATCCCATGAACACTCCACCATCCTCAATGACCCTTGGCCTCTAGCCTTCTGCCCTTCGAGTCTCGGCCTTGTGTCGACTGTTTGAATGAAAAAGTGGAAGTTGCTAAGTGCTCATTCTCAGTGGGTTTCCCTTGTTGGGTCACTGTCTTTGGGAATCCATCCCATCACCACCATAACTATAAGACTGCCTCCATCCTCCCGATGTTTGGAACTTGACCTCCCATTTGCCAATGAGCTTCCCCAAACAAAAATAATGAAGTAAACATGAAGGACAAAACTCTTTGTTGGACTCGATGCTCCGGGTTTCCCCCATTGGACCAATGCGTGACATCCACCATTCCCAACATCCATCTGCCTCCTCTATGACAAGTCAATAATTCCACCGTCCTCTAGAGTTGCGGGTCCCACCTATTGAAACTCCGCCCTTGGAATGACGTTCTGCCAGAGCTGTTTTGAACGACAGACTCAATCAACAAAGCTTCATTTTGATTCTGATTGCCCAAAAGATGATCCAAATTCCCTCCAATCACCAAATTGACTTTGACCCACATGTTGAAATAGGGTACTCTCCTCAATGGACCCTTCAAACTGCCCAAATTTGAAGGTGGGTCAGGACAGGCGGGCCATTGTGCCCTGATTGCCATCCCTCTTGTAGTAGCTCTAAAACAACCACCAGCCCAGGGAATTCTGACCCCTAGGGCCTGAATTATTCAAACTCCCTTTTATGAACTACTAATGTCAATCTGGATGATATGATAGATTTCTCAAATGCTGAATTGTCCAATCTAACTTCATTTGCAGGATTTTGGCTAACGTTCCCATGTTTTCATGCTTGATTGTGCTCACCTCTCTTTTGCCCATAAGATATATGGAATCAGGTGCAGGGCCTTCGGGAGTGGCCACAGAGAAGGAAAAAGGAAAGAAAACATCTAAGGAACCTCGTGGAAAAGATGACAAGGACTAGATGAAATACAAGTTCCAAGGGGAACCTCTGAACTCCAAGATCACCTCAACCTAGAAGGAGGTCTCCGACACAAACATCGGACATGTAGACATTGATGAATTCAAGTAGAGAGTCTGAATCAACCATAAAATAGAGAATGCAAGAAATATCAGAAGTAGTGGGTTGGCTAAAGCCCCAGGCTTTCCTCCTGCCCTCATTGCCCTTCAGCTTGTTATGGCCTGTAGAGAGGCATACCAAGAAGAGACCAGAACCATAGTAGAGTGAGATGGAAATGTTTTGGCTGACATGTCTGCTAAGGCAATAACAAAGAATTTTCATATCCCTACCTTAAGAGAGATGGAGGTGCCAACCATGGATGATGGCAAGACTATGTGGGATCAAAACCCCCTCAAGTGTAAAAGACTTATTAATCAGTACTGGTTGAAGGAGAAGAGGGGCAGTGCTACAAAGGTTCCTCAGGAGCTCTTCCGTAATGAATTTTATGAGGATTACCATGATTTAGTGACCCTACTAAGCAGAGTAATGGGCCTTCCTACTACGGCCTACTTCCAAGAATGGATGTTGTACTTCGTCGAAGAGACTCTCTAGGGAGAAGCCAAGTTCTACCGGGTGGGGACAATCAGTGATTGCTTCCACAAGCAATTTATGGCTGTAAAGAAGACCTTCAAATTTTACATGACATCTTACTTGGTCTATTCATTGGCCGAAAGGAAGCAATATAGATGCTTTTTTAGAGCTCAAGACGAGGAACCAGGTAGGGAACTGGAAGTTTATGATAAGTACCCTCAACTACAATTCAGAAACTTCAAGAGGGACTACTACAGAGTCAATGAAACTTTCATAGGTCATATTATCAGATTGCTCGGGGGTGATTTTGAAAGAAGAGTCTGCCATAGTGCCAATTATTTCCTTAAACAATTTTCCTTTTTATTCATTCAATATTCGAAGTTCACTTACATTCATGCTAAGGGCTTTTTAGAAAGACCATACAAGCTACCTCGGTATCCCAATGACCAGATAATACTGTTAGAACTCTCTCAGTAGCTACGACATCCACACACCCTTTTGATCCGCAAGCATAAGGTGGGGATTCCTTATCCCCTCTCTTTTGGCCAAGGGCTATACGAACTCCATACCTCTCAATGTGCCGACAATTCAGAGAAAGAACTGGTGGAATACTATTTGAGACTCCACACTACCTGACCACGGATGAACCCCTATGGTAAAATCAAGAAGGTAGTTGGACCTGAAAATGCCCATTTACATAGTGTTGAGGACTTTTGGGCTAATTGCAAAGATGATAATGAAGTGCGAATGAGGAACTATATGCGAATGATGACATAATTCGTAAAGAAGGTCAACTTGTTCCTCGTACCGAATTAGGTAGCAGAAGATGAAAATACAATAATGGATCTTCAGTACAATGCGGTTTTCAATCTCCCGCTACCACTGATTGACTGGGATGAGCAAGAGGTTGACGACCTTGATATTCTAAGCAATCCTTTCAAGGCCAAATCGAAAGAGTGGATTGATGGGAAAATTGCCTAATTGAAGCAGCAAGGGGTCACTTTGACCTATGAGGGGCTCGAGAATGAGCCAACAAGTGAAACAGACAGTGGGACATCTACTGCCCCATCAGGAGAGACTTCAAAATCTCCTCCGTCCAGTAGGTCAAGGAAGAGGAAAGAAGTTGTTGAGCAAAAACTCAACCCTAAGGTGTACGCGAGAAAGGCGTCAGAGGGAGGACATTCTAATAAATGTAATAGATCAGGAAGTTTCATAGAGATGCCTACCATTCAAGAAGATGTGCCACCTCAACATGAGGAAGAGGAGAATAAAGAAGAAGATAAACCCGAAGAAGAGTCTAAAGCTAATAAGAGCCCAAAAAAGGAACAACTTGAGGAGCATGAGCATGATGAAGAAGAAAAGTAAACTAAAGGGGAAGACAACTTTGAAGAGAACACTACCTTCAAGTCCTGATGGAAGGAGATAGTATTTATTTAGGATTTTGATGAGGAAGGAAGGACAAAGCAAGAAGCTCTAGGAAATAGAGAACTCAAGATCCAACACACCCATGAAGAGGAAGAAGAAGGTATGAATCACCAAAGGGGGAATCTCAAATGCTTGAGTGGATTGAGAAACAATTAGAAAAGAAAACCCCAACATTAAAGGATGCAAGGGAAAGGCTGATGGCCATCTTGGCTCGAGCCCAGGTCAACACAAAGAAAGAAAAGAAGCCTAAAGTCAGATCCAAACTAACCATGGATGCTTCTGGGTCTAGGACTGTACAAATTTCCACACTAGTTGTGGGTGAAGAAGGGGTAGGCTATAACGTCTCCACCATCAATTTGGGGACAACCAACAGAGAACAAAAAATAGATCATCTCCAAGAGTCCATTGCCATAGTGGTACATCAGATGCACAAGGATAAGATCTCCAAGGAAGAACTAAAGGCACAAGTGGCTGATTTAACAACATATATCCAACAATGGTCATCAATGGAAGAGCTCCTTACCGCGTCCTCGACACCACCACAACTGTTGTCCAAGGAGCAAATTGACAATGAGAAGAGAAAGAATTGGACAAAGGCCACAAAAGATTGGTTCAGGAAAGTCCTCTACAATGATAGTATGGGCTTGAGGTGTACGGTCAAGACCGTCGATAAGTTCCAGGAGGTGTTAAGGGTACTCAAAGGTACAAGGAAGTTTTGCACCGACTTCCCCAGTTTATACAGAAATACGTACCCCAAACTTGAGGCTATCCTCAAGATACTAGATAAATTCTGGGAGAAGGAGCTTAACTTGGTGAAAGATGACCATTGGCTCGTTGAAACTTGGAAGCTGAGCCTTGACCATCAAAAGGAGGCATTGGAATGGGTGTTCCATGATGTAGAAATGGACATTGATTGGGATAAGGAAGTTAGAGTAGATTGTGTAGAATATTAGAAGTTGCTAACAGATCTTGATATGCCCACAAGTGAGCTAGATGTGGCTAAATTGGAGCCATACTTCCAAAAGAATTTGGAAAGCGGAACCACAGATGCACTAACACCCAATTTCCTCGGGTTCGTTGCATGAGTTTTTCTTAGTCTAAGAAAGTAATGAAGAACACACTAAAGTATGACAAGGATTGGGATACCCTCACCAACAAATCAAGAAAGTTGAATTTCCAAGTGATGCAATCGAATATATTGGAACAGAGCAATCTCCAGGCATTAATCTTGAATTTTATAGAATATGCCACAATCAAGAAGAGCAAGGGAAATCCGGTTATTGAGGATGAGTTCCTTACAAAAGAGCTATAGTAAAAGGGAAATCAATAAAAAACAAATTTTCTACAGTGCTATCATGTGAGAAAAAAAGGGAAAAAATAAGAATGTATTTTAAAATTGAAATATATTTGGGGGTAGGTGAAACCCTAGTTTGTAGTGAATCTTGGCCACACAATGCAAATCAATCTTGGCCATTCATTTTTCCTTTTGAACACTATAAATAGGGAGTCTCCTCTCATTTTCAAAAGAGAGTTGAGTTGTTGTAAAGGCATGCTGCAAAAATTTTAATAGAAGTTCATTGGCTTTTGGTGGACTCTTGAGTTTCTATTGCATGTTACATTGTTCATCTCCCATAGTTAGTTGATTTAGATAGATTTACTTTGTTGTTCTGAATGTTTTAGTTTTCTTTGGTAGAGTAGTTGATGTTGTTCAATGATTGTGTAGCATTCTGCTGTGTTGATGCCTTTCTTGTCCATACTTTTTGTTGTTTACTAATGGTGGATAGCTGTGTAAAGTTAGTCTGGGCATAAACTAAAAGCTGCTCCAAACTTCTATCTTTTGTTCATGCATGTTTATGGTGAATGAATGGTTGAATATTTGTAGTCCTTAGAAGCTTGCACAAGTTTCATGATACTGTGAGTTAATCTGGTTAAGCGAAATTATGATTTGGGAAGGCTGTCCATAGTAGAACCTTCCATGATCACTATTCATTGCTAGTTTCAGATCTAGGGACCTCTTCTCTTCCCTTCCTTTTTTCCTTTTTTTAATAAGTAACCTATGCTAAGGTTCATTGCACATTGTAAAGCCAAATCTCAAGCTAAAATAGGAGTTTAAGATCGAACCTGCAACAAATTGCACACTAACTTCCCATCTCAGGAACTCCATTTTAAGATTCATCTTGTCTCCAGCCAAACTCCGTAAGTTGCCCTGTGATTACCAAAAAAATCACACCAAACATGAACTGAGAAATTCCCTGCACGTCATGACCTAACACCCGAGAGACCTTGGTGTAATTTTCAGCAACTTATTGTTGGAGATTGCCTTTCAAGATAGATAGTGTACCTACACATTGCCTATGTTGAGAAAGTGCATAAAACACTCATCAACAAAACTGGCACTAGAAGTCGGGCCCATCTGAGTTAAGATGGATCGAGGTGATTCACTCTCCCCTGGGAGGTCTCAAATTTTTTTAAGATCTACTTGAAACAAAGGGGAATTCTAGGAACTACAACCCCCTACAAGGACAAGAAAGACTAAGAGGGAGGACACACCCTCTTCTTCCTCTTCCATTCCATCCACTTCACCTTTGGCTTCACCTCCCTTCTCTTTCCATTCACCTCAAACCCAACAGACTTCCTTCACCTTCGTCCATTCCACTCATCCATATCACACTACTTTCCCACCTCTTGCTTTCCACAGCCGGGGTGCTTCCTCTTCCCCTGCCCTCCAAGTCCAAGATAGAGTTTTGACTGTCCCTGCCCCTATACAACCTCAAGTTACTGTTCAATAGCAAATACCACCTCCGCCTCCCCTCATGGCTTGGCTTGGGAAAAATCCTTCCTCGTTGCACTTCAATGCCTACCATGACATTCCCAAGAATTTGGAGATCTTTTGTTCGAAGTTCAACCCTCAAGATCCACAGAGGATAGCTAAGGAGCACATCAAGATATTCCAAACAATGCTGAAAGACATGTAGATCGATCAAGAAGATATGGCACGTAGGATTTTCCCTTATTCTCTAGGGGAAGAGGCCTTCTATTGGTATGTTAACTTGCCAACAAGATCCATTACATCTTGTGATTTGATGATGAACACCTTCTTGCATAAATACAAGATCTCGATCAGCCCTTCAGAGCTATATCAACAATTCGTGACAGTTCATAGGGAAATCAATGAACTGATTAGCTCCTTCAACGATTGATTCCACCGAGCTTACACAAGATTGCAAGCCCCATATACACTCAATGATGATGCTACCTTGCTAGTCTATTACACAACATTGGACAACCTCACAGTTGCATTGGTAAAGAGAATGCGACCACCTCTAACCAGATTGGTGGATGCTTATGCAGAGGCAGTTATTGCTAGTATGGACTTGGGACAAAAAATTATGGTTCGCTGCCTTCCTTGGGTCCAGTGGCTCATCTAATGCAGGTTCAAGGGCTCAACCGAGCGTTCTCTCATTAAACACCTCTTATGAATAACGTGCCTCATCTACCCATAGTCCCACATCCAGGACAATCGATGAACTAGGGCCCCCCGTGCCCCCGTACTTGCAGCCCCAACAAAAATAGACCTACTCCCAAGCTCCCCAATAGCAACAAACATACTCTCAGCAACCTCAAACACCGTTATACCTATAGGGACCAAAAATTCCCCCAACACAACAAAATTAGTTGGTTGGCTTGCTCATTTTCCTTCAAAATCAAGTGCTGCAACCAAGTAACACCGAGAAATATCATCTTGATGAGTTGAGTGAAATGATCAAGAAGATGTCCACGTAGATGACACACCTGCAAAATTAGAATAATCAGCTACAAGCTTCCCAATGGAGCATTAAGCCAACCTCAACAAGGAAGCCAAGGACAACTGTGATGTAGGTCCCTCCTTGGGACAAAGTAATGAAAGAGGGCAGAATTCTAACCATAATTTTGAAAGGAGACCGACCCAAAGACAAAATAGAATATGGACTACTAGACTGAACAACGGGGGTGTTCCTACTTTGCTTGACCAGCCTACTAATGCTGAAAAGACAACTAGTGGCGTGTACCTTGTTGAAGCGACTCTCTCTAGATGGTGCTAGATTCACAAAACTAGTAGGCACTCTGAGTTGGACTGCCTTGAGTTCCTCACCACCACAAAAATATTCCAAGTCAATGTTCAGAATGTTGTGGACAATGCCGGATACTGTGACATAGTCCCATCCAAGCCCTATGACTCCTCTTGTCTCGTGGTCAATCTAGCGCCCTTCCCATGAAGTGAGAACAATGTCCCAGAATGTGAGGATTCTCCACCAAAAGAGGACAAAATTCAAGAGATAAGCAGTGAAGAAACCTTGTCTCAGCTTTTCACTTTAGTAGAAAATGGTCCAATAGATGAGGAAGAATCGTACATAAATGAGGTTCATATGTTCCACCAGAGAGCGACCTTTCACCACTTCCACTCCGCCCAATTAATTCAACACCCTGCTTGACCCCAATGCCAGCAATAACCCTGGTTTACCTCATGTGCCCACTCAATACCTCAACAAGGATAGGCCATTAAACCAACCACAAAACTAGTCTCAAGGCCAACCCCAGAATCAGTCAAGCCAGACACAAGCCCAACTTGCTAGCTCTGCTATAGGAAGAGCCTTCAAAACTGAAATTGAACAAATGGGCGAATACGTTGTTGAGGAATTTAAGAAGATCAAAATTAGCTTGTCCGCCTTTGAGTTACTCAAGGTTCTTGTAGCCAGGCATGCCTTCTTTAGGGTGATTAATGGAATCCCCTCCTCTAAGGCAACACAAGGAATACCAACCAAGAGAGTATCTTTCGAAGACCCTTTAAGTGAGCCTGTCATTACACAAATTCATGGGAATAAGGTGGATCCACCTCAAAATCAGTTGATAGGTAAGCAGCTTGCAAAGGAATCGAAATAAAACAATAGGAAAAACCCCAAGGATTAGCCCTCCAGGTAGACTAAGAATAAGGCTGACGATAAGAACAAAGTTTAGGTAGCTCAGGTGGACACGCCTATGGGCCTCTTCCAAGGAAAGTCGGAAACACCGCCCTTCCTCACCACCATCCGAATATTCAAAAAGAATTTGCACAATTGCTTTCTTGATTTGAGAACATCAACCAATGTCATGCCCCTAGTAGTGTGCAAAGCTCTTGGGATTACCCCCAAACCTTCAAGAAGAAAAGTGACTCAACTAGATAAAATCGAGGTTAACATAGTGGGAGAAATGAATCAGATCCCAATGTAGATTGCTGTAGATCCAAGGGTACAACAAGTCATTGAAATTCAGGTGGCGGACATCCCTGACACCTATGGGATTATCCTTGGGTGAGACTTCACTAGAACATTGAATGGATATGATACAATAGACCACTCTCACATGTGGCTTCCATGGAAAGGGCTACCAAATCAGATCCGTATAGATTGTGAGCCTCGTATGAAGTTCATGATTAATGAGTACAACAACACCAACAAGGTGCTATTTGCTGAGACTGAGCTAGGAAACGACTCTCTCGTTGCATATCAAGAAGAATTGGAAGATTCAGGAGAAGGGATGGTTGCAAAACTCTTCCTAGTGCAATGTTTCCTTCTGATCAATTTGGCCCATACACCTTAGAGAACTGAAATGCTAGTAGAACCCGATGATGAGGAGTTTCCTGAAGATGGCACTTTAGGATTGTTGGATGGATTATGGGACTTTATGGAAAAATGCATGCAAAATTAGCTTAGTTTGGGTGCGAGGATGAATTTCCAAGAGCTCTTGCTTCCTAATTGGTGCAGGGTACACAATGCTGCCCATTCCAAGTTTGAGTGTTGTTTATGCCAAACAACAGTGGAACATATCAAAGGACGGGTTGCCCCCAAAGAAGAATTTTTGACAAAGTAGTTTGTTGTAGACTTCACTCAGCCAAAGCCTACCCAGGGAACCTCCGATGCAAGTGTGAAACTAAAGGAGAGGCCATGCCTCCTAGGCCCTGAAGTCAAGGACTCACCTAAGTTTTGGACGCTATGCTTCGATGGGTCCAAATCCAAACAAGGAGCTGGTGCCAAGTTCAAACTCATCAGCCCCATGGGTAAGACTTACTTTTCCGCATACATCATTCAATTTTATTGCACCAATAACATAGCAGAATATGAAGCTTTAGTACATGGTATTTTAATGGCTTTAAGGAAAAATGTTAAAATGTTGCAAGTTTTTGGTGACTCCAAGTTGGTGGTCAAACAAGTTAGGAAGTTATACTCTTGTCATGACATAAGACTAGCAAACTATAGGCATAGAGTCTAAAATCTCTAAGAAAGTTTAGATGCATTTAATATATAGCTGATCCCTTGTTCTCAAAACCATATAGTTGATCCTTTGGCTCAAGCAACCAACACTTTGCAACCCCTTTCTTTGTTCAGACTCAAGAAATTCACTATTGAGCTGACTTCTACACCATTTGTCCCAGACAATGTCACTCATTTCTAGGTATTCAATGAGGATAAGCATATCCTAGAATTCATTAAAAGTTTTGATGCCTTTGCAACACAAATAATTGATGAAGCTAATCCAAAGGAAGCTAAATTAGACATAGAAGGGGTCATTAACCTCAAAACCAATACAATCCCCAGAGGTATGGTTCAACTTGAACACATATTTGATCTAGATCAAATTAGAGATCAGGACCAACAAGCAAAGAAAGAGTCCATAAATAACCAATGTGACATCCACAACCTTAGAACAACTGAGGAAATAAAAAAATGTTTTATGGGAAAGGTGTGTACTACAGAAGAAAAGAAAGGGATCGTTGATGCTTTATGGAAGTATCATGATGTGGTGGGATGGAGCTATGAAGACTTGAAGACTTATGACACTTCCATCATCACGCATACCATCCCTCTCAAGCCTGACGTACGACCATTCTGCCAAAGACAACGCTCCATCAATGCCTTGTTGGAGCCTATCATTTACAAAGAAGTACAAAAATTACTTTCAGCCAGAATCATCTTTCTCATCAGACACTCCATATGGGTCGCTAATTTAGTCTCGATTAGGAAAAAGAACGAAGAAATCAGATTGTGCATGGACTTCCGCAATCTGAACAAAGCCTTAAAGAAAGACAACTTTTAGGTGCCATCGTTGGATGAGGTACTGCAGATCGTTAATGGTTCACAAATGATGTCCTTCCTTGATGAGTACTCCAGGTACAATCAAGTAATGGTGCAATACAAGGATCGCCACAAAATAACATTCACCACCAAGTGGGGCACATTTGCATATAGAAGAAAGCCATTTGGGCACATCAATGTCGGTGCCACCTTTCAGCATGGCATGGACATAGCTTTTAAAGATCTGATTGGAAAGTACATAATCATCTACATGGATGTTTTAACTGTGTTCTCAAAGAGGCGGAGTGACCATGTCTCTGATTTGTGCAAAGTCTTCCAGAGGTGCAGGGAATTTGGAGTTTCCCTTAATCCGAAGAAGTGTATCTTTGGGCTCACTGAAGGGAAATTGCTTGGAAATATTATCTCAGAACGAGGCATCTCCATTGACCCTGAGTGCATTTAATCTTTGCTGAAAATTCCGCTGCCAGGCAGTAAGAAAGAATTGAAATCTTTCTTTAGAAATATCAACTTCGTGAGGAAGTTCATCACAAGCTTTGCTGAAATTTTCAAGCCACTTAATGCTATGTTGAAACAAGATGCTAAAATCGAGTGGACCCCAGAAGAAAAGCAAGCCTTTGAATAAATTAAGAAAGCAGTTGCTAAGGCACCTATTCTAGTTAACCTAGACTATCTGAATCTATTCTACATTTATTCCTTTGCTTCAAATCACTCATGTGCCAACATCCTCACTCAGAAGGATAATGATAGAAATGAGCACCCAATCGCCTTCATGAGTGCTCCCTTGAAGGAAGCTGAGTTGCAATATCACAATGTGGAAAAACAAGTATATTCCCTCGTTAGAGGAGTTAAGAAGTTCCAACATTGCATCTTACGCAATAAGGTGTTGGCCATAGTTCCTGACCCAGCGGTGAAGACGTTGCTTATGCAAAATGAGCCCAAGGAATGAAGAGCAAAGTGGGTTACCCTGTTACAGGAATATGACATGGAGATTCAACCCAAGAAATTAGTAAGAGGGTAGAAACTCACTTGAATGATAGCAAAAATAGTCGCTGAAGTGGGACCTAAACTTATAGTTCAACAATACCAACTTGAAGATGTTTCCCCAAGGGAATGGTATGACTACATAGTCTACTACTTGTCGAACCACAAGTGCCTGCCCAACTTGCAAGGAGTTCAAAAGCATGCTCTCCATCTCAAAAGTAGTAGCTACATGCTGTAGGGATTTATACTTTACAAGAGGAATCATGAAGGTGTCTATTTGAGATGCCTCGGGAAAAAAGAAGTTGACCGGGTCTTGAAAGAATTTCATGACAAGTTTGGCATTGGTCATGGATCTATCTCTTCGACTGCTCATCAAGTCCTACAAGCAAGTTACTATTGGATGAGAGTCTTCAAGGATGCTCACAACCATGTCCACACATGCCACATATGCCAGACTACTGCAACCAGAGAAAAGAACGTTGATGTCCCCTTGCAACCAGTTTTGGAGGTGAGACCGCTCACACAATGGGGTCTCGACTTCATTAGTCTGGTAAGCCCACCATCATCTTCAGGACATAGGTACATTCTGACTGCTTCTGATTATTGTACTAGATGAATAGAGGCCATTGCATGTAGGCAATGCACAATAGAGGTAGTTATGAATTTTCTTGAAAGTTTCATTTTGAATCATTTCTGTTGCCCCTATGCATTAGTGTGTGATCATGGCCCTGCATTTTCCTCGCTTAAATTTTCTAGTTGGGCCTTTGATTATGGAATTTCCCTCAAATTATTGTCTAATTATTACCCCCAAGGAAATGGCCTAGCATAATCCACAAACTAGAACTTGATTACTGTGATTAAAAAATTGCTTGATAGGAATCCCAACGATTGGCATGCCCAACTCTGTTTTTCCCTTTGGGAAAATTGCACCCGCCATAAGGATGCCCTTGGTGATTCCCTATTTCACCTTGTCTAAGACTTAGAGCCTATATTCCCAATCCACTTAAAAATCCCCACCCTCCAGTTCATCAATGACTTTTATGGAGGGGATCGTAGAGAAGCTCGCTTGGCTGAGCTATTACATTTAGAAGAAGTATGAGATCGTGCAATAGAAAATTTTGCCAAACATCAGGGCATAGTCAAGAGATGGTTCGACCATCGAGCCAAGGTCAATGCCTTTAGGATCGTTGATTTGGTCATGTTTTGGGACAAGGCCCATGAGAAGAAAGGGGGACATAACAAATTCGACAAGCTCTGGCTTGGCCCCTTTTAGATTGCTAAAATCCTTGGAGACAATGCCTTCTACCTAAAGAATTTAATTGGTGAAGATGTCTCGTTGCTTGTCAACAGACAACACTTAAAGCATTACTTCCAAGCTTGAGCTCTTTTGAGCTGCTCCCTTGTAAATACTTGTACATAGGTTAGTTTAGGCTGCTTTTGGTTTGCCTTTGTTTTGCTGCTTTGTGTCACTTTCATTTTTTTTTGCCCATTTCTTGGCTGTTTGTTTTGATGAGGGTGTTCTTTGTTTCTCTTGCAGTGGCTGTGCTTGTTCAACAAATGGTTCACTTTGCTGCCCGCTCTTAGTCTTCTTTGGCTAAATCCTCATTCTCAACCATTGGTCCCTGATAACTACCTCAGAATGACTTCCTCATTTGAACTCTACCTTAGAACTCAACCCTTGGTTGAATCCCTCTTTATGTTAATCTCAAATCTTACACAAAACGCATATTGATGGTTTCCAAAGGGTTGTACAACAACTGTTTATGATGACTTAGTGAGCAAAAAATCTTAAGTCTGCTCTAGTGACCACTATGGTTCCCAAGCCCATAGTAGGCTTCAATGCCTACACGATTGAGCAAAAGAAGAAAGTATTAAAAAAAATTGTAAGAAAGAAAAGGAAAAGAAATGATAAAATCAAACAATCGTATGGGTGTGTGGATAAATTTACTGGGACTATGGATGCCCGGTTGGCAGTAGAGCAATATTCGTGGGGTCACAGTGACAACTCCGTCGGGGCTATGGATGCTTGACTAACAACGGGGCAATGTCTAGGTTACTTTTGGGGTTGGACGATTCATGTAGCTCACTTAGTTAGATTAACATTTGTTTGTCACAGTTTCTAAGGAAAGGAAATGAATTCACTAAACACATACTTCCTAGATGTTTAGTAGGTTGACTCAACTAAGGATCCCATTCTCTTAGTTCACTTTTGGATGCTCGGCCCCTGGTATGTAAAACCAAAGATTTTGGGTTATGAATGAGCATTTATCCTTAGAATGCTCGGGAGCGTTCTCTATCAGAGTCGCCATTTGTTGTGCCTTCACCACACACGCCCCATTCAGAATGGGGACCCTCTCTTTCTTTCACCTCGTCGGGTCACTTTTGCTGTCACCTCATTTTATCGTGCCTCTGTTTGGTGTTCAAAATAGTAAGTAATATTTTAGGGAAGTCATTTTAAGCTGGGCATGTTTTTTCCCCCTCAAAATTTCTAAGTCCCAAGTCTTTGCAGAATCCCACTAGCTATTTTCCTTAGTGTTTTGCAGCTAGCATCCTTGAACCTTATCGGGCCCGCCCTGTAGGACTGCCTCTATTGGGTTTCCGTTGCCTCATTGTTGTTCCTAATGACCTTTATCTGCTGGAATTCCACCCAACGGATTTTGATGTCTCCGATGCCTTCACTTTATCAGCAAACAACTTAACGACTTTCCTCTGGCGGCTTTCCACCCATCGGGTTCCAGAGCTATCTTCGTCGCTTGTTCATCACCAAACTTTCAAGTGGCCATCAGCCAACTGCCACTTGACCGTCAGATCTTGATGTCCCTAGAACCATTTTTGAATTTTCCCCCACCAACCTTCTGACCTGCCATACCCGCATTTATGAGGCACGTTTAATGAGCTATTTTCTATATATAGCCAACTTTGAACTGCCATTTTCATTCGTCAGTGTGTTCAAAATGCGTCAGAGCTAGCTCCTATTGTCACCATCACTCCTGTCTCACTCGATTTCCATTTCCAGGTCTTTGCCATTGCATTGGTCATTCACCTTCATTGGATTTGTGAGGTAGGTTTTCTGCCTGCGTCTCATTTTAAGTTTTCTTTAATTTCTGTGCTAAATTCATAAGTCTAAGGGAAGAAAAATTGATAATTTACTAGAATCAACAATGGTACACAAAACCCATGTGCTTAAATTCTTTAAAATGTCAAACTTGATTCACAAATCGAATGTGAAACTTGAGTTCCTGGCCACCGTTTATGAACCAGATCCTTTGCCTCCTTTGGGCTCACAAGTTCCCATTGTCGTTGCCATCGTTAGGAAACTGAACGAAACTCAAAACAACGAGCCCCACTTTCGGGTCTGCCTTTACGGGAGGACTCTGTCCTTTCACTGATGGAAACCTAGGTATCGACGCATTCGGGTCCGCACCCGCGGGACTTCGTCCTTGGGGTGCCACTTATAACATGACGTCCTGAATGGCATTCTGATCTCATCCATCCGGCCTTCAATCCCCACTCTTTCATCCGCCGTGTAACATTGAATTTGAAAATGATCAAGTGCCAAGTTGCCTTCGGGTCCCACCTCATGGAATTCCATCCTCAGGCCACTATGCCAAACCTTCTGCCCTTCGTGGCCACTAACATCCAACGTTTCAACCTCTAGAACCTGACTCAATCATGACTGCCAAAATGAAAAACTAAAGGATTAGTGATGAGTTATTGTGGGTCATCTCCTACGGACCTCCACTATCGGGGTCCTGTGAACACTTCGCTATCCTCAACGACCCTTGGCTGTCCTCAACGACCCTTGGCCTCCGACCTTTCGCCCTTTGGGTCCTGACCTCGTCTTAGTTGTTTGAATAAAAAAGTGGAAGTTACTAAGTGCTCATTCTTAGCAGGTCTCCCTTGTTGGGTCATCATCTTTGGGACTCCATCCCATCATTGCCATAACTATAAAGAAGACTGCCTCTGTTCCCCTGGTGTTTGAAACCCAACCTCCCATTTTCCAATGAGCTTCCCCAAATGAAAAAAATGAAGTAAACGCGAAGTCCAAAACTCTTTGTTGGACCCGATGCCCAGGGTTTCCCCTATCGGACCTCCGTGTGACATCCGTTGTTCCTAATGTCCATCTGCCTCCTCAGTGACAAGTCAATAATGCCACCATCCTCCAGAGCTATGGGTTCTTCCCATTAGAACTCTGCCCCCAGAATGATGTCCTACTAAAGCTATTTTGAATGACAAACTCAATTAGCAAAGCTCCTTTTTAATTCTGATTTCCCAAATGATGATCCAAATCCCCTCCAATCACCAAATTGACTTCGATCCACATGTTGAAATAGGGTACTCTTCTCAATGAACCCTTCAAATTGCCCAAATCTGAAGGTGGGTCAGGATAGGTGGGCCGCCATGCCCTGATTGTCATCCCTCTTGCAGCAGCTCTAAAATAACCATTAGCCTAGGGAATTCCGACCCCTAGGGCCCAAATTATTCAAACTCCCTCCTATGAACTGCTAATGTCAATATGGATGATACGATAGGTTTCTCATATGTTGAATTGTCCAATCTAACTTTGTTTGTAGGATTTTGGCTTCTCATATGTTGAATTGTCCAATCTAACTTTGTTTGTAGGATTTTGGCTAACGTTCCCATGCTTGATTGTGCTCACCTCTCTTTTTCCTGCATGATATATGGAATCAGGTGCAGGACCTTTAGGAGCAGCCACGAGGACAAAGGAAAGAAAATATCTAAGGAACCTCATGGAAAAGATGACATGGACTAGATGAAATACAAGTTCCAAGGGGAACCTCTGAACTCCAAGATCACCTCAACTTGGAAGGAGGTCTCCGACACAAACATTAGACATGTAGAAATCGATGAATTCAAGCATAGAGTTCGAATCAACCCTAAAATATAGAATGCAATAAATATCAAAAGTAGTGGGTTGGATAAAGCCGCAAGCTTTCCTCCTACCCTCATTGCCCCTGAGCTTGTTATGGCTTGCAGAGAGGCATACCAAGAAGAGACCATAACCATAGTAGATAGAGATTGAAATGTTTTGGCTGACATGTCTACTAAGGGAATAACAAGGACTTTTCATATCCCTACCTTTGGAGAGATGGAGGTTCCAACCATGGATGATGGCAAGACTATGTGGGATCAAAAACCCCTCAAGTGTAAAAGACTTATTAATCAATACTGATTGAAGGAGAAGAGGGGCAATGCTGTAAAGGTTCCTCAAGAGCTCTTCTGCAATGACTTTTATGAGGATTACCATGATTTAGTGACCCTACTAAGTAGAGTAATGGGCCTTCCTATCGTGGCCTACTTCCAAGAATGGATGTTATACTTTGTTGAAGAGATTCTCCAGGGAGAAGCCAAGTTCTATTTGGCGGGGATAATCAGTGATTGCTTTTACAAGTAATTTATGGCTGTAAAGAAGACCTTCAGATTTTACATGATATCTTACTTTATCTATTCATTGGCCAAAAGGATGCAATATAGAGGCTTATTTAGAGCTCCAGACGAGGAACCAGGCAGGGAGCTAAAAGTTTATGATAAGTACCCTCAACTACAATTCAGAAACTTCAAGAGGGACTATTGCAGAGTCAATGATGCTTTCATAGGTCATATTATTAGATTGCTCAGGGTGACTTCAAAGGAAGAGTCTCCTTCAGTGCTAATGCTTTCCTTAAACAATTTTCCTTTTTATTCATTCAGTATCTGAAGTTCACTTACATCTGCGTTGAGGGATTTTTAGAAAGACCATACAAGCTGCCTCGATAATACTGTTAGAACTATGACTGGATAATACTGTTAGAACTCTTGCGGTAGCTATGACATGCACACACCCTTTTGATTTGCAAGTAGAAGGTGGGGATTCCTTATCCCCTCTCTTTTAGCCAAGGGCTATACGAACTCCATACCTCTCAGTGTGTCGACAATTTAGAGAAAGAACTGATGGAATACCATTTGAGACTCCACACTGCCCGACCACAGATGGACTATTATGGTAAACTCGAGAAGGAAGTTGGACCTGAATACGCCCATTTACATAGCATTGAGGAATTTTGGGCTAATTGAAAAGATGATAATGAAGTGCGAATGAGGCATTATATGCAAATGACAACATATTTTGTAAAGAAGGTCAACCTGTTCCCCATACTGGATCAGGTAGCAGAAGATGAAAATACATTACTAGATCCTCGATACAACGTAGTTGCCAATCTCCTGCTACCACTGATTGACTGGGATGAGCAAGAGGTTGACGACTTTGATATTTTGACCAAGACCCTCAAGGCCAGATCAAAAGAGTGGATTGATGGGAAAATTTCCCAATTGAAGCAGCAAGGGGTCACCTTGACCTATGAGGGGCTCGAGAACGAGCCAACAAGTGAAATAGAAAGTGGGGCATCTATTGCCCCATCAGGAGAGACTTCAAAATCTCCTCTATCCACTAGGTCAAGGAAGAGGAAAGAAGCTACTGAGCAGCAACCCAACCCTAAGGTGTACGTGAGAAAGGCTTCGAAGGGAAAAACTTCTAAGAAACATAAGAGATTAGGTAGTTTCATAGAGATTCCTACCATTCAAGAAGATGTGCCACCTCAGCATGAGGAAGAGGAGAATAAAGAAGAAGATAAACTCGTAGAAGAGTTTGAAGCTAATAAGAGCCCAGAAAAGGAATAGCCTAAGGAGCATGAGTATGATGAAGAAGAAGAAAATGAAACTAAAGGGGTAGACAGCCCCAAAGAGCACGCTACCTTTGAGTCTCCATGAAAGGAGACAATATTTATTCAAGATTCTGATGAGGAAGGAAGGACAAGGCAAGAAGCTCTGGGAAATAGAGAAATCAAGATCCAACACACCCATGAAGATGCAGGTCATGAATCACCAAAGGGGGAATCTCAAATGCCTGAGTGGCTTGAGAAACAATTAGAAAAGAAAACCCCAACATTAAAGGATGCAAGGGCAAGGCTGGACGCCATCTTGGCTTGAGCCCAGGTCATCACAAAGAAGGAAAAGAAGCCTAAAGTTAGATCCAAACTGACCATGGATGCTTCTGGGTCTAGGACTGTGAAAATTTCCACACCAGTTGTGGGTGAAGAAGGGGTAGGATATAACGTCTCCATCATCAACTTGGGGACAACCACCAGAGAATATAAAATATATTATCTCTAAGAGTCCATTGCCATAGTGGTACATCAGATGCATAAGGACAAGATCTCCAAGGAAGAACTGAAGGCACAAGTGGTTGATTTAACAACATATATCCAACAATGGTCATCGATGGAAGAGCTCCCTACCACCTCCTCGACATCACCACAACTGCTGTCAATGGAGCAAATTGACAAGCTTGAGAAGAGAAAGAATTGGACAAAGGCCACAAAAGATTGGTTTGAGAAATTCCTCTACAACAACAGTATGGGCTTGAGGCGTGTGGTCAGGACTGCTAATAAGTTCCTGGAGGTGTTAAGGGTACTCAGAGGTAAAAGAAAGTTTTGCACTGACTTTGCCAGTTTATACAGAGCCACGTACCCCAAACTTGAGGCTATCCTCAAGATACTAGATAAATTATGGGAGGAGCTTAACTTGGTGAAAGATGACCACTGGCTCGTCGAAACTTGGAAGTTGAGCCTTAACCATCGAAAGGAGGCATTGGAATGGGTGTTCCATGAGGTAGAAATGGACATTGATTGGGATAAGGAAGTCATAGCAGATTGTGTAGAATATTAGAAGTTGTTGACAGATCTTGATATGCCCACAAGTGAGCTAGATGCGGCTTAATTGGAGCCATACTTCCAAAAGAAGTTGGAAAGCGGAACCACAGATGCACTAACACCCAATTTCCTGGGCTTCATTACATGAGTCTTTTCCCAGTTTGAGCAAGTAATGAAGAACACACTAAATTATGACAAGGATTGGGATACCCTCACCAACAAATCAAGAAAGCTGAATTTCCAAGTGATGCAATCGGATATATTGGAACGAAGGAAGCTCCAGGCATTTATCTTGAATTTTATAGAATATGCCACAATCAAGAAGAGTGAGGGAAAACGAGTTATTGAGGGTGGGTTCCTTACAAAAGAGCTACAGTAAAAGGGAAATCAATAAAAGACAAATTTACTATAGTGTTGTCATGTGAGGAAAAAATAGGGAAAAAGAAGAATGTATTTTAAAATTGTAATATATTTGGGGGTAGGTGAAACCCTATTTTGCAGTGAATTTTGGCCACACAATGCAAATCAATCTTGGCCATTCATTTTTCTTTTTGAACAGTATAAATAGGGAGTCTCCTCTCATTTTCAAAATAGAGTTGAGTTGTTGTAAAGGCATGCTGCAAAATTTTTAATAGAAGTTCATTAGATTTTGGTGGAATCTTGAGTTTCTATTGCATGTTACATGGTTCATCTCCCATAGTTAGTTGATTTAGATATATTTACTTTTCTGTACTGCATGTTTTAGTTTGCTTTGGTAGAGTAGTTGATGTTGTTCAATGATTGTGTAGCATTTTGCTGTGTTGATGCCTTTCTTGTCCATACTTTTTGATGTTTGCTGATCGTGGATAGCTGTGTAAAGTTAGTATGGGCATAAACTAAAAGCTGCTCCAAAATTCCATCTTTTGTTCATGCATGTTTATGGTGAATGAATGGTTGAATATTTGCAGTCCTTAGAAGCTTGCACAAGTTTCATGATACTGTGAGTTAATCTGGTTAAGTGAAATTATGTTTTGGGAAGGCTGTCTGTAGTAGAACCCTCCATGATCACTGTTCATTAATAGTTTTAGATCCAGGAACCTCTTCTCTTCCCTACCATTTTTCCTTTTTTTAATAAGTAACCTATGCTAAGGTTCATTGTACATTGTAAAGCCAAATCTCAAGCTAAAATAGGAGTTTAAGATTTTTGTTCAAACCTGCAACAAAATGCACACTAACTTCCCATCTTAGGAACTCCATTTTAAGATTCACCTCATCTCTAGCCAAACCCTGTAAGCTTCCCTGTGATTACCAACAAAATCACATCAAACATCAACTGAGAAATTCCATGCATGTCATGACCTGACACCGAAAAGACCTTGGGGTAATTTTCAGCAAATTGTTGTTGGAGATTAATTTTCAAGAGAGGTAGTGTACCTACACACTACTTGTGTTGAGAAAGTGCATAAAAAACCCATCAAAAGAGTAAAGTACAAACTAAAGACACACTTTAAGTGAGTTATCATGTGAGCCACTAAGATGGATATTAAGTTGACAACAACTTGATAAAAAAATAAAAATTACCTAATGAAGTGAAGACCTCTAAAATATGTCACCCTATGTTATATGATACCTACATTAGTTAAATTTAAACAATCTTATCCTAAGTGCATATTACAATAATAAAATAAATTAATGCACAAATAAAGAATGTAGTAACACCCATTCATAAAGATAACTTATGTAGGTAGTCATTATGATGGGTCTTGACCACTAGGCCATGTTAAGTACCCATGTCCATAATATGTTCTTTCAAAAGTAAAGAAACAAAAAAAATTGTAAGAAAAATCTCTTAAAAGAGATAAAATATGCTCATAAATACGAGTCTAAAGAGAGACATCTATGAATAAACAATCCAAATAATTTTCACAAAGAAGTTGTAACTATTGTACAAAGAACAATAAAATAACCTTTGATGAAATCAAGATCAAAGAAGCCTTTAAATTTGATCAAGACTGAGAAGAGATATGCATCCAATGAAATGTAGAAAGTTTCTTCCATAAAGATATATCTATATATGGTTGATTTCCATACAAAAGTATTTGAAAGTGGTTAAAATAGTAAATGTTTCATTTTACCAATATGCAAAGATCTATTGTCATTAGTGGCATGGTGTGATGTTTAAGTTTTGTGTTGTTATTCTTGCCATCAAGGTTCAAACCCCATTGGGGTGTAATTGTTGAGAATTTATATTGGGGATGAGGTCCCTTGTTTGTGACCTCATCGGTTCATAGCTTCGGGTCAAAAGTGTTTACCCCTCTTAATAAAAAAATGCATACATCTATTATCTACATAACTAATCGGAAACAAAAACTAACTCTTCGAAAACATAAAACCAAAAAAGTGTTGGTCATATGCAAGATGCAACATCATCCCCTTACCTCCCCATAATGTTGATTAGGGAGGGGTATGACAACTTAGCTTTACTTAACTAAGCCTAATATGATAAAGAAAAAACACACTAAGTAGAAACTAAATCTAAAAAATGGTATACAAAACATTATAAATTTGATGTTTACATGCACACAAATGACGTTCAATTATACCAAATTTTCTTAGCTAAGCTTCAAATACTTTTGTGCACGCATCACAACATAAAGAAAGCTATTGAACAAGGTACAAGAATTAAGGTTGGTACAAATAGATACAACTATTAAAATTGTCAGTCAAACTTGTCTTCTAGTGTTGAATGAAAGGGAAGAGTTGGTAGATGGGGCTGCTTGCTTATGTAAGTAATTCTTGGTTAAATAAAATACTTTAAATTGATATCTATGTATTTTTAAATAGGTGTAATTAATGCTCTGAGGTGTTCTATAATAAGAGAAGAGGTGTGGAGTGTAATAGCGTGTGTTAATAAATTTTTTTACCTTTTATCTTAAATTTACAACTATTTATACAGCAAAATATATTTATTCAATAATAAATATGATAGTTCCAAAGTAAAATAAAATATTTTCTAAATAATTAAATTAGCTCCAAAGTTATAATCACTACAAATAGTAGAGACAATTTAGTTACAATTTATAAATAATGCAGTCAATTTTTTATTGTTCTGTGCATAATTTGATGTATATTAAAATATTTATTTTCCAGTGTAAATGATAATTTACTAATTATATTCTTATTTAAATAATATAATAATATATTGATATATATTTTAATATGTATGATTAATAAGACTTAAAATATTTTTGTATATTTTTTTTTAAAGTTTATATTTTTCTTCCAACATTAATTGAAACACACTTAAATGACTGAACCATCAAGAAATTTTCATATAATAGTCAAAGACAATCATTCATGCCTTTTTTAGATTCTTACACTCTCAAGTTTGGGCATCCAATAACTTAAGGGGTGGGAAACACATTGTGAAATTGTCAAGGGTGTCAATTTATGACGCTACACACATTAACATCACATTTAAGTCATAATATCAATCTCAACATAGGAGATTATCACCATAATTTCCGAGCATAAGTCACAAATCGCAAACTTAGCCTTGCACGCAAACTTCTATGATGTCTTGTTGTTACTCCAAATAAATATTTCCATTCCATCTATAGTTTTTCTACATTGTACAAATAGCTTTGACAAGGATTTACAACTCCATCTAGTGATGTATTGGAGTCTACGAAGCCGACATAAGCAAAAGATTGCATAGGCCTCCATGGATTTTATTTTTTAAACAACACAACTTTCAAATGCTTAATCCTATCCAAAACCCTTTTCATGAATTTTTGACTTGATTTTTAGATGTAATACCTTCTTTAAGTTGGCCTCATGCCTTGATACCAAATATATTGGAGTAAGAATATAATGATTTTATAAATTTGTTGTTCCTAATATTTTAGGCTAAAATAGCCCAAGTCATGACCAACACTCCCATAAATCTATCACAATTTCCTACCAATTGTGTGCGACCTCCTTTATATGATTTGATCATGATCATAGAGTAGCATATCGAAGTGGCAATAATATCTTTCTAGTTGCTAGATTTACATAATTTTCTTCCCAAGACAATCTCTTCTAAAGATTGTGAACATCATGTCTTAAAACTACAAAATTTGATTATAAATTCTAAATATTTGTAATTTATATATAGTAGTAATCATTTGCAATTAAATTGGAATGTAATGAAATTTTCTTTTGGAAAGTATAGTTGTCAAGATTTTTCAACATCATCGAAGGATTATACATCATAGTTATTTGTAATAACATATTTGAGGATGCAAAATACACTTTGAATACTTGGTCACACATGATCGACTATACAAGACTTGCTCCAATGTGACAAAGAAGAATCCATAGGTTCATTTCAAAGGGTTTCATACACTTTTACAAATGGTCATCAAGATATTTTCAATAACTAAAAATTTGAATATTTCTACAACTTTGAATGCATAAATTTTTATTTTAAAATTCTCATATGAAAATGAACAAAATGTAGCAAAAATGATGAAAATAGAGAACAAAATGGAATGATGAAATATAGATGGATGTTCAATTTCACAAAATTTCAAGACATGTGGACATGCAAATTAATGGTTGTTGCATGTGGGCCTCACTATATTTCCATCATATGAACTACTTTGGAGCTGAAAGGACAATCAAATAGGAGGTGAACATAGAGGTCCAAAAAATTGGTCTCATACCATAATTGAAATTTATACATGAAGAAGAGCCAAAGGCTCTAATATAACAATCAATCCATCACCCTTGGCATTCCATTATTATGTTTCAATGAATTTATACAATCTTTCAACTTATGACTATCTAAACTACCCAACAACTAACTAATAATTAATTATTGACACCTAATTAATAAATTAACATTAACATGTTTAATTATTATTTATTATTTATCCCTTTGCTAGGATGATTTGGTATTTCTGGTGGGGAGTCTGGAACCAGCCATGCAAACATGCCTCCTCTTTGGATGATTTCTGGATTGGGCTTGGGGACTCTCTAGCTAAGACTTGGTTTCTTCAAATTGCTTGGAAAATTATCCCTAGCTTGATTATTTGGCATATTTGGTTGGAACACAATCACAAGATATTTTTGGATAAGAAGCTTTTGATGCAACAATTATGGCTGAGAATCTTGGGGGCTCTTTAGGAAACTCTGGCAGTTAAGTGTGATTTTTCTATCCCTGTGGATCTTGGAGATATGAGTGTGGTTCAGACTTTAGGGCTTTTGGTCTGTGATAGGAGTGCCCCCTACCTGGGATGGGTCAGAGTGCCAAAGGGAAGGTTCAAATATGTGGCCATTGGAAACCACTTCCTCTTGGGGTGTTGAAAATTAGCACTAGTGGGTCTTCACTAGTAGAATTTGGAAAATATATGACTAGGTGACTAAAAATTTTAGTCACAACAACTAAAAATGACTAAATTCTACTCATTTTTTACAACTCATCTATAAATGAGTAAATAAATGACTATTTTGGTCATTGACTAAAAAAATATTTAGTCACAGAAATAAAAATGACTAAATAGTTAGTCATCAAATCCAACATAGACAAAAAATTTTAAATTTTTTTTGGCAAAATATTGGTGTGATGTATTCATGCACGCGATGTATTGGCATGATTATTCACATTCATTGTAGATTCATTTAGCTCACTTGAACTCACTTCATTCGTTCATTGTAGACCTCGTTTCATTCGTTAGCCTGGCATGAGGCGTTTTGATTAGCAACCACTTGCATGGCGATAAGGATTTAGAGAGGACCTGGAGACTTTTGAAAAGGCGGGCAAGGGCAAGGAATTTAGAGTTTGCTAGAACAAATTTGAATTCGTCGAGGCCCTCTCTAGATAAATTGGATTTGGAGACGCCTTGTGCAACAAATTCAGAGGTAATTCAAATCCCTCATTACATTAAACAAAAATTTGAAACACTCATTACAATATACTACTTTTAATAATGTTCTACTACTCTTAATAATGTTCTTTTACAATCTTGCCACTGTTCTACTTCATAATGTGCTCAAGCTAAATATAATAAAATTTGGGTGTTAGTGCCAAATTAGAATTTCCTCAAACAATTTTGATACATTTTCACTACAAGTGCACACTATCCTTGTGCAAAGTAAACATGTGCTATATTTACCCACACATCAGACATCTAAACAAAGATGTTTCTTGCTACAACTTCTTGTACCTATGTAAAAATTTCCTTTGCAATATCAAATTGACCCCTTTCAGCTAGCACAATGGCTACCTCAATTGTCGCATAAACATTTCCTGGTCTCTGTGCCAACACTTTACAATACAGTTCTCTAGCCTTCTTAAGATGTTGTGCCTCCACCTTTGGATCCCTCCTCTCATTGCGAAAAGCTGCAAAATAATTCCAATTTCCAAGTGAAATGTCAACATAAGAATTCTTTGCATCTGATTCACTTTGTGCAGCTTTAATTTTTTCTTTGCTTTAAGCCAACCATCTATTTTCATTTCCATTTTTCCAAGCATAGATAAACCATTTGATGAGTTTTTATCCACCTTAAGTGCATCCCCAATCAATTCTAGGCTTAGTTGGATCTCATTCCGAGCCTAAGCCATGGATGCAAGACGTAGATATGCATCTACATAATTAGGAAACTTGAACAATATTAGCCTGTATAAAAGATTTTCTTTTTCAGTATCATGTAGCTATTCAAATAACCTAGCAAGATTAAATAGTGTTTTGACTTTATCCCATGGTAACTCAAGTGAAACACCACCTTCTTCTAGTCAATGGAAGAATTTCATATCCTTAAAGAGCATAGGAAAAACTACATAACTAGCACTGGGGATTTTATTTATGAATTCAACCCAAATGCCATTTCCTAATGCCTCCATAAAAGTTTGTTGAGCCAAATCTAGTTCATCATGCTCAAAATGAAGAACCCCAATGTTGTTTAACAATTGAATGGGTACTTCTCCACTCTTCTTTAGAAGAGATTTTTGCGTCTTAAGAGAATCTAAGGTTGCACTGGGTTTTGATGATATTAATAGCTCACCCATCTTGATAAATGCATGGGCATCAGGTGGATCTATGTGAGTTTCCTTTCTTAAAATTTCCAATTCCTTCTCTGCCAACCCTTGTTGAGCATATATATGGCCTACAAATTTTAAGCTCTCACAGTTCTCAGGGTGGACCTCCAAAACCTTTTCAAAATTTGAGAGAGAACTCTTAAGATCTCCCAGCTTCATTTGAACCTATCCACAAAATCTTATGGCCTCTGGCTTTCCTTGAAAATTGGTGTTATAATCACCTTTACTATGATAAGATCATGCAAGATTATAATATGAATGAGATTTCATGAGAGGGTGGTCAGTCGAAACAAGAGCTATCTTAGCCAACTGTTCCAGAAGAAAATGCTGCCCTGCAGTGAAGAAAAAATGGTTTGCTAAATGATTCAATGCCATTGCAAAGTACGGGTATAATTGAAAGGCTCTACACATCTTTTCCATTCCTTCATGAACACTACCTTTTTCACTAACTATGAGAATCCTACAAGTAAAAAATGCACAAACCTGACCACAAAGATTTATGTATAGGAAAAACATCATTTCCTAATGCCTCCATAAAATTTTGTTGAGCCAACTCTAGTTCATCATGCTCAAAATGAAGAACACCAATGTTTTTTAACAATTGAATGGGTACTTCTTTGTTGCTCTTCTTCAAAAGAGACTTTGGCATCTTTAGAGAATCTATGGCTACATTGGGGTTTGACGATATTAATAACTCACCCATCTTGATAAATGCATGGGCATCATGTGGATCTATGTTGAGTTGCCTTTCTTAAAATTTTCAAATCCTTCTCTGTCTACTGTTGCTGAGCATATGTATGGCCTACAAATTTTAAGCTCTCACAATTCTCAGGGTGGACCTCCAAAACCTTTTCAAAATTTGAGAGAGAACTCTTAAGATCTCCTAGCTTCAATTGAACCTATCCACAAAATCATGTGGCCTCTAGGATTTCCTTGACAAGTGGTGTCATAATCACCTTTACTATGATAAGATCGTGCAAGATTATAATATGAATGAGATTTCATGAGAGGGTGGTCAGTTGAAACAAGAGCTATCTCAGTCAATTGTTCCACAATAAAATGTTGTCCTGTGAAGAAAAAATGGTTTGCTAAATGATTCAATGCCATTGCACAGTTTAGGTATAATTGAAAGGCTCTACGCATATTTTCCATTCCTTCATGAACACTACCTTTTTCACTAACTATGAAAATCCTACAATTAAAAAAGTGCACAAAACTGACCACAAAGATTTTTCCCCATTTCAAATAGCAAAATTTCCAAAAAATGTGTTTAAAACCTACAAAAAAATGTAAATAAAATCACGCTGATTTTTGTGCCAAAAACCATGAGACCATAGCTTGTTGCTTACTATTATGCTTTGATATATTTTTTCCAAGCATCCATAGCTTTTTGAAATCACCTATTTTAGGCTTCTAGCCATAGCAGCAAGGCAGTGAACTGTTTGATAAAATGCTTTGGTAGACATGTATGAAAAATGTGGTAGCATAGAAAAGGCAATGAACTTTGGAAAAAATCCTCAAAGAAATGTGGTCTCATGGTGATGGAATTGCCATGACAAGATAATTGTTATGGATTTTCATGGCATTCCATTACCATGAGACCACATTTCTTTGAGGCATTTTTTCAACCGGGCCATCATTTTGTCTATGCTATTGTTTCATTATTATGCTTTTGATAGATTTTTTTTCCAAGCATCCTACTTTGTTTGAGCACTTTTTTAGGATTTTAGCCATAGAAACAAGGTAGTGAACTATTTGATAAAATTTATTCGGTAGATTATTGGTATGAAAATGTGGTAGCATAGACAAGGAAATGAACTTTGGGAAAAATGCCTCGAAAGAAATGTGGTCTCATGGTGATGGAATGACATATAAGCAAATTGTTATGGATTGTGATGAATTATCATTATGAGACCACATTTATTTCAGGCATTTTCACTCGGCTCACCCATTTTGTCTATGCTATTTTACTATTATGCTTTTGATATATTTTTTTTTCCAAGCATCCTTAGTTTGTTCGAAAGTTAATTTGTTTTTAGGATTTTAGCTATAGCAACAAGGCAGTGAACTATTTGAAAATATGCTTTGGTAGACATGTATGAAAAATGTGGTAGCATACAAAAGGAAATGAACTTTTTTGAAAAAATGCCTCAAAGAAATGTGGTCTCATGGAATTCCATGACAAGCAAATGTAATTGGCAGTTGCTCCTAGTTATTAGTTATGCAATGTCAAGTAATTGCATAACTGCTTAGGTTGAATTTGTAAAAACAATATTATAATTGAAATTTTGTCATCTATCAACATCTAGTTATTAGTTATGCAATGTGAAGTAATGCTTTGAGTTTGAAAGATGTGTAATGCAATGTAATCAACAATTTGAATATAAACTACAAAACGGTTTTTACAACTCCATTAGTTAAAATCTCTATTTTATTTGCTCTTATAACTCTATTGCTATGGGAAATTCCTTTCAATTAAAAAAATAGTTTTTGTCTCTTAGTCTATAATTTTTTGTTGCTGTGTAGAACATTATAGATGGATCAATTTCAAAGGTTGAAATACCATACATTTGATGAGAGGATAGCCAATGAGAGTGACATGGACAAATATCCATGTCCATGCAATGACTGTCTTGGTGGAAAGGTGAAAAAAAGAAGTCAGATTTATCAACATATGATAAGATATGGGCATAGTGGTATAAGCCCTTGGAATGTAAATTATTATGAAGATATGATAGAATGGAAAAGTGTGAGAGATGAAGAGGAAATAAACATAGATGAAGTGGCACCAAACATAGATGAAGAGGAAACAATGTTAGATGAAGGGTTTGAAGTTGATAGAATGTTGAATGAGGGTCTAAACGATGATTGGGCCAAGTTGATGGAGGATGCTTCAAAGCATTTGTATACTAATTGTAGGTTAAGTCGTTTGATAAAAATCCTTAAAATTATTAACTTGCAAGTGGTGTTTGGTTGGACAAATGAGAGTGTAGATCAATTATTGGCATTATTAATTTCGTTGTTACCACCTGACTCCACATTGCCAACAAAATGAAGTCAATGTAGAAAGGAAATCACTAAGCTAGGCTTAGGGTATGAAAACATCCACACATGTGTGAATGGTTGTGTATTATTTTGCAAGAATCTTGCAAGTGAGAGTGAATGTCCAAAATTTCATGAAGCGAGGTATAGAGAAGGGTTGAAATCAACTATAGTTCCTAGAAAGGTTCTTCACCACTTTTCGGTAATCCCATGATTACTCTGAATGTATAGGTGCAGAGACATTGCTGAACTTATGCAATGGCATGCCCAAAATAAGAGCACTAATGGAAAACAACGACATGTGCCTGATTGTAAGACGTGGATGGAATTTGATAATAGATGGCTTGATTTTTCTCAAGATCCTCATAATATAAGGTTGGGTTTGGCTCTAGATGAGGTGAACCCATTCTTAGATCAAAGTACTAAATGGTCAACTTGGCCAGTGTTTTTAATAAATTATAACTTTCCTCCATGGTTAGCAACTAAACCATTTCTCTTAATGCTATCATTGATTATACCAAGAAAGAAAAGTGTGACTTCAAATACAATTGATGCTTATCTAGAGCCATTATATGATGAGCTAATGAAATGGAAAGGAATTGAAGCAATTCAATCTTTAAGGGATGTTCATTCAATCAAATTCACTTTAAGAGCTTCCTTATTGTTTATGATTCATGATATTCTTGCATATGGCACATTGCCTAGTCTCAGTGTTCATGGATACCATGGATGTCCTGCTTGCAACTTTAACGATTTTGTGAGACACTCAAGAAGTTTTCATAAGTGTATTTATTGTGTACATTGTGCTTACCTTAAAATGGATCATCCATATCATCAACAAAAAACATGGTTCAATGGTCAAGAAGAGAATCGTGAAGCACCATTGCTAATAACAGACGATTACATTGTTGAGAATGGACAAAAAAGAATGTCATTTATTGAAAAACATGGGATTGTTGGTAGTAGATATGATCCATGTAATGAAAGCGGTGTAAAAAGGTTGTGCATATTCTATAAGTTTCCATAATTTAAGGATATAGCCACTAGGCATACTGTTGACTTTATGAATATTGAGAAAAATATAGCCTATGATATTATATAAACTCTTTTTGGTGCGTTTGATACTATTTCATGATGTGAAGACTTTCGACAACTAAGATTCATTGAAATCTTTGGATTGAAAAATATGATGATGAAAAATATAGAAAACCTAGTGCTCCTTATGTTTGGACAAAGGAACAACGTGCACAATTCTTACAGTTGATGTCTCAGACTCGCTTTCCCATTGGATGTGTAAGTCGTAGTATTAGAAGAAAAACTAACATTAATGGCTTAAGAGGCCTCAAGACCCATGACTATCATGTCATAATGGAGAATATTTTACCTATTGTGGTAAATATATTAAGTTTTGCAAAGGGGCCAAGATTGGCAGTTATAAGGTTGGGCCTAATATTAAAGAGAATGAGTTTACATGTATTAGATCCTTCAAACTTAGATAGTTTGAGGGAGGAGGTTGTTGAAGTCCTTTGTCTATTGGAACGAGAATTTCCACCAACAATCTTTAACATTTGTATGCATCTTTTGATACATCTACAATATGAACTAAAGCTTTGTGGCTCGGTAAGAACAAGATGGATGTATCCTATAGAATGATATATGAAGGTTTTGAAGAAAATTGTTTGTACTAGGGAAAAACTGGAAGGTAGCATGTCTAAGGGATATTTGATGCAAGAGGCCATGGGATTTTACACATAATATATGAAGGATTTTAAACATGTCAATCGATGTGTATGGGACGGTGACAAAGAAGACATAGTTGCAGGTGAAGTATTAGAAGGCAATGGATTTCACTTCAAGATATCACATCAAGAAAGAAGTGTGATACATGCCTATATTCTTCAAAACACATCTTCATTCGATAAGTGTTGTAGGTACAAAAAAATTTACACAATAATTTATTTACTCAATTTCATTTACACATTTATATTATCAATCTTACTATTTGTACATTAATATTCTATGTAGAAAATATGAAGAAGACATTCAAGCTTGGATGCAACATCGACCTCAAAGGCGTAGACATCATGCTGATTTGATTGGAGGTGATTCTTTTCCAAAATTTGAAGAATGGATTGCTAATGTAGTCAGTGATGCAAAAAAAGGTCAAGATATAACAATGAAGGAAAGTGAGCTTTCAAAATCTCCACATTTATGGGCTATGCGGTTTAGTGGAATGTGGGCCTATGGTAGTCATTTAAGAGTGGAAGAAAAATACAAAGGAAAGATAAATTGTGATTGTGTTGTTAGTGTTGAATTTCTTCACGAAACTGAGAAGAAATTTTATGTTGGATTCATCCAACAAATTATTCTAGTGGACTATGGTGAAAATAGTCCTATATTATTAAAATGTAAGTGGATCTGACCATCTACAGTACAAATTGATGAGTATGGATTTGTACATGCAAATAGAAGAAAATTTTTATCAGAGACGGATGAGACGTATGTTTCCCCTCTTAAAATTAACCAATCATTTCTAATTGATGATGTAAGAAGCCTAGGATGGTCGTATGTCATTCAAATAGAGTCTTGTTCAAAATGAAAAAATCATGGAAGTTGATATAATTCCTGATGGGTAATATGTTAATTTACAAGAAACATTTGAAGAAGTGGATGAAGATGATGAAGGAGTGTTTGAAGAAGACATTTTGATTACCAATGAAGAGATTGGGAGAGAGAATGCATTGCATGTCATAGATGAGGATGAGGAAGAAAATCAAGCAGATGCATACATGAATGATCAGGATTTTGATCTTGCTAGAAATGCAAATGATTATGATGATGTTTTGTCACCTTAAGAGGTTAGTTTGTCACCTAAACTTTTTTTATATGTATGGTGTAATTTATTATTGAATGTAATAAAGATCTGAGTATAGGTATGCTTATTCATTGTTGTTTTACTGATACATTTCTGATGTATCATTATTATTTTGCTGGTACATTGTATACAAAACTTGAGATGTTCACTGTTGATTTGAATTGCATTTAAAGTTAGGTTCAATCATTCTTCTTAGTTTTCTTACTTTGGTTGAAAATTTGAAATTAATTTTGTTTAGTTAGAATATAATTTCTTGTATTTCCTATGTGTTTTCTAAATGCAAACATATAATGAACATCTGTGATTTAATAATACATATAGATATCTTAACATTAGGTGAACTAAGCCTCCCCATTACAAACAAAGAAATGATCTCTTAGTTCTGACTGATACTAAAAACTAAAACTAAGAGACTACAAAATTAGAAAATTGTTCAATCTTTTTAATAAAATGATATCTAAAATACTGCATTCATAATAAAATCCAATACCGCACTACCACAAGAGTCAATAGAGGTATGTGCAAGATGGCAGGACATATAGGTCAATGTACAAATTCTTACCACAATACCGTGACAACCAAATATGAATACCGCGGGGTGGCGGTGAGAACATGTTAACAACTAAAGTAAAATGTAGCCCCGCAAGGGGTAAACATTGACACTACGGTATGGCGGTGAACAATCACTCAATCGCCATAATTAACCTATTGTCATGTGGGAGTCCAAAGGGGTGTAAACGGGGTGGCAGTACTGCTACCGCTGCCCTGTAGTAGTCTTGATATGACAATGTGGTATGGTGTTGAACAGTCACTCTACCACTAGAATTAACTTGATGTCCCGCGGGAGTCCAAAGTGGTGTGTGTGGGGTGGTGGTACTGCTAGCACTACCCCACAATGGTCTTTAAATGACAGAGTAGTACTGCAGTACAAGTTTTCAAGCATTAAATGATTACATTGTTCAATTTCCCAAGATCTACAAGATGTATTCAAACTCAAAATATGGGCAGATTCTAAAATATTTTGCACGAATTAACATTAATAGTAAGGTGACCAAGATTAGTAGCAAATATTACTTGGGACTCGATGAAATTTTGGAAATAATTCACAAAGCTCAGTGTACCGGAGGCAAGGGAGTTCAAGTGGGAAAACTCTACATCTATTATTTCACTGGGTAGCTTCATAGAAACCCTTTGTAGCAAGTGTATAAGAACTGAATTTGCTTCTGCAAGTAGACACCTAAAAAATCAAGTAGGATTAAATTCTTCATCATGCCACCCAAAAGAATTCAACTTGTGGGTAAAAAGGAAGAGTCCACAGTTCCTAAATCAAATAAGAGGTCCTTGAAACAATCCATTTTATATGTGTTACCTAATTCTGTAGACAAAAGATCGAAAAAGGTGTTTAAAGATACAACCCATGGATGTAGAGACCCAATTATCCCTGTCTCAGGGTGGGATTTGTTTTAGTACTTCTATGAAAAAAGGGTTGAGAAGGTTCCAATTTTGAATCCTTGGACCTTAGATCTGGCCAAATTGATAGTCCCAAATTTCTTCGTAGATGTTGAGTTTATTAAAGTATTGACACAATATTATCACCTGGCTACCAAGACTATAAGAATGCCAGATGGTTCACCATTAGTGGTGTTGACTAAAGATGAAATTATAGAGTGTTTTATGTTAAACAAGCAAGCTATCACTAAGATCGACTTGGACATAAGTGAGGAGGATTATAGGAGATTGAGGAAAACCTACAGAAGTGATGAACTTCCTTTACACATGAAAAGGGGTGTAAACAATAGGAGGATACCTATCCCCCCCTCCCAAAATGAGCCATTTGCCATAGAAGACTTCCAAGTATATTTCAAAAGAACTTATTTTTCTTTGTGCCAAGTGCTTGGAATAGATGTTGAAGAGAGGATGCCAACATATCTCATGATGATGGAAATGAGGATATAAAATCCTAAAGTCAACATTGAGTATGACTTTGCTATTGAAATTGAGAAAGGGCTACATGAGGGATTTTTGCAAGTAAGAGAGAACTTAGCTCCCATCAATTTTAGGAAATACTCTTTGTTGTGTCATTTAATATTGTACCAAAATAGAAATAGATGGACTAAAATATTGTGTTTGGGAATGACTGATGATGAAGGGAATAGGTTGCCTGTACAAAATTGGTGTTACATCTGGGATAGTAGATGTAAAAATAGTGATTATGTAATATTTCATGATGATTTTGTAGTAAAGGTCATGGCCGCTCTTGGTCATATTTCACCAATATTTCCTAATTAAATCATGCAAGTATTAAGACCTTTAGTATTGAAGCTAGAGCAGGGACAAACTCACAATTTTAGTGACTGGTTCTTCTTAGCAGACCAAACAGTAATAAGGGTCTATGGGTGTCCTCAATCCCCACATGTTTTACCTAAATTTGTTTCTATTCGAATTGCATTTTTAGAATTTATGTGGCAAATGTTATGGATGGAGCAGGATGTTATGAAAAGGAAAAAAAAGGGGACATTCCTCCCTGACCTAACTGAGTGTGAGGGGCTATCCGTAGGGTTTAACACTCTTGAAGAACTACAATACTATTTGAAGATGAGGTATTAATTGAAGTCATGAGGATAAAGGGTCTTTGATCTTGAAGGACATTAATTTTATAAAGTAGAAACTTTTCACTAAAGCTAGGATTACCCATGTATTGGATTACGAAGAAGATGTAATAAGAAATTGCTTTACACTTGATGTTTTTCAGAGGAAGAGGAAGTGGGAAATCATAAAGATGCTTGAGGAGGAGAAGAAAAAAAGGGATAGTGGATTCCAAGGATTCTATGTTGAAGAAAATGATCCTATTAGAAGGATGAACGTAATAATTGACAACTTTGAAAGATTATATGTTGAACCAGAAAAGAAACCTGAGGGCCAGTCTTCAAAACCCTCCAAGCAGCCCATCAAACCAAGTGGTATTGTAATCATAGAACCCCTACCAGACACTGCCACAATACAATCAGAAGCATCCCCTGATCAACCAAGTCTTAACAGGCAGAAGACACATGGAGTGGCCCCCTTAGGCATATGAAATAAGTGGAGTAGGGGATATTGAAGAGGTAGCCAATGTACTTTTGAATTTTAAAGATGATGAAGTTGATCAGCCTCCACCTAAGCTTGCAACTGATGCTCACAAACTAGAAGAAGGGGTGGATGTACATGGGCATAATGATCAAGAAGTCCATGATGATGAAAGGGTGATTGTTGCCCTTAGATTTATTGAAGATGATGAATTTATTCAAATTATCAAGTTTAAGGATTTTTGGTTTAAGATGAAAATGAAAGAATTTGAGGAGAGACTCCAAATTAATAAGATGGGCACTGAGGAGTCATATCATGAGTAGATTGTTTCCCAAACTCTTAAAGAACTCAAGATTAATGAAATTACTACTAGCCCCAAGAAGCAATAAAATTGGTCTTAAAAAGCAATATACTAATTATTCCTGGGATAGAGTTAAAAAATATATTCTTACTAGATCAAGTAAGAAGCCAAGAAGATCCCATGTTGGTTTCTGAATTCAATTCAGATGAGGGAATTAGTGGCACAGGTTACAATCCAAGACTTGAAACCCTATCCTTTTAGACCAAACAAAAAAGAATAGAAAAACCAATATTTCTTGATGTTGTAAAAGAAATGAGAGGGACTGCCACGGTAAAGACACTTCAAGACACATCAACATTGGAGACATCTACTATGACAATGCACTTAACAATGTTTACTAGGGATGTGGTTAAAGCTATGGAGCTTAGATTGGAAGAATATGAGAAAGCACAGATTGATATGAATGATGAAGTGAATAGGTTATTCATAGAAAATGTGAAATTGAAACAACAATTGAAGGGATCAGGTCCTTCCCAAATCATATAATTAACAGTATACTAGCCCGCTGCCATCTAGACTGATACAGGTGAAATCACTGTTGAACAAGTTAATGTGCTAAAACAAGAAATTGAGAAGTTGAAAAAGAGTAATGAAGAAGCAAAGGAAAGGGCAAAGAGAGAAACCATCAAGATATTGGAACAAATCTTGGAGCATAGGGTTAAACTAATTGTGGACAAATTGGAAAATGTGTGTGAATGTTATGTCTCCTTTTCACAAGAAGTTGATCAGATAAATGCCCATGTACCTATATTGGACCCCTTATTCAAGAAATGACAACTTGTACATCACACTTTAATGAATTTGCGCAAAATTTTACAAAGGAGTGTTGAGGCCCCCACAACTTTAAATCCTATTGATCAAATGGTCTGAATGCTCATAGATGAATTTCAATACGTGTTTGCAGAAGAGAAAAAGATCAAGGCAAGAATGGATTCATTTCACACGCTAAAGCAGTGGTTCGTTCCTAAGATACTAAGGGATGATGATCAACTAAAATGTTCCAAGGATTGGATAGATGAGTTTAGAAAAATTGTTCCCAACAGCCTCACTAATATATAGAAGGATGGTGACATAAATATTCACCACCTCAATTTAACCTTGGATGGAATAATTGCACTGGATGCTGGGTACTCAAAATTCATCATGGATACCAAAGGGTTATTAGACAGTAGATGGAAGAGTCACTTGGCCAACAAAAAAAAAATCTAGGAGTACAAATGGCCTCATGATTACATGGTGTACCAATGGGAGGAGACATATCTAGCTCCCCCAAAAGAATAGGCCTTGCAGTGAAGTGTCAAGCCTTGTAGATACTATCATGGAGAGAGGACCTTTCCAGATCTGAATGATCACGGGTACCTTATGATGAGTAATGGACTTCCGCATCATGCTAGTGTTGTGGATTTCAACATCTGATAAATTCTCTTCACTTGTCATCTTTCATTGCTTTTAAATTTTTATGTAATCCTATGTAAACAATGATAATTAAGACTTTTTGATTTATGTTAAAAGTGGGTAACTAACAAGACACTTTTTGACATGTCAGTCAGGACAAAATTTTGAAACGTATTGTAAAACCTTTTTGAAGATCAATAGAATGAAGTTATAATTGGTGGTCAAATTCTGGTTTCAATTGTTTGTTGAAGTGAATTAATGAATGCTATCTTGTTGTCTCTAGTTTGATCTTTCCTTTTTCTTTAAATCAATATATCAAGGGTATATCTAGTTTATCAAAACACATTTGTTGTCAAAAAATTCATTTTGTACTACATTTTGGTGTCAAATCTTTTGTAATTATGGTTAGTTTCATCACATTCAAATTCTAAATTATGGGAAATTATATATAGTAAATAGATCAATGGTTGTTTGGATAGTGAAATTAGCTCTCTTAGAAATTAACTGAAATATCTTGTCTTGAAATATCTAGAAGGATTATTTTAATTAAAGAGGATTTTGTGGTTATTTTTCTAACAATGATTTTACAATGTAGCTAGCTTGCTATTTTCATTCAAGATACAAGTCATGATTAAAGTCAAGCACATACCAAGAAGATGGTACTCTACTTCGAACCCTCAACCTCACTTACTTTAGTCTACTTACATGGGGATATTAAGGAAGTTGCTAAACAATTAATATATATAATTTATTATCTGTGAAGGGGAATCCTGTGAGATCCAATATGGTAGTGGATCAATATCTGTTTTCTTTTTTGCTAATACTGAACGAGTTTGTGGTGCTGTAGCAACCAAGACGTTATATTTCAGAACATCAGAGTTTATAGTCATGGTGGCTGATATAAATCCTCTTGCCATTCTTGATCTTTTGATTTCATTGGCCAAAGATAAGGTATTGATTTTTTCACTCTCCTTGTACCATTTTGAATTTTGACATTATTTCAACCTTTTAAGATGTCAAATGGGCATTGCAACATTTTTAGGTTTACTCCATGTGCCATGTAATACATGAATCATTCATTAATTTGTGAGAGACTTTCCTTCAATCACCTCTGATATGTTTCAACCGTTCACTGGAAATCTTTACATCATGTAGATGTTGCAAAGGTGTATTGAAGGGATCAAAACCAATAAAATGAACACAATTTGATTCTTATTGTATAGGGCAGTAATCACATGGGTAAAATGGTGGGATTGAAACTAATGAAATGATGTTTGACATAGTACAAAATCCTTTTAATTGTGAAGTTTTCCCACGATCAAATCCCCTGACTTGCTACCATTTTTTTCTAAGTTTGATGAATTGTAAGACAATAAACCTAATTTACTTGCACAATAACATCAAATTTTTGGACTTATACTGACGATGAGTTTTGAACCATTTGGTGATGCTTCTGTGTATTTTTTCAAGTAGTTGTTTTCTTACAAGTTTAATGGATGCCTTAAGTTTTGTTATTAATCATTAGTTTTAAAATTACCATTGCAGAAAGTACCTTATGTGTTTGTGCCTTCAAAATTTGAATTGGGTGGTGCTTGTGAAGTGAATGGGGAAGATGATGTCACAGTTGGGAAACTTGTTGTGAAACATCAGGTTAGTAATTTTTGGATGTTAAGGCTTCCCAGTTGGATATCAAAGATCTTTTCTTATCAACTTAATTTTGAATTTTTGTATAAATGGGTTCTTTAATGGTGCAGGTCTTTACTGAGACAACACATGAACCAGGGTTGACATTTTTGTTGTCTAAGTCTGATGGCATTCTTGGGCTTGGTTTCCAGGAAATTTCTATTGATAATGTTGTTCCAGTCTAGTTAGTGTTGATAGCCTTCATTCTATAATATGCCAACTTCATTCTATTATCTGAGCATATCACCTTTCTTAAATTTTGAACAAGGTTTTGAAATCAAGGGTTCAATATGCATATTTCAGGCCTATGTTGAAAACTTTTTTTAAGGCATTTGTTGACAAGGCTACAATTTTTTAATTGATTTATCTTTCTACTGTGTTTGGACTTTTTTTTGTAAACTTGCAATATACAATGCACTTTTATTCTTTCTGAATTGAGGCTAATATTAATTTTTTTGGTTGTATTGAGGCACAACTTCATTCATGACGGAAAATGAAGCACCTTGCTGCTCATATCAGATGGCACGCTGCATATAAAGGAGGAAATATTCTAGCTGGGTTATTGTTGACTGCGTTGAAGGTTGAGAGAGATTCATATATGGGACATGATCAACACTCTCCTTGGATTCTACATGTTACAACTTTCTCTAGGAAGATTTCCCACGTTGTAGAAGTTTTAAGAGAGGAAAGTGGCATGCGCTTGCATTGAAGGGCTTCAAGCATACGTTTCCATCATTGCATAAGTCTTTTGGAGAAGTTTCTTTCTTGCAGTCATTTCTCTGCAATATTGTAACTCAGATTTTAGTCTTGTGATTAAAAATAACAATTGTAATACTCTACTTGTAAGCTGTAACTAGAACACCTTTCTTTTATTAATAAAGTTTACAAATTTTTCCTTCTCAATGGTTGTCTTATTGTGTGCAATTGATGATTGATGTGTATTTCTATGTTTTATGCTTAAATCCTCAAATATAAGTCAATTAAAATGACTAAATATACTACCAATTGACAACAATTAATAATTAAATTGACTAAATATACTACCAATTGACATAAATCAGTGAACAGTGAATACAAATGACTAAATATACTACCAAATTGATCAAAATGATGATTGAAATTAATGACTAAATACACTACCAATGCACAAAAATCAGTGAATAAAAATGACTAAATAAGTGACTAGTTAACAATAATCAATGACTAAATATATCAGTGAATAAAAAATGACTAAATAAGTGGTTAGATTACAACAATCAATGACTAAATCAACAACTAAATAAGTGACCAGTTAAATATATCAGTGAATAAAAAATAACTAAATAAGTGACTAGATTACAACAATCGATAAATCAACAACTAAATATAACAATGGAAAAAAAATGACTAAATAAGTGACCAGATTGCAACAATGCATGACTAAATCAATGACTAAATATAATACCAAATCAATCAATCAAAAAAACCAATAAATGACTAAAAATGGTTTAGTTATCATTTTGGTTGCATTATATATAACTGGCAATAAACTACTAGTGGTCACGTGACCAACTGTAGTCATTTATATAGGTAGTTTTTAATAGTTTTTTTTGTACTAGTGCTTCTAATGGAAATCCTAGGCATGTTGGGCTTGGTGGTATTGGTAGGGATAGCTTGGGAGTGGTGGAGTTCTTTTCAATGTATAAAGGTCAACAAACCAACAACTTTATAGAGTCTTTTTCTATTGTTTTGGTGCTGAAACGTGCTTGTGGCCTTGGTTGGAGAAGGATAATTTGTGATTCAGATTCTCAAATTGTGATTGATATGTTGAATAGGCATCAATTAGATGATGTGAATTGTAGTTGGCAGTGGTAGTCAAGAAAATCATTTCTCTGGGTGGGGTTTTTGACTCTATCACCTTTTTTCATATCCCACAAGAGTGGAATAAGGTGGCTGATGACTTGGCTAAATGGGCGTCTAAGTAGATGGAAACTTGAAATGTGGAAGATTGGGGAAGCCTTCTTGAGGACCTTTCTTAGGAGCTAGAAGATCTTGTTATGGAGGATATGAGATGTTTTCTAGGAGTTTCTTGATAGCTCTACTTTGGGTTTTTGACCCTTGGTGGGTCTATTGTACTTTTTTGCTTTGTATTGTTTTGTTGGATCAATAATTTTTTTACCTCTTTTATTAAAAAAATATTATTTATTATTTATTAACCTATGTTATGCACTAATCCTAACATTGTGAACCATTAAAAAATATTCTTTAAAATTTGTTTACTAATAATTTGATCATCCTTCATCTAAAGGATTGCCTAAGGATTTATAATTTGTCAATACTTTTTACAATTTCCATAGACTTAATGGGCACCACATTCAATTTTGTTTAACACTTATATATAAATTCTATATTTCATTAATAATAATTTGATCCATAATGGAGTGAATTATGAAAATCACCATGGTTTTGCAAAACCAAAAAAACTTGTATAAAAGAATTCAAATGAAATTTAAAAATTCAATATAATATTATGTTACAAAATTACTGTGTTACAAGCAAGAGTATAGTACAAACTAAGGACAAACAATTTAAGTAAGTTATTGTATGATTTACTAAGGTGGAGACTAAATAAATAACAACTTAATATAAATCAAAAGTTACCTAAGTAAGCACCTCTAGAAGATGTCTCTCAATGTTAGATGATACCTATAATAGTAGAATCTAAACAAGCTTATCCTAAATGCATAATATGAAAATAAATTAAACTAATGCATAAATAAATAATACACTAACACATACATAAACACAAATTAGGTAGGTAAGAATTATGATGGGTACAATACTCATGTACACAATATATTCTCTCAAAAGTAGAAAAAAGAGAAAATCCCTAACAAAAAATCATATTTAAAAGAGATAAAATATATGTAAAGATGGGTCCAAAGAGAGATGGCTATGAATAAATAGTTCAAAGAAGTAACACAAGAAAGTTATAACTATTGCATAGAGAACAATCAAAATACTTGTGATCAAATCAAGTTTAAAGAATCCTCTTAATTCAACCAAGATCAAGAAGAGCTATGAATTCAATGGAATAAAAAAGGGTACTTTGGTAAATAAATATATATACATACGTGTGCGCATGAGAGAGAGAGAGAGGGGGGGTGTAGTACCCCTTCGTTTATGCTTATGCTTTCTGCTGTTATGTTTCACACTGTTAGACTATGATACTTCGTTTAGATATTTTCATCGCTAGTTCTGAGCGATAGTGGATTTATTCTGTGACATGATGATTTATTGTTTGTTGATTACTGTTTTTTTTTAGACATGCTTTGAGATAGCGTAGATGTTTACTTTCAGTTGATTATTGCTATGTACATGTTTTGATGGACTAACAGTTATTTATTTTGTCAGTCTGATTTGTCGTGTATTGGTGTGGAGAACGGAATCGCATCACTCACTTGCGAGTGCCCTGTGATATCTGTGATTTTCTCTGCACGGTGTGCCTGTACAATGATTTATATATGTATGCACGTTATTTGCTTGGTTGTAGGAATTGCAGGTACATGACACCGACTCCACCTGGGTACTCAGGTCTGAGCGTGTCAAGACTCAACGAATACATTGATTGGGAGATAGTAGTTTGGTTTACCCTAGTTTGGTCTATAACCCGGTCATTGTACATTGTCAGTTTTAGTTTGAGTTTTGGTTGTCTTGTCTTTTCTTGATTGGATTAAATGGTTTTGATAGGAAAATTTGGTCAATTTTAATAATAGTTTATTATGTCTTATTTTTTGTTATTTAAATTGATCTTTAAATGTTGAAGAAATTAGTTGCTTAATTATTTAATTAATTAATTAGCTTATTTGGTTAAATGGTTTGATTTTAAAAGATTAAACTTATTTAATTAAATAAATAAATAAATTAAATTAAATTAATTAAGTGTGAGAATAGCTTTATTTGAAATTAAAAAAAATTATTTGAGGAAATGGTATTGAATTGTAAATTTAAAATTAAATAAAATAAATGCATGCTATTTGAATTTGAATTTTTAAATTTAAATAAAATTATTATGTGCATGCAATTTGAAAAGAAAGGTTATCCGAGAAGTGGTTGAGATATTTTTGCATCTTCTCGACATGTGTGCAAGTTCCATTTATTGGGTTTGTTGAGAAATTTCTCGGAGGATATTGGGGATCTGGGAATTACGGTAGGGTTATCAGATTTCTTCACGGGGAAATTAAAAAAAAGAAGTTTTTGCTGTGTAAAATTTATTCTTTCTTAGAAATTGTTATCTCTCTGTATCTGGTTGTATATTTGTGGAAGATCCCTTGGTGGGAAGATCTTTTGTGTTTGTTGAAGAAGCTTTGGAGGATTGTGTGTTACGGGCAACAGAGGATTTATTTTCTACAGTCAAATCTCAAGTTACAGGTATTCTTCTTTGTATAATTTGATTTCTTTGAAAATAATGTTTGAGAAAATATATTAGTTTAGTTTTTTTTTTCCTGTGTTTTGTTTTCTCGAGAATTTTTGTAAATATTTTATAGTAGGAAAGATCTATGGAATATTATAGATGAGAAAGGAAAGAAAATTTTCTGCTGTTAAATTTTTAAACCTCTGTGAAAATTGTAAAAAAAACAAGAAAAATTATAGGGAAACAAATAGGGGCAAACAGAGATTTTTTTTTTATACAGTAGAAAAACCTACAGATGAAAATTTACAAAACCATTGAAGGGTTTCATGATTAAATTATTTGTTAAAAAGGTAGATCATTTTGGAGATCTCTGATTGAATTTGAAAATTATGTGAAATAAAATATGTTTATTGATAAATTTCTTAATTCTGTAGAGAATTCTATTGAAAGAAATTATCTATTTCCAGTAAATTATTTACTGTGTAAATTCTGTTTAATTATAAATATATATTTATTATTTTATATATATGTATATAGATTTTATATATACATATATATAATAATATATATACATAAGAATTATTTTATGAATACTGATCATGAAAATCGATTTATTAGAAATCGAAATTCCGTACGCGGAATATTAAAAGACGCAAGGGTTTATTTTCAGAAATTTTCGTTTCTTAAAAAAAAATGATTCATGGGGATGTGCAGGGGGGCTACCCCCACAGCCGCCCCCATATGGGGTGACGGTTGTGGAGGCAGCCGACGCTGCCTTCACTGGTAGCGACGGCTGCCACATAGCCGCTTCCCCATAAGGGAAAGGCTGTCGGCTGTTATAATAGCTGTGGCTGTGTATAAACAGTCGTGGCTGTGTATAACAGCGTATAAACGAATTTGTAAATTTTTCACAGTGTTTAATCCGCATATGAATTTCGATTAGGGTTTTATGTATATGAAATAATAATATATATATATATTATATTAATTATATGTTATTTAGAATTTATTTATTTTTATGTGGGATTATTTGATTTTAAAAATAAACATTGAGTAGATTCATAACAAAGAAGTTAAAATAGAAAATTTAGTGGATATTGATTTGTGAAGTTGTGAAAGTACAAGTTAGAATTAAATCATGATAATTTCTTATGATATTATAATTTCTAGTTAATTCCTTGAATGATTGGATTTAATATATCCGAATGGTAGATGTTTAATTTTTTGATTTGTTTCAAGTTGTGTATTTAATTGGGGCAAATGGGAAAGATCGTAGTTTTCTTTTCAAAGTCTTCTAGACCAATTGTAAATATGGGAATTGGGATTGTTAAATTGAGTTCCTGTGTAAACTAAGGATGTGTACATGGATTTGTGTGGTGGATTGACACCTGTTTATGATCAACAATTTGATGTCCATTATAACATGTTGGGTCTTTTATATTGATTTTAGTTAAATGTACACTATGTAAACCTTAGTTAGAGAACATAGATTCCTTTGTTATATTTAGGGGAGTGGCTTTTTGTAAGGGCCGACACACAAAGTGGTGTCAGGGTAACTTACAAAGAGTTAGTAATCCAGTGACAACTAAGAACACAGTAGATAGATTTAAAATCCTTAATAAGATGTTATGCCTCACTTATGACTCTTGAGCTACTACAGTCTTGAGAATAAGATGAGAAGGCCTGGAATGGCAAATCGGTGTCTTGTTTCTTCAAAAGACATACAATTCCGCAATGGTATGCATTGGGGCCAGGTTTCGTAAGAGGTTACCAGGGTAACCCAAGGATTGGGGGCCGGAACCTAGGAAGAAACACCAGGGTAACCTTTGCAACGTTGTGATGAAACTCCACCTAAAGTAACAGTTAACCTTGTGTTTGTAAAACAATCAATTGTCTAAATCTGGAAGCAATGTAACCATTAGTTTGTTATGTACTAGTGTCTAGGGTTAGTAGATTAGGTCTAGGTAACCTTATTACTATCTCCTAGCACGGGGGGTGGACCTACAGGTACCACATGGTTGGGTGGAACGTGCACCTTACTCCGTTGGGTCCCCAGATTGATCATGGCATCGGGAGCTTCATGGATGGAGAGCTCGCACTTGGAAACTATGAGTACATCTTCATTGTAATTTGAAAATCTTGTATTTGAAAACATTCCTCAATTGTTTATGAGGTGAATATTGTAAATGTAACTTGTAACTATTATTTGATCTACCTCATCAGATGGATGAGTATTGTATATTCTATCAAATGCAATGTATGGAAAAACATATTTGTACCTTATGTTATCTTGATTGGAATTTTATATGAAATGCAATGTTTATCTTTATGTTGTTATAAATTAATATGTGCAATGCGAAATACTTAAGTCACTTATGGAAAACTCAAAGTAGTGTAACGTCACATAGCTTAATGAATGTATGCAACTAATTAACTTAATAATTAAAAAATAAATAAAAAATTATTACACCTTTAAGCACTATTGCAACATTCTTAGGTTATTAAGACGGGGCATTACAGGGGGAGAGCCAGGGGGGTGGCTGGGGTGGCTGGGGAGGGGGGGAGGTTGATTTCCATACAAAAGCATCTAAGAGTATCTAAAATAACATGTTTCATTTTGTTGTATCTAAAATAACATGATTCATTTTGTTGGTATGCATAGCTTTGTTATCTACATGGTTATTTGAAAATAAAAAATAACTCAATGAAAACATGAAACCAAGGAAACATTAGTATGTAGTGTAGTGTAAAACCCTTGCCTCCATAATGTTGACTAGGGAGAAGTATGATAGCTTAGCTTTATGCAACTAAGTCCAATGTGATAAAAGAATAGAAATTGCAATAAAAAATGTGCTCAAAATAAGGTACACACATGAAAGGTGAACAAAAATGTGATAAAAAATCCAAGAAATTTTCTATGGCATATTGTAAATTAGTGTGAGTATAATATACATCCCAAAAAAGAAAAACATGAAAATATGTCTTGAAAACTAGGGGAGAGGACCCACTAGTTGAACACCCTAACTGAGCTCGGATATGTAACCTTAGTAAACATACTTGTTGAGCACTTTATTTTAATACAATATCATAATTTCGAAGCAAAATTTACACCAAAACATGTGCCTATATTATGACAATAAAAAATATATATTTTAGAAATGAAACCACTACAATTGTGAGCACAAACAATTAATACCAATAGAAATTCCAAAAGAGCTTTCAATAACTATAAGAAATGGAAAATCCTTTCTCATAGCTATTTGCATTATAAAAAATTGTTCTTGCAGCTCAAATAGAATATTAGACTAGAAACTTCTGAGGATTAAGTGCTTCGAGTACGAGAAAATGAAGGTACAAAGGCTTACAAATGAAGACTACTCAGAAAATTTCTCTTACATATTATACAGTTGATATTTATAGGCACACGCATGGCACTCAACTGTAGAGAATGTGCTTACCTAAACAAAAATACCGCCATGCCCATTTTACAGCACAGGGAAAGCTATCCAACAAGGTAAAGGCATTGAAGGATTTCTGCAGATTCATGTGAGTGCTGGTACAACTACATACCTGCATGCCCCACCCACAAAAATGGTGCTCACCACAACGAATCAACGCCATCAACTTCTAGAAATTTGAGCCGCTTTACACAGTGAACGCCGTACCATACGTATTTGAAAGTTCTCATCACTTTAATGGAAAGGAGCCGTCCTCCATATTCAAATGAAATGAAATATTTTAATAAGGTCTACGAGGCCGCATAAGTCTATGGTGCCCAAGCAAAAAAAAATATCTTAAAACAATTTGTTATCTTCCTTCATATCAGTTCTTTTGTAGTGGATTTTGATGATGTAATTTGCAGTTTTGTTCAACCTTGCCTCCTCAAAGAAGGTACTTACATTATCAACTTGTAAGGTGTCCTCATTAACTGCCCATATATCTTTATACACTAACCACTCCATAACAAAGTGTCATTCTCTCTCCACCATTCCTTTGTTACAAAATCACAATATTCTTTTTTCCCACTCTTTTTAGGCCCATTTCACATCTATGATGTGAACTAGTTCGTAATTGAGCTATCAACATTTTTGCTTTCCATTTAATATTCATTCATATATAAGCTTTTTCCTCATGGTCCCCCTTGGGATTAAACCCCTCAGTCAAACCTTGCACCTTTGCCTCCCATTGTTGAATGAAAGGTCACCGTTGTTTGGTGGGGCTGCTTGCTTATGTGAAGTGGGGTTTGCGTGATTTAGAGATCTATTGTAAATATAATATAATTTTTAAAAAAATTGGTTTGTTATTATTGGATTAGATCATGTAAATGTATACATTAATTTAGAATATTCTTTAAAGCTAAAATATGAATGCTTTTTCTTTTATTTCACATAGGAGTCTTATGTTATGATCATATACATAAAAGTCAAAATATAATAGACATATTTTTTAAAATAAAATGTATTTTAGATATTTTTTATGTATTATTTTGATAAATTATTTTATCTTAGTAGAATGATATTGATGATACCAAAATTTTATGAAAAAAAATATTTTAATAATTTTATATTTATTTTATTTCTTAAAATACATAATTTTTTTATAATTTTATAAAAATTAAATAAAATCAAAATATATTTTTTAATTCATATGTTTAACTATTTTTAAAATAAAAATTCTATTAATTTAAAAAAGCATAGAGAACCATTCAAAAATATGTTGTAAATGTCAACTTACCAATACCAGATCACTCTTCATCTCGTTCATCCATTGGACTCATCTAAATGATCACATGAGGGCTATAATGTCACTGCTTTTTCAATTTCCATAGAGTTAATGAGAAATACACTCAAATTCATCTATCAATCCAATATAAAATCTTATATTTCATTAATAATAATGTGATTCATGTTGATCTTATGATTGTGAAAGTCAACAAGAAGCTTTGGAAAATAAAACAAAACTTCTACAAAATAATTGAAATCAAAATAAAAAAAATGATGATATATTGTGTTACAAAATTCTTGTTTTATAGGCAAGAGTAAGTACAAACTAAATACACACTTTAAGTGAGTTATCATGTGAGTCACTAAGATGGATATTAAGTCGACAACAACTTGATAAAAATAAAAAAATTACCTACGGGAGTGAACCCCTCTAAAAGTTGTCACCCTATGTTATATGATACCTACACTAGTTAAATTTAAACAAGCTTATCCTAAGTGCATATTACAATAATGAAATAAATTAATACACAAATAAAGAATGTAGTAACACCCATTCATAAAGATAACTTATGTAGGTAGTCGTAATGATGGGTCTTGACCACTAGGCCATGTTAAGTACCTATGTATGGGTATGTGTAGGATCATGATGGGCCAAAAAGTGGCAATATGATGGGTATGTGGCTGACGACTATTTTTTACCCAAAATTGATGAAACAAAAAGGGGTTTTAAAGGAGATTATCAGCTTTCCACCAATATAAATTATGCTTTACTTTGAATTTAATAAGTAATTATTATTCATTTTCTATTCAAATTATGACTAAATTCATGATTGATAGGCTGATTGAAAAACATCTATAGCTTTCAAATGGTATCACATTTTTTGAATCCAAAACATGCATCACATTCTATGCTTTGCATAATATAGGATTGAAAAAAGAAAAATTAAATTTCATGAAGTTTTGTCCAAGTTAATGTGGTCAGACATACGAGTTTTTATAGTTTTTAAAACATTGTAATAAAAAATTCATAATTAATTATTTACTTGGAAAAAAATTACAAAAAAATATGCATCACATCGGGGCATGAGTCCTCTACTTATATCTAAAATCTTATAAAAAAATATTATCATTTTATTGTGGTTAGGTGGTTAGACAAACACCTACTTGTTATTTTTCCCTCAAATTTAAGTACCATTGCATTGAAATTTCAAATTTTCACCAAATAGATTTTTTTTTTTTTAAACAAACCTAGTAGTTTAGAAACTACATTTAATTTTCTATAGATTCTATTCTTACATATTTTTGAAATAATATAGATAACTTATTCAAAATTTTACGTCAAGTTGCCTAACTTTAATTTTTCTGATTTTTTTGCCACTTAAGGGCCTATTTTTTCCATGATGATCTTGCACATACCCGTACATAAGATGTTCTTTCAAAAGTATAGAAAATGAGAAAAAATGTAAGAAAATCTCTTAAAAGAGATAAAATATGCTCATAAAGATGGGTCTATAGAGAGATGTCTATGAATAAACAATCCAAACAATTTGCATAAAGAAGTTGTAATTGTAATACAAAGAACAATTGAAATGCCTTTGATGAAATTGAGATCAAATAAGCCTTCAAATTTGATCAAGACTGAGAAGAGATATGCATCCAAAGAAATTGAGAAAGTTGCTTCCATAAAGATATATCTATGGATATACTATAGAAAGTTGATTTCCATGCAAAAGTATTTGAAAGTGTTTAAAATAGTAAATGTTTCATTTTACCAATATGCATAGATCTATTGCCAATAGTGGCATGGTGTGATGTTTAAGTTGTGTTGTTATTCTCGCCATCAAGGTTCAAACCTCATTGGGGTGTAATTGTTGAGAATTTATATTGGGGATGAGGTTCCCTATTTGTGACCTCACCGGTTCATAGCTTCGGGTCAAAAGCATTTACCCCTCTTAATAAAAAAAAATGCATACATCTATTATCTACATAACTAATCAGAAACAAAACTAACTCATCAAAAACATAAAACCAAAAAAACATTGGTATGCAAGACGCAATATCATCCCCTTACCTCCCCATAATGTTGATTAGGGAGGGGTATGAAAACTTAGCGTTACATAACTAAGCCTAATATGATAAAGAAAAAACACATTAAGTAGAAACTAAAAATAAAAAAAGGTGTACAAAACATTATAAATTTGATGTTTACATGCACACACATGATGCTCAACTATACCAAATTTTCTTAGCTAAGCTACAAATACTTCCATCCACACATCACAACACAAGAAAGCTATTGAACAAGGTACAAAAATTAAGGTTGGTATAAACATATACAACTATTAAAATTGTTAGTCAAACTTGGCAGTTATGCTTGTGCCTCCCAGTGTTGAATGAAAGGGTAGAGTTGGTAGATGGGGTCACTTGCTTATGTAAATAATTCTTAATTAAGTAAAATGGCTTTAAATTGATATCTATGTATTTTTAAATAGGTGTAATTAATGCTCTGAGGTATTCTATAAAAAGAGAAGAGGTGAGTGTAATAACGTATATTAATAAAAGCTCCAACCTTTTATCTTAAATTTACAACTGTTTATACACCAAAATATAATTATTTAATAATAAATATGATAGTTTCAAAGTAAAATAAAACATTTTTTAAATAATTAAATTAGTTCCAAAGCTATAATCACTAGAAATAATAGAGATAATTTAGTTATACTTTATAAATAATGCAATCAATTTTTTATTGTTTTTGATAAAAACTATAATTGATAATTTTTTATTGTTGTGTGCATGTTAAATTTTTAATTTGATGCATATTAAATTTTTTATTTTTGAGTGTAAATGATAATTTACTAATTATATTCTTATTTAAATAATATAATACTATAATGATATATATTTTAATATGTATGATTAATAAGACTTAAAAAAATATTTTTGTATAATTTTTTAAAAAGTTAATATTTTTCTTCCAACATTAATTGAAACAAACTTAAATGACTATTTACCATCATGAAATTTTCATATAAGAGTCAAGAACAACCATTCATGCTTTTTTTAGATTCTTACACTCTCTAAGTTTGGACATCCAAAAAGTCTATAAATTTTATCAAATTTGTTAGAAATTCATGATGTTTATTTACAATTCTAATGTAATAATAATTATTGTCCTTGTTGACTTAGAATATTAGTTGTAAAAGTAGATTTCTCAACTTGGAAACTATAATTGAGTAGTGGAGCATCTTGCATTATTAGTCAAATCCACATGCATACATTTGAATTGGGACACCTATTATGTTACAAATCAAAAAAAAAAATTATTAGGTAAGCAACATTTTTAGGGTGTTGTACCCTTCACATAGTGCCACAAGGGCCAATAGAGTTCAAGATCAAAAAAGCATCAAAAAACACAAAGCCAAAAAATAGGCACCATAGACAAACATCAGACAGATAAACAATGGACCAACAATAGACTAACTGGCATCTTCCCAGTTCTTTAACAGGAGATTTAAAACATCATCTCCGACCCATTCTTGATGGTCTTCAGTCTTTTTCATGTCCATCTCATCCTTCATCACCGCTGATAGGGTATTGGTGACACAGTGGACCAGCGTAACCGTGAAGCGGGTCAAACCATAGAATTGTTTTATCAAGTTTATCAAATCTTTCTTTTAGCACATAGAGATCCTCCCCTCCAACCACAGTCTTGTCTGTATTAGTATGCTCAACATCCAACGGTTTCGAAGACTAAGAGGCCGAAGCCTCCTTCTGAACTTTTCCTATGTCAGGAATAGAGCAGTGACCTCTAGCATGATCCTCCTTCTCACCCTCAGACTCCTCTTCAACCCTGCTATCTTTGTTGTTTGACTACTCCTCTTCCGTATCCAAATATTTAACCTACATTTTTTTCTTATTCTTAGCCAACCTACCAGAGCGCCAAATGATGGCATCACAACCAATAACCACCATCTCCACAACCACCGTATCCCCCACAGAGTCCTTGCTCACGACATTTTTTCCTTTGCTTAGAGGCTCCTTCAAGCTCTTACCTTCCTCCTTGCCTTTCTTTCTCAAGGCAGGCTTGCTACTAGTCTTGGCAGGGGTTGCTTTGAGTTCACAAAGACTAGTCGTCGCACTAGTGCCACTCACTCGTTCCCTTTAAGATTTTTAGCATTGTGTTTGGATTTATGTGTGCCAACAGGAACTAGGTGGTTTTTCCTAACATGGCCTTTAGATTTAGCTGAAAATAAATTGGTAACAATGGACGGCTCAATTTCTTTAATGCAGACAACCGATATGGGTTTTGGTGGACATAAAGAAAGATGGAAGTGGTAGAGCCTCAAAATGAGGCCTTTGTGTCCAGAGCGATAGGGGAGTAGGGTCATTAGGATTCTGACCAACAACCTCAACACATTTTTCAACCAAACTTTCTAAGTCCATAAGTAGGAAAAAAGGAAAGCTTAACAAAACTTTATGCCTGAGGTGATTCAATAGAGGGAAATGGTAGAAGTAATAGGTTTTGTACCTACCTTCTAGAGTCACATACTTCATCAAAGCAAGGCACACCTGGTTCCACAGCTGAGGGAGAGCCTCCCGGTCAAAACTTGACTTGTTGCGCACTGACACGTCATTCCCCACAAAAAAATTGTTCATACTTTCATTGTCCTGAGTTTTGGTGTGTTTCAGATGCTTTATACCAGTACACTAGAGTCCCGTAGCCTACATAATCACTTCCTCATCCACAATAAAGGAAATGCCTCCCAAAGTCACACGACGATCTTTCCACGAATTGATAAGCTGAGAAGATAGATTAGGGTCATGGCCCACCAGTCTCTCCATTAGAGGAGCAAGACCACCTTTGACACAAATATGCCAAACAAGCGGGTCTTTGCAAAATTTTTTGTAGTTATCCAGTTCAATTTGCACCCTATCACCACCCATAATATCACTCTACACACAGGATAACCAGGAACCTTGAGAAAATAAAAGGTTAGAGATAATAGAAAGGTGAAAAATCACCTACAAATTAAGGATTTTAAGCCAAAAATAATAGTCTTTGATAATCAAGGCAAAGGACAGGTCGCACGCATGAATAAGTAATTTTCAAAAATCAATCTTAACATAATCACAAAGGAGGATCTCCACACATAATTGACTAATTAGGATATGAAAGGAAAGGAAGGTTTTCCTTCCACATAGAAGATGCATAGAAACCTAGGCAAGATGGTCGTGGGGCCAAAATTAGAAACACCAAGAAAGTTAGCTTTCAGGGGCAAGCCAAATTTAGTAAAACCAAAAAGGTTAGCTATCAGATGCAGAGACAAAATAACAGACAATATAGGGCCAATAAGGAGCTTGATCTCATAATTATCAGTCACATCAAAATCAAAATAAAAAAACTTGGGAATACGATAGCTTAACAAGATCCTCAAAAGGAGATTACGAAGGGTACAGTCCAACTTAGTTTTAATCATCAAGTACTTATCGCAACATCTCATGATTTCCCTTTTCAAAATGGGCTCCATCCCATAATTTGAATTATGTCACTTGTTATCCATCTCATCAGTTAAACTTGTCCACAAAGCCCAACAGACAAGCATGTGGAACCCCCAAAAAATCTAGCATGGCACTTGATTAGTTATCATCATGGGTCAAATAAGGGCTTTGTTCTTTCAATATTAAACCCTGAATGTCAGGAGGTAGGTTCCCTAAAGAATGCCAATATTTGGATAATTTTTAGTGTGTGAAAAAATTGGCTAAGGCATCGACCACTTGGTTTCCCTCCCTATAAATGTGGGTGACAACTTTAAATTTTAACTTTGACACAAAGAGCCTAATGTCTAGAAGAATGTCTTTAGTACTCCTCCCCAACAACCTATCAAAGTTAACAACATCAATAATAGACTTAGAGTCTCCTTCAATATGAAGGTTCTCAATCCCCATGGAGGCAGCCAACTGTAAGCCCTTCAATAGCGTTCTAGCTTCAGCAATCATAATAGAATGAACACCAATCCCCCCAGAGTAACCAACCACATAATTTCCTTTGTAATCCCTGATCACACCTCCTATATTGGCTTTGCCCAGGTTGCCTTTAGTCGCCCCATCAAAATTTAGTTTAGACTAGCCTTTGTTAGGAGGTTTCCAAATAGTGACACTCTGAGCCAGGGATTTAGTGTCATAAGAGTAAGCATCTAGGTTCTGATGCCAAGCTTTGGCCATACTTATTTCCACCTCAGTCAGACCTTTGTCAAGGGTTTTCCCTTTGAAAAGTGAGATATTTTCTGCAATGAGCTAAGACCCAATACCAAACACCTCTTTCGGACTCATCTCCATGTTCCTAAAGATCCTATTATTTCTCTCTTTCCATAAACACCAGCAAATAATAGGATGGACTTGGTCCCAAATTTCACCAGGTAGAGGGTGGATAAAGGGTCCAGGCCAGCTCAAGATAAAGGATGTGATATCCTTACACATAATCCATTGAATCCCCAATCTTCCTAAAGTCAACTCTTTATTTTTTTTATCATTGAGAGTTAAATTTACTATTCTCAACAAAATGCTCTTTATTTTTGGAAATGAGATTTTTGTATTTTACCATATTTTTGATAAAAATACATGAATTAAAAACTACAATTGAAAAAAAATGTGCAAAATGATATAGATGCATGAAAGGTGGACAAAGATGTGATAAAAGATACTTCAAACCTCTATGGCACATTATAAATCAATGAGTACAATATACATCCCAAAAAGGAAGGACATGTAATCATGTCTTGCAAACCACTCAAAATTGTAGTATACATCAATGTATACTTCCAACAAATACACTTGTTGGGTACTTTATTTCAATGCAATATTACAATTTCAAAGATAAAATTACATAAATGAATATTCGGGACAAAACATGTATCTTATTTTATAACTAAAAAATATATTTTAACATAAAATTACAATAATTGTGAGCACAAATAGATAAAGCAACTAAGAAAATACAAAATTTAGGTAGAGCTTTCCAATAACTTTAAAAATAAATTAGACACTTTATTTTAATGTGATATTACAATTTGAAGGTTAAAATTGTATAAATTAATATTTAAGAAAAAACACGTGGTTGATTCTACAACAATTTTTTTAATATATTTTAAAATTAAATTACAACAATTACAAGCAAAAACAAATAAATTAACTAATAAAATATTAAATTTCAATAGAACTTTCTATAAAAGATTGAAAATAAATTTTCCAAATAAAAAATATGTTGAAAATATATTTTTCTTTTAAAATAACTACTCTTACAACTCAAATAGAATATTACAAGAGAATCTTGTGTGGAATATTTGTGTTGTAAGTACAAAAAAATCTTATCAACTTTATTCAAGTCTAAACATTTATCTATGAAAATATGTCACTTACTATATAGGTTTAGACTCCCAAAAAGTGAAGTCTTCTTTGAAAGAGAAAGTTCACCTAACTAATCTTTTTACACATATGACAATCATTGTAGACAAAGAGCTTACCCAAGAGCTTAAATTTCAATAGAAATTTTCAATAACTATAAAGCATTGAAAATAAATTTCCCAAATAAAAGTTATGTTGAAAATATGTTTTTATTTTCATTAAAAATAAAAACATATTTTCAACATAACTTTTATTTGGGAAATTTATTTTCAATGCTTTATAGTTTGGTTTTTGCTACTCTGGTAGCTCTATTCTTGTAATTCTTTTGCTTTGTTCAATAAAAAAACTAAAAAAATATGTTTTAATTTTTTCTTTCAAAATAATAACTCTTACAACTCAAATAGAATTACAAGAGAACCTTGTGTGGAATACTTCTTGGAAGTACAAAAAAATCTTATCAACTTTATGCAAGTCTAAACATTTATCTACATGAAAAGATGTCACTTACTATATATGTTTAGACCTCAAAAAGTGAAGTCTTCTTTGAAAAGAGAAAGATCACCTAACTAATCTTTCTACACATATAACACTCTATTGTAGACAAAACGCTTACCCAAGACACCATTAATACTGTGATAGAAACCTAATGTCTTGTAGAATGAAGCATATAATCTTGAAAAAATATATATTTACAATTAATTAAAAAAAAAAAATATCAGTTAATTTTTATAAATAAAATTATTAAAAAATAATATATAATATTTATATAAATAATAAAAATAAAAATAAAATAAATAATATATATTTTTTATTAAATAAATAAAATAATTCAAGAATGAAAATAAATGCGTTTAAATATTAAAGACAAAACATGTCCTTAATTTTATGAAAAATATATAATTTTTAAAGTAAAATTACAACAATTTTAACACAAACAGAAAAAACAAATATATATACACACACATACACACATATATATAAAGAACCTATTTTGGGCTTGGACCTTCAAAACAATACTGTTGTTGATTCTATAAGACAGATTGTCCTGTTTAATAAATGAAAAACTAAATATATGACTGTTTTTGTTAAAAATAATGTTCATTTAGACATAATTAAAAGTTTAGAGTTTGAAGGGTTTTTCTTTCAATTATATATTGCTGTTATAAATTGTTGAATTATTGTTAAGTAATTTCTCCTTTTGAACAACCTTTAATTACCATTCTTTATATATTATTACGCTTTGATTCAATAAAAAAACAGAATTCATAAAATCTATAAGGTACCTATTTTCATTAAAAGACTTTTCAGAAAACAAACTACTTTTTCCCCAAAAATAAAATCTCATGTGGAGCAGTCGCTGAAGTAGCAAAAGAAAACAAGGTACGGCTGCTAACACGTGAAGATTACTGGGAAGACCGCTGTTACACATTATAAAGTTGATGTTCAACTCTACAGTCCTAGTCTGTGCTTAGCTAAGCCACGGAGACTTCAATGTGCAAATCACATCAGAGGGAAAGCTATTCAACAATGTACAACATACATACCTGCACGCAGAGGGAAAGCTATTCAACAATGTACAGGCATGGAAGCTGGTACAACATGGATACCTGCACGCCTCACCCAGATATAAGGCGCTCACCGGATTCAATCGACAACGTCAACTTTACCAAGTTTAAGCTACTTTAATGGAGGCAGCCGCCCTGCGCATAAAAACCATCAGTCAAACTTGGCGCCTGCGCCTGTGTTCAATGAAAGACCGGAGTTGGTAAATGGGGCCGCTTACTTACGTATAGTAAAATAAAATAAAGAAAATAAAATATTTTTTTAAATAGTCTTAATAAATAAAATAATTCAACATTAATGTATTTAAGATATTTATAATAGTCTTTAATGTGGAGAGGCATTCTATATAATAGTAGTAAGAGGTGGAGTATAACGCAGTGAATATGTTAATAAAAACTTTTATTTTTAATCTTAAATTTGGTAGTCATTTTCATCTCATAATATTAATATTTAATGATAACCATAATACTTCCAAAATAAGTAGCATCCAAACAAATATATATATTAAATAAAATGAAAGACTTATAGAAGTATATATGTTAAATAAAATGAAAGATCTATAAATTTTAAGGTTAATCAATTTTTTAAAAGGTTTATGAGTAAAAAGGAAAATAGTTTGATTTGTTAATTTGAGTTTTTTTTTTTAATTTGTTACTAATACTATTCTCAAAAGATGCTCTTTATTTTGAACATGAGATTTTTGAATTTTACCATGTTTTTAATAAAAACACATGAAGTAAAAATTGAAAAAAAAAAGTGCAAAACGTTATAGATACATAAAAGGTGGGTAAATATATGATAAAATAAAAAAATATTGATAAACTCTATCAATATGAATACAATATACATTCTAAAAAAAGACATTAAATCATGGTTTATAAACCACCTATACATCAATATATACCCCAACAAATATATTTATTAGACATTTTATTTCAATATAATATTACAATTTGAAAGTTAAAATTACATAACCAAATATTCAAGACATAACATATACCTAATTCTATAATTAAAAATCATATATTTTAAAATAAAATTACAATAATTGCAAACACAAATAAAATAAAATAACTAATAAAACATTGAAAATAAATTTTCAAATGAAATATTACAAAATAATCTTTTGTGGAATATGTTCCCGCAAGTAAAAAAAATCTTATTTAACTTTATAAAGTCTAAACATTGTATCTCTATGAAACGATGTCATTAGAAGTGAAGTCTTGTTTGAAAAGAAAAGCTCGCCTAAATATTCTCCCTCCTTATGGAAGTTCACATTCCATAGAAACCTAGTGTCTTCGAGAGAGAAGCATTGATGTTTCGAAGGAAAAATATTTATAATTGACATTTATTTTTCAAATATAAAATATATGTTAAATTTTATAAATAAAATTATTAAAAAATATTATATATATATAGTTATATAGTTATATAGTTATATTTTTCAAATAAAAATAAAATAAATAATTTAAATAAAATTTAAAAATAAAATAATTCAAGAGTAAAGATATATATGTTTAAGATATTTATGTTAGTATTACTATTAAGTTTTTAAAATATATTTTTTTAATTGTTATTTTTATATAAATATATTTTATATTCTAAATTTAATTTGATATTTATAAATAAAAATTGGTTATGATTTAGATTATGTTTCTTTTCAATAAGTAATTATTATTATATAGATTATTCTTATAATTATATTCATTATCAAAACTAAAGAAGTATAGTGACTTTTTAAAAATAAAAAATAAAATTTATATACAAAATTAAAATAGTTTTTCAAATAAAAATAAAAATAGTTCTTAAATATATCTTAGTAAAAATAAAGTTTTACAAGTGAATAAAATAACTCTTAAGTAAATATAAATGCATTTAAGATATCTATACTAGTTTAATAATATAAGTTATATAATATAAATTATAAACATCAAGTATGAGGCCTTAAGCTTTAATTATATAAACATCAATCATGAGACCCTAATCTTTAATTATAAGTTATCTTTCTCAACATAATCAAAATTATCAACTCTACACTCTTGCTTAGCTAAGCCACCAAGACTTCATGTGCACATCACATCAAGAAAATAATATATATATTTTTAATAGTCTTAATAAATAAAATAATTCAACATTGATATAATGCATTCAAGATATTTATAATAGTCTTTAATGTGGAGAGGCATTCTATATAATAGTAGTACGAGGTGAAATGTAATGCAGTGAACATGTTAATAAAAACTTCTATTTTAAATCATAAATTTGGTAGTCATTTTCATTTCATAATATTAATATTTAATGGTAACCATAATACTTTCAAAATAAGTAGTATGTAAAAAAAATATATATTAAATAAAATGAAAGACTTATACAAATGAAAGATCTATGAATGAGGTTGCTTGCTTATGTAAATTAAAATAAAATAAAGAAAATAAAATATATTTTTAATAGTCTTAATAAATAAAATAACTCAACATTGATATAATGCATTCAAGATATTTATAATAGTCTTTAATGTGGAGAGGCATTCTATATAATAGTAGTAAGAGGTAGAATGTAATGTAGTGAACATGTTAATAAAAATTTCTATTTTTAATCTTAAATTTGGTAGTCATTTTCATTTCATAATATTAATATTTAATGATAACCATAATACTTCCAAAATAAGTAGTATGCAAACAAATATATATATTAAATAAAATGAAGACTTATACAAATGAAAGATCGATAAATATTTTAAGTTTAATGTTTAAGGTTAATTAATTTTTTAAATGTTTTATGAGTCAAAAGGAAAATAGTTTGATTTGTTAATTTGAGTTTTTCTTAATTTGTTAATTATAATCCAAAGTTTGATGGGCACAAATTGAGTGAAGAAATAAATAATTTATCAAATTTTAAACAATGTAGATTTAATAAGTTTATGTGTGATAGAAATAATCATAGATAATTTAGCTATAATTTATAAGTAATGCAATGGATTTTTTATTTTATTATTGTGTGCATCTTAGTTTTTTTAATTTTATGTATGTTAAAATATTTATCTTTCGTTGTAAATTATGATTTATCTAATTAAATTCTTATTTTGATTTTAATTAAATAATATAATAATGTATTGGAATGCATTTTAATATGTATGATTAATAAGACTTATAAAAATATTTTTGAAAGGTAGTTAAATGATCAAATGATCATTATGAAATTTTCATATGACAGGACAACTCATGCTTGGTTTAGATGCTTACACTCTAAAGCTTGGACGATGATTTTAGTCTATGAATTGTTGGTGGTGAATTTTTAGTCTATGGATTGCTGGTGGTGAATTTGTCATATGCCCTCCAACAATATACCCATGTCATTGAGAAATATTATTATTTTATTATTTACGTCCTTTTGACTTATAATATTAGTTGTAATCATAATTTTTAGTAGATTCTCCAACTTGGACACTAGAATTGAATAGTGGAGCATCTTGCATTATTAGTGAAATTAACATTCATACATAAGGATGTATTTGGACACCTATTGTGTAATGTTACATCTCAAAAATCATATCATTAAGAGTTACATTTAGTATTCTCAAAAGATGCTCTTTATTTCGAACATGAGATTTTTAAATTTTACCATGTTTTTAATAAAAACACAGGAAGTAAAAACTCCAATTGAAAAAAATGTGCAAAACATGATAGATGCATAAAAGATAGATAAATATATGATAAAAAATATTGATAGCCCCTATCAATATGAATATACTAGCAATTGCACCTTGGTGTGCAATGGGTACACAAAAGAGGTGTGGAAGGTCAATAAGGGAAAATTTGGGTCTATTTTTTGCATACATCAAATGGTTGGATATTTATCAAATGATATTGTTTGTGCAAAAAAGGTCTCAATGTAGAACTGATAACTTCAAATAAAGTATTTTTTGAATCAATAAGATAATTGGGTACCATTACCAACAGGTGCATGTTATGTTTGCAATATGGAGAGAGGGAGGGAGAGAGAGAGAGGGAGATATAGGGATAGAAAGAGGGAGAGACAAAAGGGGAAGGAGAGAGAGAGAGAGAGAGAGAGAGAGATGGAGAGATAAAGAGAAGAGAGAGGGATAGATAGAGATGCAAACTTGATAAATATATAGAGCAGGAGAGAGAGAGGGATATATAGAGATGCAAAAGATAAATATATATAGGGAGAGAGAGTGAAAGAGAGAGAGATAGAAAGATATCTATAGGAAGTGATATAGAGAGAGGTAAAGAGGGAGAGATATAGGAGTAGAGAGATATTGAGATAGAGATAGAGGAAGAGATGGAAGAAGAAATATGGAGAGATATAGATAGAGAGGCAAATATATATAGATATAGAGGTCTAGGAAGAGGGAGAGGGAGAGAGGGAGGGAGAGAGATGTATGGATAAAGAGAGGGAAACGTGTTGAGAAATAGAGGGGGGAGAGAGGAGAATAGATGTAAAGATTATGATAGAGCAAGAGAGGAATATTGAGATAAATAGATAGAGATAGAGGGAGAGGGAGAGATAAAGACAAAGAGAGATAGAGAGATATAGAGGGAGAGGGAGAGGGAGAGATAGAGAGATCTAGATGGTGAGATAGAATGATAGAAATTTAAGGAGATATCTAGAGAGGGGGATAGGGAAAGAAAGACATAGATAAATAATTTCAATTTTTCTTATGCTCTTTTAATGATAATTTAAATGTAGTTGAGATTGATACAAGATGTGAAGATATGGAACTACCCACAGCTTTTGTAAGCGAGGTATGAAAATAGTTATTATACCTTATAGATTTATTTTATGTATGGTGTGTTTCTAGGTCAGCATTGCATAGCCTTACGAAATTTCTACACTGAAACTAAAACTAATAAATCATCTAGGTAGGGTGAGGTCCTCTTAGATCCTTTATGAAGATTACAATATTTATTTTTCCAAGTTTGTATAAATGTTCGAAAGGATATTTTCTTTTTCCAGTACAATTAATGACCAACAAAGTACATAAAATTTTAAAACATTCTAGATAATTGAAGAAACCTGCAATATTTAACAAGCAAATGCACTCTATGATGGATGTTGAAGGTGTAGTAAAGTCACCTAGACAATTTCCTTCCAAGCTAGGAACACAAACAAAAACATCAAGTGCAAAGCCAAGACGATTATATGATCCTAGAAAGGAAATTCAAGTAAGATAGGATATAAGCCTATTATTCAGGGTCCAATGGTTCTTTACAACACAGTGTGGACAATGTAGTAATGAAAAATGGTGTGCAAAGTAATAAGAAAAAAAGGCTCCTTCAATAATTTCTAGCAAAGTTAGAAATGATGAGCTTCAAAGGTGAACGATTCCACGTCCTACAAGTGTGTAGAAACCACTTACTTAAAAGACTCCAATGCAAAAGCCTCAACTAGAGAAAAGAAAGCCTTCAACATTTGTAAAGCCAATACCCAAACTTGTGAAATTTTTTGAAGCAAGATCAGTAGTGAGGCTAGTGCCAAAACCCAAACTTGTGAACAAATTTGAAGTTGGCCAAGGTAGGCATTTTACCTCTTTTATTAAAAAAATATTATTTATTATTTATTAACCTATGTTATGCACTAATCCTAACATTGTGAACCATTAAAAAATATTCTTTAAAATTTGTTTACTAATAATTTGATTGAATCCTTCATCTAAAGGACTACCTAAGGATTATAATTTGTCAATACTTTTTACAATTTCCATAGACTTAATGGGTACCACATTCAAGTTTGTTTAACACTTATATATAAATTCTATATTTCATTAATAATAATTTGATCCATAATGGAGTGAATTATGAAAATGACCATGGTTTTGCAAAACCAAAAACACTTGTATAAAAGAATTCAAATGAAATTTAAAAATTCAATATAATATTATGTTACAAAATTACTGTGTTATAGGCAAGAGTATAGTACAAACTAAGGACAAACACTTTAAGTAAGTTATTGTATGATTCACTAAGGTGGAGACTAAATAAATAACAACTTAATATAAATCAAAAGTTACCTAAGTAAGAACCTCTAGAAGATGTCTCTCAATGTTAGATGATACCTATAATAGTAGAATCTAAACAAGCTTATCCTAAATGCATAATATGAAAATAAATTAAACTAATACATAAATAAATAATACACTAACACGTACATAAACACAAATTAGGTAGGTAAGAATTATGATGGGTACAATACTCATGTACACAATATATTCTCTCAAAAGTAGAAAAAGGAGAAAACCCCTAACAAAAAATCATATTTAAAAGAGATAAAATATAATCATAAAGATGGGTCCAAAGAGAGATGGCTATGAATAAATAGTTCAAAGAAGTAACACAAGAAAGTTATAACTATTGCATAGAGAACAATCAAAATATTTGTGATCAAATCAAGTTTAAAGAATCCTCTTAATTTGACCAAGATCAAGAAGAGCTATGAATCCAATGGAATAAAAAAGGTTACTTTGGTAAATATGTAATACCCCTCATGTTGTTGATACTCTTTTGTGTTGATTTTATAGTTGGTTTGTGATGGTGATCAGTTCACCATTTTGGTTGTGTGTGGATTCATAGTTTAGTTGGTTTGCTGCACTTGACATTACTTATGTTGCTTGATGATACATTACATGGTGATTATGTTATGGTTTTATTTAATAATATAAGTGGTGATGTTGTGATTCTATGTTGCTATGGTTTCTGATGTGTTTGCTAGTGAGTCTTGGTGAAAGGACAAAGTGGCATCACTTGTTCGCGAGTGCCCTACTACCCCGCGATTACCTTTCATAGTGTGTCTACAATGGAGATTTACATGCTACTTGATGTTTGTTTCTATGCAGGATGCAGGTACTGGACGCCAACTCCACCTACTTGATAGGTTTGAGCATGTCCCATAAACCCAATGGGTATGATGTTGAAAAGGGAGTTGATAAGGGAGTGTTCCCATCTCAAGTTCGTCACCTTGTTGTGAGTCCAATGGTATCTTTGTCTCAACCTCGTCTTTGTTTAAGTTTATGTTAGTGTTGATTATTTATTTTAGTTTGTAAATGTTTGTTATTTAATTAATCTTTATTTTATGTGTGATTAATTAATGTTATTTAGTTGATATAATTATTTGTAGGTAATTGTAGTTAAAGTTAATTGATTAAATTTTCTTGAATGAGTGAATAGTTTAAATAAAAATATTAGATGCTATAATGTGAATTAGAATTTTAAATTTGCATAAGGTAAGTGGTATTAATTCTCAAGAATTTTTAAATTAATTAAATAACATATAATTCTTTATTATTATCAAAAGAAAATAATTAAAAGTTAGTTAAATGATAATTAGAATATTTACGGGAGTGAGTGGGAATTGAATAAAAAACTCTTGTTTAAAAATATTCTCAGAGAGAATATTGGCATGCTGTGAATGGCAAGAAGTCACTTCATGGAAAGAAAATTGGTTGAAGAATTGTTTTTGGGTTTTTGGGGGGGTTTCTGGTTAAAAATTAGAGGAGGTTTTCAGGAATATATTTTTAGGCTCATATTTTGCATCTTGTTGGAAGTGAAGATTCTGGAAAGGTCTTAGAAGTTGAACTCTGAAGGCGAAGCTTTGCTCCAACTTTTGTTCCTTCAAGCTTCAGGAAAAAATAGGTTCTTTTATTGTTATATTTAGTTATTCTGTTGTTTTGAAAAGATTGTTTGTACAAATTTTATTCTGTAGAAAATTTGTTGGAAGCTTATGTGTAGAAAAGTTTGTTAAAAGTTCTTTTGTAGAAAAATTTTGTTGACGGTTTCTGAAGTTTTACCATGATTATTTGCTGCCTCTCTAGAAAAATTTACAGTAAAATCAGAGAGCCTCATAGAAAATTATTGTTAAATAGTAGGAAAACTACAAAAGAAAACAGTAGAAAACCTCTGTAGATTGCAAATGGAATCTTTTGGTTTAACTAAAAAAATGGAAACCTCTATAAGAATTTTTCCTGTAGAAAATATTTTGAGAATTTAGAAATTGAATTGAAATCCACTGTCAAAATTTAGGAAATTGAGATTCTTTGATATATTAGGTAAAACAAAATTCTTTGATAAAATAGTAAATCTATTTTCCTGTAGAAAATTTGTGAAATTGCCATTAGAGCTGCAATTGTTTTGAGTAATTTATATATGTATATATATATTATATATATATATACATTATATATTATTCTAGATTTTTAATTCCCTGTAGAGAATTTATTTTATTTTGTTGGAAACCCTATTTAAACATAGGCTTTCTGGGTAGTGCATTTACTAGAGATTTTTTTTATAAAAAATAAAGAATAGTAAAAAAAAATGTTAAAAAAATTAAAAAAAATTATTATTGGGGAGGGGGTCAGCAACTGCCGTATCACCTCACTGGTGCAACCTGCAAAGCTGCGCATGGCACAGTCTATAGTGTTGTGCACAACAATCCTTTGGACTGGTGTATGCAGCCCTAGGTGGGGGCTGTGGCCTCCCCTGTGGGGAGGTTCGTAGCCTCCCCACATCGCTTAGGAGTTTATAATTTGCTTTTTTCTATTATATATATATATAAATTAAAATTTGTTTCTTTTTAATATGTATTTATTTAATTAAATTTTTATATATTATATATATGTATATATATATGTATATATATATATGTATATATATGTGCATGTATACACACACACACACAAACACACACACACACACACACACACACACACACTTGTCCAAAATTATAGAAAATAGCACAATGGTTATTTGCAATGATTTCATGTTGTTAATGGATAAATTGAAAGAAAATATTTTATCAAATCAAATCAAGTGTTTTTTTTTTTAATAAATGAAATAGATTGAGTAAATTGATAGTTTAATTTCCATGGTGGATATCGTGCATTGAGTTATCTTAAAATGAAATTGTTAAGTATAGTAAATTTGCATTCTTAAACAAAATCTTGATGTTGAATAATTATTTAATTCTTGATTTTATTTGAGTTCTTTGTTAGTTTTCTTAAGTTTGGTTGTAAACATGTGGGGGCCCTTAAATTAGTTGACCTTTCTATAGGTGTTAAGGTTACTATTTAAAGCTTCCAGAGGCATGGGAAAATGGTGGTTTATTATGTGACCTTTTAATTTGATACTTGTCTCTATTTTGACTATAGTTGTGATTTTAAGTTTACACATGGGTTGTAACCATTTTTATGGGAGTTGATTCATATGACTTTTGGTGAGATGGTTTTTCCTCGCAATTGTTCTATTTTGTGTTTTAGAGTACTTGTGGGTACAACCCCTTGGAATTTGTTGTTATGTTTTGGGTTTCTAGGGAGAGTGGCTCTATGTGGGCGTCGACGCACAAAGGGCTTGTCAAGATAAACCATGTTAGAGTTAGAGTAATAAGTGATAACCTAATGAATTAATTAGGGGGTGGGTAGTTAAACATTAACAAGATAATTGTGGATGCATCGACCACTTGTTAGTGTTTACTTAGATTAGAGGTGGGATGAGAAGGCCGTGGTTGGCAAGATCATTGCCTTGTCTCCATGAGAGGTTAACGGTTTCGCACGAGTCACCCTATGGGGCCAATGCCTAGAGAGGCTGTCAGGATAACCATAGATGGGGGCTGCCACTTAGAGATAGGCAGTCAGGATAACCCATGTAGGACTGTGTGATGACACTCTCCTCTAGGTTACCCTTGAGTTGTTTTGTTGCTAACCTCTGGAAGTGGTCTTTTGATGTTATGTTTCCCTTTATGTGTGTTTTAGCTTTCCATGCTTGGAATTATTCTTGTGTATTTGATTGGATGTTCTTGGTCAGGGACCCTTTCTTATTTACTCCTAGCACGGGGGTGGTCGGGTGGAATGTGCTACGCACCCCGTTGGGTTCCCTATCTTGTAGTTATACCTTTCAGTGCAGAGTTTTGCAGAGATAGCTTGGTCCAGAGTTTATATGATTCCAGATGTATACTTGTACTTCTATTATACTTTGTGTATTGATATGTTACTCTCCCATGTATTGGGTAGACTTATGATGTAATCTTGAGTAATTGCTCAATGAGACGTACCTAAAGTTTGATGTAATGTATACTCACATTATGTAATTCATTCTTGAACCATAATTGTTAATATCGTTTATGTTGTGTTATATCTGAAAAAATATGTTCTTTATATTTCCAAGTACAATTTGTTATGTGTACATGTATGGTTTCTATATGGTTTATTCTTGTCTCATTGCTTATCTTTAATAGATGTTTAAATGAAGACATGTGAATGAATGAGTTACGTTAGTAGAATTGGTAATTACTTTTATCAACTTTGTTATGGGATAGATTACGTAATTTCACCTCGTGTACCCCAAGGGACTTAGGTGTTTAACTTGTAATCATTAGCTATGTTAGTTGTGTTAGTAAACTTAGTGTTTATTCTTTATGTTTTCAAAAGAAAAAATGTTGCATTTTTAGTCATCCTTTGGGGTTTGTGCAACGAGGCATTACAACTCTATATTAGAGCCAGATTTGTTAACACTGGGTACTCTGGGTAGTTTGAGTCCATTAGGAAACCTTTGTGTTAACTCTTGATCTCACATAACCCAAATTCTTGTGCAGGATCATGCCTTGGGGTAGAGGTCATGGCCGAGGAAGAGGTCGGGGTGGTGGCCGTGGAGCCAATGGACAAAGTCCATCACCACTGAGTTCCCACAGTTCAGAGCGTGAGGAACTATAGAGTTCCCAAAGTAATCTGATAGGTGGTGGTCAGAATCTGGAACAACCTGGTTTAGATGGTCAGTTGCAACATTTACTAGAGGAGATACTGGGTTGTTTAGGCCCTAGGCAAGTGGAATAATAGAGGTTGGAAAGGGAAAGGGAGAGATCTCCTAGACATGGGGAAATAAAAACTGAACATGATGCAGTAGGGCCGGTCACATGAGAGACATGTTGAGAGCATGACCACCCACATTTGATCATTCTGGTGGGGGTCTTGAGGTAGAGACTTGGTTGATTGATTTGGATAGATGCTTTTGTATGCATCCCTATGGCAGTAATACTAGGGCTAGGTGCACCATCATGCACCTCAGAGGATTTGCGTCCACTTGGTGGTGGTTGGAAGAACAAAAATTACATATTGACATCAACATGGTGACTTGGGAATTGTTTATGGAGAAATTGAGGGCTTGTTTACTTTTTGATCATTGGAGGCAGCGTAGAGCAGATGAATTCCATGAGTTAAGACAGATGGAAATGTTCGTGGAGTAATACAAGCATCATTTTTATGAGCTCAAACAATATGCAGGGATTGGTAATGATGAGGCAATGCTTGTGCAAAATTTTGTTAGGGGCTTAAACACCCGAATCAGTGGTGGAGTTAGAGTCTTCAATCCAAAGACAATGGAGATAGTTGTTGAGAAGGATCGCCTTATAGAAGAAAATCTGGCTATGGCATTGGGAGGTCACAGAGGAGTTCAGATTGGCAGTGCCCCAGTATCAGGTTTTGGTTCTAGAGGTGGACAACCTCAAGCTGCAGTGTCTTCCAGGAATTTTTGAGCACCCTCTAAGGGTGGTCCACAGTAGCAGCAACAGTCACAACCTAAATAGAACAGATCACAGTCTCAGTAGGGAGACAGATCTCAGAGCAGGAAGAACCAAAGTTGGCAGTGAATTAGACAAGATCGTTTTGAGCAGCTTGCTCAGAGCACACAGTCGGCACCTTCTCAAGGCAATTTCTAGTAGTTGAGTGCATCATCTGGTGTTAGAGGTTTTGGATGAGGCACATGTTTTCTCTCTTTTGGGAAACAGGGACATATTTCCAGACAGTGTCCACAGAGGAGCACTACAGATTTTAGTCAGAGACTAGTTGCTTCTGAGCCAATAGTGGGCGATGCAGGTAGAGCACATCGGGTATTTGCAGCAGTGGACAATCGCCAAGCTAAACATCAGGGCACTATAGTTGAGACATTAGGTGCCTTGTATGTTACTAGCATTTCCATTCTCTTTGATTTCAGAGCATCAAATTCATTCATTTCTCCTTCAATAGTAGAGTGTTATAGGTTGGTGGCAACAAGGGAAGGCGTTAAGTGGCAGGTTGAACTGGCCTCCAGGGCAAAGGTAGCGGTTGAGTCACTAGTTCAAGGTTGTAATTTGCAAATTGAGTCACTCATGACTACGGTGGATCTCTGAATCCTACCTCTTGGTTCATATGATGTGGTTCTAGGTATGGATTGGTTGAGTGCCCACCGTGCCATAATTGATTATCAGCGTAAGGTTGTGCGTTGTGTTGATGAAGTGGGTAATGAGGTTGAGATCATTGGCATTCAGAGACCTATCTCACTACGTTTGATTTCAACTATGCAATTAAAAAGGTGCTTTAGACAGGGTTGTCAGCTATTTACAGTGTCTGTTAATGATTTGGACTTGGAAGAGAGTCAAGGGATCTCATTGGATGATTACCCCCTTCTTAAGGAATATTTTGATGTTTTTCTAAGTGAAATTCCAGGGATGCCACCAAAACGTGACATGAACTTCAGAATCGATCTTGTTCTTGGAGATGAGCCTATATGTTGGGCTCCATACCGGATGAGAAATCAAGAATTGCAGGAGCTCTATTTGTAGCTAGAAGAACTTTTAGAAAAAGGTTTCATTCATCCTAGTGTTTCCCCTTGGAGAGCACCAGTTATATTTGTGAAAAATGATGGTTCACTCTGATTATGTATTGATTATAGGCAACTCAACAAAGTGACAATCAAGAATCAGTATCCTTTGCCGAGAATTAATGACTTGTTCGATTAGATAAAAGGAGCTCAGGTTTTCTCCAAGATTGATCTTAAGTCTAGCTATCATCAGTTATGTATAGCCAAAGCTGATATTCATAAAACTGCATTTCACACTCATTACGGGCATTATGAATTCACTATTATGTCGTTTGGGTTAACAAATGCACCATCAATTTTTATAAGCCTAATGAATGGAGTCTTCTGAACCTATTTGGATAGGTTTGTACTTGTGTTTCTCAATGACATTCCGATTTACTCTAAATCAATGGAGGAGCACAAGGAACATCTAAGGCAGGTATTACAATGTTTGAGGGACAATCAGTTGTTTGCTAATTTTGCTAAGTGTGAGTTCTACAAAACTGAAGTGAAATACTTGGGGCACATCATCTTAGGTGCAGGTATCGCAGTGGATCCATCAAAGATCTAGGCTATTGTTGCTTGGCCAGCACCCAAGAATGTTCCAGACATTCATAGTTTTATGGGATTAGCGGGCTATTATCGGCGGTTTGTACAGGGTTTTTCTAGGATCGCACATCCCATTACTTCCCTTCAGAGGAAAGTGAAGAACTTCATTTGGTCAGATCAATGCCAGACAACATTTGAGACCCTTAAGGACAGGTTGAATAGTGCACCAATATTGGCGGTTCCTGATCCTACTGGGGATTTTTTGGTGTGCACCGATGCTTCCTTGGAGGGCTTAGGAGCCATCTTGATGCAAGAAGGACGTGTAATTGCATATGAATCTTGTAAGCTCAAGGATCATGAGATAAATTACCCCACGCATGACTTAGAGTTAGCCGCAATGGTTCATGCCCTTGTGAGATGTAGACACTTCTTATTGGGTCATAGGTTTGAGCTTCACAGTGATCATCGCAATTTGCAATACATTTTTACGCAGCCGAACTTGAATGCCAGGTAGAGAAGATGGATGGAATTCCTCTATGAATATGACTTTGAGGTCAAGTATGTTCAGGGCAAGGAAAATGTAGTGGCGGATGCTTTGAGTCAACAGAGACATGAGATTTCTGTAGCAGCTCTCGAGGTGGATTTGAGGATTCAAGTCCTCGCAATGCTTCCTACAGATAGCTAGTATCAAGAAATGAAGTCATAAATTGAATCTGGAAAAGCTTTAGAAGGAAAGTTTGTAGGGTACTCACTGAAGTTAGATGGTCTTTTGAGGTATATGGGTTGTATGTACGTGCCTTCTGTTGAGGGTCTTCAGACTCTAATTTGACTAAGGCAAATCGAGCTCCCTACTCTGCTCACCCGAGAGTTAAGAAAATGTATGCATATCTTCATGCATTGTACTTTTGGGCTCGCATGAAGAGGGATATTGCAGATTTGGTGGCTAGATGTTTGGAATGGCAAAGGGTCAAGGCAGAACCACCAACATCCCATAGGCCTTTTACAGCCTCATCTCATTCCGGAATGGAAGTGGGACATAATTTCTGTAGACTTTATTGTGGTATTGCCTACGACTTCTCGACGTCATGATGCTATCATGGTCACAATTGATAGATTGACCAAGGTGGCACACTTTTCTCCCGTTCGATCATCTTACACTGCTTCTTCGGTTGCTAGAATCTTCATGGAAGATATTGTTTGTTTGCATGGTATTCCATGGAGAATCATTTCTGACAGAGATCCAGTGTTCACATCTACATTGTAGACATCATTGCAGTGTGCCTTAGGAACTCAGCTAAACTTTAGTTCTTCTTACCATCCTAAAATAGATGGTCAAATAGAGAGAGTTAATCAGGTTCTTGAGGACATGCTTCATATGTACGTGATGGATCAACAGTCACATTGAGAGGATTATTTACATTTGGTGGAGTTTTCCTGCAACAATGGATATCATAGCTCGATTGGTATGGCTCCCTTTCAGGCGCTATATGGTCATCCCTGCAGGACCCCATTAAGTTGGGACCATCTTGAGGAAAAAGTTCTCCTAGGTCTCAAAATACTTTAGGACATGGAACAACAGGTAGCTCGCATCAGAGAACATCTTGTGGCAGCTCAAGATAGACAGAAGAAATACGCAGATGCACATAGAGTTGATCGTCAGTTCTCTGTTGGTGATCGAGTCTTTCTGAGAGTGCGACCGCGAAAGAGCCCAATCCATTATGGAAAGGGTTCCAAGCTCGTGCCTCAATTTGTAGGACCATTTGAAGTTTTGGAGAGGATTGGCCCCGTTGCTTATCGCCTGGCATTATCACCCAGTCTATCATGGATTCATGATGTTTTAGTACTTAGGCTATACTATCCAAATGTTACTCACGTACTCGATTGGAATGCTCTTCAGGTCGAGGACGGGAAACTAGCACTCGAGCCTGTGGTCGTGCTACAACATTAGAGACTCACCCTCAGGGGCAGAGATATTGAATAGGTGTGGGTTCAGTGGGACCCAAATGATGAGACTTCAGTGATATGGGATGATGCATCCCGTATTAGAGAGGCTTACCCATATTTATTTAGTGTCTTCCAGGAGTAAGCCATGTTCTAAGGGGGGAGGATGTAATACCCCTCGTGTTGTTGATACTCTTTTGTGTTGATTTTGTAGCTGGTTTGTGATGGTGATCAGTTCACCGTTTTGGTTGTGTGTGGATTCATAGTTTAGTTGGTTTGCTGCACTTGACATTACTTATGATGCTTGATGATACATTACATGGTGACTATGTTATTTGGTTATGTTATGGTTTTCTTTAATAATATAAGTGGTGATGTTGTAATTCTCTGTTGCTATGGTTTATGATGTGTTTGCTAGTGAGTCTTGGTGAAAGGACGGAGTGACATCACTTGCTCGCAAGTGCCCTGCTACCCCGCGATTACCTTTCATGGTGTGTCTGCCATGGAGATTTACATGCTACTTGACGTTTGTTTCTATGCAGGATGCAGGTACTGGACACCTACTCCACCTGCTTGACAGGTTTGAGCATGTCCCATAAACCCAATGGGTATGATGTTGAAAAGGGAGTTGATAAGGGAGTGTCCCCATCCCAAGTTCGTCACCTTGTTGTGAGTCCAACAATTTCTTTGTCTCAACCTCGTCTTTGTTTAAGTTTGTGTTAGTGTTGATTATTTATTTTAGTTTGTAAATGTTTGTTATTTAATTAATCTTTATTTTATGTGTGATTAATTAATGTTATTTAGTTGATATAATTATTTGTAGGTAATTGTAGTTAAAGTTAATTGATTAATTTTTCTTGAATGAGTGAATAGTTTAAATAAAAATATTAGATGCTATAATATGAATTAGAATTTTAAATTTGCATAAGATAAGTGGTATTAATTCTCAAGAATTTTTAAATTAATTAAATAACATATAATTCTTTATTATTATCAAAAGAAAATAATTAAAAGTTAGTTAAATGATAATTATAATATTTACGGGAGTGAGTGGGAATTGAATAAAAAACTCTTGTTTAAAAATATTCTCAGAGAGAATATTGGCATGCTGTGAATGGAAAGAAGTCACTTCATGGAAAGAAAATTGGTTGAAGAATTGTTTTTGGGTTTTTGGGGGGTTTCTGGTTAAAAATTAGAGGAGGCTTTCAGGAATATATTTTTAGGCTCATATTTTGCATCTTGCTGGAAGTGAAGATTCTGGAAAGGTCTTAGAAGTTGAACTCTGAAGGCGAAGCTTTGCTCCAACTTTCGTTCCTTTAAGCTTCAGGAAAAAACATGTTCCTTTATTGTTATATTTAGTTATTTTGTTGTTTTGAAAAGATTGTCTATACAAATTTTATTCTGTAGAAATTTTTTTGGAAGCTTATGTGTAGAAAAGTTTGTTAAAAGTTCTTCTGTAGAAAAAATTTGTTGACGGTTTCTAAAGTTTCACCGCGATTATTTGTTGCCTCTGTAAAAAAATTAACAATAAAATTAGAGAGCCTCATAGAAAATTATTGTTAAATAGTAGGAAAACTACAAAAGAAAACAATAGAAAAACTTTGTAGGTTGCAAATGGAATCTTCTGGTTTAACTAAGAAAATGGAAACCTCTGTAAGAATTTTTCCTGTAGAAAATATTCTGAGAATTTAGAAATTGAATTGAAACCCACTGTCAAAATTTAGGAAATTGAGATTCTTTGATATATAGTAAATCTATTTTCCTGTAGAAAATTTGTGAAATTGCCATCAGAGCAATTGTTTCGATTAATTTATATATGTATATATTATATATATATATATATATATATATATATATATTATTCTAGGTTTTTAATTCCCTATAGAGAATTTATTTTATTTTGTTGGAAACCCTGTTTAAAGACAAGCTTTCTGGGTAGTGCATTTACTAGAGATTCATTTTTTTTAAAAATAAAGAATAGTAAAAAAAATGTAAATATTTTTTTTTAAAATTATTACTGGGGAGGGGGTCGGCAACTGTCGTACCCCCCACTGGTGCAGCCTGCAAAGCTGCACATGGCATAGTCTACAGTGTTGCGCACAATAGTCCAAGGACTGTTGTACGCAGCCCTGGGTGGGGGTTGCGGCCTCCCCTGTGGGGAGGTTCGCAGCCTCCCCACAACGCTTATGAGTTTATAATTTGTTTTTTTTTATATATATTAATTAAAATTTGTTTCTTTTTAATATGTTTTTATTTAATTGAATTTATATATATATATATATATTATATGTGTATATATATGTATATATATATGTAAATATATATATATATATATATATTGGTTTAATTTGAATATATAATATATATATATATGTATATATATGTGTATTTATATATATACACACACTTGTCCAAAATTATAGAAAATAGCACGATGGTTATTTGCAATGATTTCATGTTGTTAATGGATAAATTGAAAGAAAATATTTTATGAAATCAAATCGAGTGTTTTTTTTTAATAAATGAAATAGATTGAGTAAACTGATAGTTTAATTTCCATGGCGGATATCATGCATTGAGTTATCTTAAAATGAAATTGTTAAGTATAGTAAATTTGCATTCTTAAACAAAATCTTGATGTTGAATAATTATTTAATTCTTGATTTTCTTTGAGTTCTTTGTTGGTTTTCTTGAGTTCGGTTGTAAACATGTGGGGGCCCTTAAATTAGTTGACCTTTCTATAGGTGTTAAGGTTGTTGGTTTTCTTGAGTTTGGTTGTAAACATGTGGGGGCCCTTAAATTAGTTGACCTTTCTATAGGTGTTAAGGTTACTGTTTAAAGCTTCCAGAGGCATGGAAAAATGGTGGTTTATTATGTGACCTTTTAATTTGATACTTGTCTCTATTTTGACTATAGTTGTAATTTTAAGTTTACATTTTGGTTGTACCCATTTTTATGGGAGTTTATTCATATGACTTTTTGTGAGATGGTTTTGCCTCGCGGTTGTTCTATTTTGTGTTTTAGAGTACTTGTGGGTACAACCCCTTGGAACTTGTTATGTTTTTTGTTTTTAGGGAGAGTGGTTCTATGTGGGTGTCGACGCACAAAGGGGCTGCCAGAATAACCCACGTTAGAGTTTGAGTAATAAGTGATAACCTAATAAATTAATTAGGGGGTGGGTAGTTAAACATTAACAAGATAATTGTGGATGCCTCGACCACCTATTAGTGCTTACATAGATTAGAGGTGGGCTGAGAAGGCCGTGGTTGACAAGATCGTTGCCTCGTCTCCACGAGAGGTTAATGGTTCCACACGAGTCACCCTATGGGGCCGACACGTAGAGAGGTTGTTAGGATAACCATAGATGGGGGTTGGTGCCTAGAGATAGGCAGTCAGGATAACCCATGTAGGACTGTGCAATGACACTCTCCTCTAGCTTACCCTTTAGTTGTTTTGTTGCTAACCTCTGGAAGTGGTCTTTTGATGTTATGTTTCCCTTTATGTGTGTTTTAGCTTTCCATGCTTGGAATTAGTCTTGTGTATTTGATTAGATGTTCTTGGTTGGGGACCCTTTCTTATTTACTCCTAGCACGGGGGTGGTCGGGTGGAACGTGCTACGCACCCCGTTGGGTTCCCTATCTTGCAGTTGTACCTTTCAGTGCAGAGTTTTGCAGAGACAACTTGGTCCAAATTTTATATGATTCCAAATGTATACTTGTGCTTCTATTATACTTTGTGTATTGATATGTTACTCTCCCATGTATTGGGTAGACTTATGATGTAATCTTGAGTAATTGCTCAATGAGACGTACCTAAAGTTTGATGTAATGTATACTCACATTATGTAATTCATTCTTGAACCATAATTGTTAATATCGTTTATGTTGTGTTATATCTGAAAAAATATGTTCTTTATATTTCCAAGTACAATTTGTTATGTATACATGTATGGTTTCTATATGGTTTATTCTTGTCTCATTGCTTATCTTTAATAGATGTTTAAATGAAGACATGTGAATGAATGAGTTACGTTAGTAGAATTGGTAATTACTTTTATCAACTTTGTTATGGGATAGATTATGTAATGTCACCTCGTGTACCCCAAGGGACTTAGGTGTTTAACTTGTAATCATTAGCTATGTTAGTTGCATTAGTAAAATTAATGTTTAGTGTTTATTCTTTATGTTTTCAAAAACAAAATTTGTTGCCTTTTTAGTCATCCTTTGGGGTTTGCACGATGGGGCGTTACAACTTAAATATATATACATACGTGTGCGCATGAGAGAGAGAGAGAGGGGGGGTGCGGGGAGAGGGGTTGGGGTGGCTGGGGAGGGGGGAGGTTGATTTCCATACAAAAGCATCTAAGAGTATCTAAAATAGTATGTTTCATTTTGTTGGTATGCATAGCTTTGTTATCTACATGGTTATTTGGAAATAAAAAATAACTCAATAAAGACATGAAACCAAGGAAACATTAGTATGTAGTGTAGTGTAAAACCCTTGCCTCCGTAATGTTGACTAGGGAGAAGTATGATAGCTTAGCTTTATGGAACTAAGTCCAATGTGATAAAAGAATAGAAATTGCAATAAAAAATGTGCTCAAAATAAGGTACACACATGAAAGGTGAACAAAAATGTGATAAAAAATCCGAGAAATTTTCTATGGCATATTGTAAATTAGTGTGAGTATAATATACATCCCAAAAAAGAAAAACATGAAAATATGTCTTGAAAACTAGGGGAGAGGACCCACTAGTTGAACACCCTAACTGAGCTCGGATATGTAACCTTAGTAAACATACTTGTTGAGCACTTTATTTTAATACAATATCATAATTTCGAAGCAAAATTTACACCAAAACATGTGCCTATATTATGACAATAAAAAATATATATTTTAGAAATGAAACCACTACAATTGTGAGGACAAACAATTAATACCAATAGAAATTCCAAAAGAGCTTTCAATAACTATAAGAAATGGAAAATCCTTTCTCATAGCTATTTTCATTATAAAAAAATGTTCTTGCAGCTCAAATAGAATATTAGACTAGAATATTCTAAGGATTAAGTGCTTTGAGTACGAGAAAATGAAGGTACAAAGGCTTACAAATGAAGACTACTTAGAAAATTTCTCTTACATATTATATAGTTGATATTTATAGGCACACACATGGCGCTCAACTGTAGAGCCTATGCTTACCTAAGACAAAAATATTGCCATGCCCATTTTACATCACAGGGAAAGCTATCCAACAAGGTAAGGGCATTGAAGGATTTCTATAGATTCATGTGAGTGTTGGTACAACTACATACTTGCATACCCCACCCACAAAAATGGTGCTCACCAGAACAAATCGATGCCATCAACTTCTAAAATTTTTTGCCGCTTTACACAGTGAATGTCGTACATACGTATTTGAAAGTTCTCACCACTTTAATGGAAAGAAGCCGTCCTCCACATTGAAATGAAATGAAATATTTTAATAAGGTCCACGAGGCCACATAAGTCTATGGTACCCAAGCAAAAAAAAAGATCTTAAAACAATTTGTGATCTTCCTTCAGATCAGTTCTTTTGTAGTGGATTTTGATGATGTAATTTGCAGTTTTGCCCAACCTTGCCTCCTTAAACAAGGTACTTACATTATCAACTTGTAAGGTGTCGTCATTAACTGACCAGATATCTTTATACACTGACCACTCCATAACAAAGTGTCATTCTCTCTCCACCATTCCCTTGTCACAAAATCGACATATTCTTTTATCCCACTCTTCTTTGGGTCGTTTCACATCTATGATGTGAACTAGTTTGTAATTGATCTATCAACATCTTTGCTTTCCATTTAATATTCGTTCCCATATAAGCTTTTTCCTCATGCCCCCCCTTGGAATTAAATCCCTTAGTCAAACCTTGCACCTTTGCCTCCCATTGTTGAATGAAAGGTCACTGTTGTTTGGTGGGGCCGCTTGATTATGTGAAGTGAGGTCCGCGTGATTAAGAAGCCTATTGTGTTATACAAAAATATATATATATATATATATTTTTAAAATGTTAGCTTGTTATTTTTGGATTAGATCATGTAAATGTATATATTAATTTAGAATAATCTTTAAAGATAAAATATGAATGTTTTTTCTTTTATTTCACATAGAAGAAGTCTTATGTTATGATCATATACATAAAAAACAAAATATAAATGGCATATTTTTAAAAATAAAATAAAAATAAAATGAAAACTAGTATATATATATATAATTCAAATATTTAACTATTTTTTTAAAAAATCTATTATTATTATTTTTTTTAAATCTATTAATTTAAAAAAGCTCAGTGAACTATTCAAAAATATGTTGTAAATGTCACTTATCGATAACTAGATCACTCTTCATCTCATTCATCCATTGAACTCATCTAAATGATCACATAAGGGCTATAATGCGAATAACTTTTGCAATTCTCATAAAGTTAATGAGAAACACACTCAAATTCATGTATCAATCCAATATATAAATCTTATAATTCATTAATAATAATGTGATTCATGTCGGTCATATGAATTGTGAAAATCAACAAGAATATTTGGAAAATAAAATAAAATAAAACTTCTACAAAATAATTGAAATCAAAATAAAAAAAGATGATATATTATGTTACAAAATTCTTGTTTTATAGGCAAGAGTATAGTACAAACTAAAGAAACGCTTTAAGTGAGTTATCATGTGAGTCACTAAGATGGATATTAAGTCGACAACAACTTGATAAAAATAAAAAAGTTACCTAGTGGAGTGAACACCTCTAAAAGATGCCACCTTATGTTATATGATACCTACACTAGTTAAATTTAAACAAGCTTATCCTAAGTGCATATTACAATAATAAAATAAATTAATGCACAAGTAAAGAATGTAGTAACACCCATTCATAAAGATAACTTATGTAGGTAGTCGTAATGATGGGTCTTGACCACTAGGCCATGTTAAGTACCCATGTCCATAAGACGTTCTTTCAAAAGTGGAGAAAAAGAGAAAAATTGTAACAAAAATATCTTAAAAGAGATAAAATGTGCTCATAAAGATGGGTCTAGGGTGATCCCACAATACTGGTTTACAATTTTTGGCCAAACTGGACATTGATCTAATTTTTCCTAACTAAATCTTCACTTTTGGGCACCTATAGCGGCTAAACCGTGAGGAATTTGAAGATGATGCAAACTAGTGATTTGTGACATTTTGTTTGTAGATTCTAAATATATTTTTTTCAAAATTTTTGGAATCAGATTGCATTTTTGTTTCCATCTCCTTCGAAAACTATTTTTTTCAGTAAACACCATTTTTAAGGAGTGACGCTCACCGTATACAACATAACTTTTTTCCATGAAGGATAATTTTTATTTTTTTTTTAATTTAGATTTTAACTACAATATTAGTGCTTCCAATTGGTTTCATAGTGTTCTATTGAATATTTTTTCCTTAATCAAGTTTTGAAGTCAAACCAATTACGATTCAGACATAGGTGGACCATATACAACATAACTTTTTTTTGTATGTATCAAAATTCAATTTTTTTTGTTGGATCAAGGACTTCAATATCTAGTGCACTGATATTTTTCAATTTTTTTGATAATCTGCTATTTTCCACATGTGCAGAATAGAGAGCTTGATTTTCGGTGAAAAACCTATTTTTAATCAAACTAAAAATACAAATACATAATAAAACCAAAAAATATTAAAATTATATTCGTTGGATAGCTCATTCCGAGGACTACCATCATCCAGTTGGGTATGTGAAGTCTCCTCCATTTCATCCTCAACTTGAGCTTCGAAGGAAAAATTCTGGAGTTTTTTGGTGCTAGAGGGGGAGAAGGGGGGAAAAGTGGGGTTTGAGCAAACCCTGTTCGCTCAAACTAGGGTTCGAGCAAAACCCCTTTCCACAACCCTTTCCTTTGATTTTTTTTTGAGAAATGTGGGACCCAACATTAAATGGGTTTGCTCGAAGGGGGGTTCTAGCGAACCCCCTTTGGGTTTTTCTCAAACCAGATGTTTGTTTGAACCCCAAAAAACCAATTTGTTTTGCATGGGGGTATTTTTGCAACTTTTCCTTTCTCACTGGAATTGTAAACCATTTTTGTGGGTTTACCCTCTAAAGATATGTCTATGAATAAAAAATCCAAATAATTTGCATAAAGAAGTTGTAACTATTGTACAAAGAACAATTGAAATACCTTTGATGAAATCAAGATCAAAGAAGCCTTTAAATTTGATCAAGAATGAGAAGAGATATGCATCCAAAGAAATGGAGAAAGTTGCTTCCATAAAGATATATCTATGGATATAATATAGAAATTTGATATCCATACAAAAGAATTTGAAAGTGTTTAAAATAGTTAATGTTTTATTTTACCAATATGCATAGATCTATTGTCAATAGTGACATGGTGTGATGTTTAAGTTGTTGTGTTGTTATTCTTGCCATCAAGGTTCAAACCCCATTGTGGTGTAATTGTTGAGAATTTATATTGGGGATGAGGTCCCATGTTTGTGACCTCACCGGTTCATAGCTCTGGATCAAAAGCGTTCACCCCTCTTAATAAAAAAATGCATACATCTATTATCTACATAACTAATTAGAAACAAAACTAACTCATCTAAAACATAAAACCAAAAAAGAATTGGTATGAAAGATGTAATATCATCCCCTTGCCTCCCCATAATGTTGATTAGGGAGGGGTATGACAACTTAGCTTTACATAACTAAGCTTAATATGATAAAGAAAAAACACATTAAGTAGAAACTAAAAATAAAAAAAAGGTGTACAAACCATTATAAATTTGATGTTTACATGCACACACATGACGTTCAACTATACCAAATTTTCTTAGCTAAGCTACAAATACTTCCATGCACACATCACAACACAAAGAAAGCTATTGAACAAGGTACAAGAATTAAGGTTGGTACAAATAGATACAACTATTAAAACTGTTAGTCAAACTTGGCGCTTACACTTGTGCCTCCCAGTGTTGAATGAAAGGGCAGAGTTGGTAGATGGGGCCATTTGTTTATGTAAATAATTCTTAATTAGATAAAATAACTTTAAATTGATATCTATGTATTTTTTAAATAGGTGCAATTAATGCTCCGAGGTATTCTATAAAAAGAGAAGAGGTGAGGTGGAGTGTAATAACGTGTGTTAATAAAGAATCTTACCTTTTATCTTAAATTTACAACTATTTATACACAAAAATATAATTATTTAATAATAAATATGATAGTTCCAAAGTAAAATAAAATATTTTTTAAATAATTAAATTAGTTCCAAAGTTATAATCACTAGAAATAATAGAGACAATTTAGTTATAATTTATAAATAATGCAATTAATTTTTTATTGTTTTTGATAACATTATAATTGATAATTTTTTATTGTTGTGTGCATGTTAACTTTTTAATTTGATGTATATTAAAATATTTATTTTTAAGTGTAAATGATAATTTACTAATTATATTCTTATTTAAATAATATAATAATGTAATGATATATATTTTAATATGTATGATTAATAAGACTTATAAAAATATTTTTATATAATTTTTTATATTTTTTATATTTTTCTTCCAACATTAATTGAAACACACTTAAATGACTAAATCATCATGAAATTTTCATATAAAACTCAAGGACAACCATTCATGTTTTTTTTAGATTCTTACACTCTCAAGTTTGGACATCCAAAAAGTCTATAAATTTTGTCAAATTTGTTAGAAAACTGTGATATTTATTTACAATTCTACTGTAATAATTGTTATTGTCCTTTTTGACTTATAATATTAGCTGTAAAAGTAGATTTCTCAACTTGGAAGCTATAATTAAGTAGTGGAGCATCTTGCATTATTAGTCAAATCCACATGCATACATTTGAATTGGAACAACTATTATGTTACAAGTCAAAAATGTTATCATTGAGAGTTAAATTTACTATTCTAAAAAAATGCTCTTTATTTTTGAAAATGAGATTTTTGTATTTTATCATATTTTTGATAAAAATACATGAATTAAAACCTACAATTGAAAAAAAAAGGTGCAAAATGATATAGATGCATGAAAGGTGGACAAAGATGTGATAAAAAATACTTCAAACCTCTATGGTACATTATAAATCAATGAGTACAATATACATCCCAAAAAGGAAGGACGTGAAATTATGTCTTGGAAACCACTCAAAATTGTCGTATACATCAATGTATACCTCCAACAAACACACTTGTTGGGTATATTATAAGTTGAAAGATAAAATTACATAAATGAATATTCAAGACAAAACATGTATCTTATTTTATAACCAATAATATATATTTAATATAAAATTACAATAATTGTGAGCACAAATAGATAAAACAAACTAAGAAACTATACAATGTAGGTGGAGCTTTCCAATAACTATAAAAGTAAATTAGACACTTTATTTTAATGTAATATTACAATTTGAAAGTTAAAATTGTATAAATTAACATTCAAGAAAAAACATGTGTTTGATTCTATAACAATTTTTTTAATATATTTTAAAATAAAATTACAACAATTACAAGCAAAAACAAATCAAATAAGTAATAAAATATTGAATTTCAATAGAACTTTCCAATAACTATAAAGCATTGAAAATAAATTTTCCAAATAAAAATTATGTTGAAAATATATTTTTCTTTTTCTTTCAAAATAATCTCTTATAACTTAAATAGAATATTACAAGAGAATCTTGTGTGGAATACTTGTTGTAAGTACACAAAAATCTTATCAACTTTATTCAAGTGTAAACATTTATGTGGATGGAAAGATGCCACTTACTTTTTAGGTTTAGACCACAAAAAGTGAAGTCTTCTTTGAAAAGAGAAAGTTCACCTAACTAATCTTTTTACACATATGACACTCATCCTAGACAAAGTGCTTACCCAAAATACCATTAATAGCTTAAATTTCAATAGAACTTTCCTATAACTATAAAGCATTGAAACCAAATTTCTCAAATAAAAGTTAGGTTGAAAATATGTTTAAGATATTTATAGATGTGTTTAAGATATTTATAGTAGTATTACATTTTTAAAATAGATTTAATATAATTTTAAAGTAAAAATGACAAAAACAAAACATGTCCTTAATTTAATGAAATATATATATTTTTTAAAAAAATTACAACAATTTAACACGTAAAAAACCAATTAATATCTAAAATATAATTTAATTCCGTCAGAAATTTTCATAAAATCCATTCTCAACCCCAAAAACTGTTAAAAAAAACTAATCTTTTTCCCAAAAATAAAATCTTTTTCCTTCAGAGATTTTCATAAAATTGAGTCGCTGCGAGTACTAAAAGAAAACAAGGTACGGCTGTTAACACGTGAAGATTACTGAGAAGACTGGTCTTACACAATATAAAGTTGATGAAATCCATTTGCAGAAACAGGTCAAGGAGAACACACCAAAATCTAGGGAGACTCCATTATAGAATCTTCATTTTTTAAATTTTGCGCTGCTTTCGAATCCCAAAGCGAAAGGTGGCATCAGCAGCGACGGGATTTACCAGCGGTTACCAGCAGCGGCGACGGGATTTACCAGCGGTTACCAGCAGCGGCGGGATTTACCAGCAACCAACAGCTTCAGCGACGGGATTTACCAGCAACCAGCAGCGACGGGATTTACCAACGGTTACCAGCAGCGGCGGGATTTACCAGCGACAGGGTTTACCTTTTTACCAGCGACAGGGATTTACCAGGGAGCAGTTACCAACAGCGACAAAGTCAGCCGAGGCAGCGACAGGGAAAGGGGAAAAGGGCACGCAGAAAGTCAAAGCGGGACCAGGGACCCCACAAGCCAGCGAAACAAAGCGGTTTCGGATCACGGGAAGGCGTGGATAGTGGGCTGCGTTTCCAACAGTGGGCATCGAGGCACCTTTCCTTTTGGCGTCTTCTGCTTCTGGCATTTAGGGATCTCTGCGTACAGTGGGCTTCAGATCTGTGGTGGACCCTGGGTTTTTTTTTGCCTTTTCAACAGCAGGCTTCTCGACAGTGGGAACAGGTGTGGCCCACCTCCAATCTCTTTTCACTGGTGGTTCTGTTTAACAAATAGGCTTTTTATCTTAATATCTTTCTTTATAATATTTCAAAACTCTGCATCCTCAACACAAAACATCTACCTGAAATCTGGGGAGTGTGGGTCCAATTTTAAACTTAAATACTCAAACCAAGGCAGAAACATCAATATCAGTGGTGGGTCTATCAATGGAGATCTCAAAATGCAAAGATGGCACACAGAATGTTTTGTTGAAAGAACTTAGGGAAAACACTGAGAGAGGGAACAAAATGAAACAGACCAAAATGCTAGCACCACACTTTCTCAGTGATTCCTCTTGGAATATGGAGCATCAGGGCTGCACACAAGTTAGAGAGGGTTTGACATTTGTAAATGCCAAGCAATACAAGAGGATCTTGCAACGTAGGCAGGCCAAAATAGCTAGAAAACTAAGATGGCTAGGGCACAATAAATTTATTACTATCCTTCCAAAAGTTATTAGTTTCAATCTGACAACCGTCACATCTGAAACTAAGCAAGAGCAAGTAAAACCAGTGATAGAACTTCTGGAAAATCATGAAAATCTGGAAACTCAAGCTGGAAATCTGGAAAGTCAAGTGGAAAACTTGGAAAATGAAGCTGAAAGGATATATTTGCAGAATCAACAGTTTAAAGATGCTGAGAGAGGGAAGCAGGAAGAAGCAGCAACAGAGGGAGATGTGGAAGATGAAGGTCAGGAGAACCAATATAGTCCTAACTCAACCCCTTTAACCTGGTCTTCAGACTTGTATGTTAATGAATTAATGGAGTTAAAGAAGAGACTCGAAGGTTTAGAAGTCGTAGAACAGAGAAAGTACAACAAATGGCAAGAGATCATGGACACCAATCACAAACTCTCTCAAGAAAACAAGTTTTTTAGAGAGGAGATAGTCAAACTTCAGGCCAATCTGAAAATGGGTCAGCAAGAAATATCAAACATGAAGCAGGAGATAAAGCAGATCAAAGAGGGAAATTCCACAACAGAAGTGGAGGAAAGGAGCAACCCACTACTAGCGGAGTTCCAATCAGCAATAGCAAGCATAGAAATTAGAGAAGCTAAGCTGAAGGAACAACTGGAAGAGACAAAATCATGGGCACAAGTAACAAAAGGGACAGCAGAAAGCCAAAGAGAACTCATAGAGAAGCAGATTAAGGTACATCTAGGGGAAGAAAAACATAGGAATGATAGAGCAGCAAATGTAATAATAAAAGGACTGAAGGACTATGGGGAAGGGGAGCACACAGATAAGCTAATTAAAGGCTTTTTAGCGGAGAAGGTGAAGTGGGTGGGGCATATTGAACAAGCGAGCAGAATTGGTAAAGTGGCACAAGATGGCAGGAATAGAAATGTAAGGGTAACACTAAAAAATGCAGAGGACAAGAGCAGAATTATGAAGAACAAAAGGCTTCTCAAGGGAACACAATTCTACATAGATGAAGATCTAACCCCACTACAATTAGAAGAGAGAAGAAGAGAATGGGCAAAAGTGGTAGCAGCAAGAAATGCAGGTAATGAATCTTGGATGTATAGAGGGAAAGCTCAATTCAGCAACAGAAATACACATGATAAATAGGAAGGCGGGGCCCCCCAGGCACACCTCTCACTGGTAAGCTGGAACTGTAGGGGCTATCCTTGGAGGAGGGGGCCTGGTTTAGGGCCCATAGCTGAGGGGATGGACATAATTGCCCTCCTTGAAACACATGAGCATGAGAGCTGCAAGGTTCCGAACTTTGAAGGTTACACAAAGATGTCAGTTTGGAATGAGCTAACCGAAAGCGGCAAGGGATATGGAGGGGTAACAATTTTAGTAAGAGATTCTTGGGGAAAAATCATACAAGTTGAAAAGGAAGATACAAATAAGCAGTACATATGGATAAAAATAAAGTTAAAGGAGAACATAATTTATCTTGCAGCATGTTACTTCGCTCCCCATGGTTCAAAATTCTACAAGAAGAAGAAATTAGACAAAGAAGACCCATATGCAGCCTTGAAAAATGACATAACAGCATATAAACACAAAGGGGAAATCATCTTAATTGGAGATTTTAATGCTAGAACTGCAAATAACCAGTCTCTTTGCCTTGATATTGAGATGGGAAGAGGGGACAACCCTTTATGGCTAGAAGAAGAAGGGAATCAAAAGTGGGAAAGATTATCTCAAGATGGAAAAGGAGACATCACACTGTATGGGGCAGAATTGTTAGGCATGTGCAGCTTGTATGATTTAATTATATGCAATGGTTTAAAAATGTGGCCTAGTTCTGGGAACATCACATGTCACACATACAATGGCCAAAGTGTGGTGGACTACGTTATAAGCTCAAAGAAACTCGTGACAAGTCTAATAGGCATGGAGGTAAAGGAGTGTCCCATAGAAATGAATTCAGATCACAATCCAATACAGGTGAAAATCAGCATACAAAATGGTATTCAACGGCAAGAGATGACGCAGTATAATGAAAAGAAAGAAGCTACTCAAGGTTCAATCCTTTTGACGCAGGAAAACCAAGAAACCTTCCGAACAACGCTGGAAAAACAATTACATGAGGTGGGAACCAATGGGATGTTCAACTCAAATAAAAAAAGTATAGACAGCACCATGCTGACCTCTATTATTCTCAAGGCCCTCAATTCTTGCAAAAGGTCTAGGCCTAAAAAAAGTGATAAAAATAGCTTTCCAGCTAACCCATGGTACGATGAGGATTGTAAAGCAGCAAGGAAAAGGGCTAAAAAATGGGGAAATAACAAAGAATATGTAAAGCTGGTCAGACTGAAAAAAGATGTGTATATGCAAACTAGAAGGAAGGAGTTAATATTGCTTGGGAGGCACAACCCAAGGGGCTTTTGGAGAGAATTGCAGCAACAAGACACGAATAAAGAGAACAATATTTCAGACCTTGAATGGTTAGAGTATGCAAAGCAACTTTATGAGAGGGGGCAAGATAAAGACAACCCTCCAATAATTGACTCAAGGGTTAAACTTTTTTCTTCGGAGAACATTAAAGAAGGAATAAAAAGGTTGGCAATGGGTAAAGCTCGTGATATAGATTGTTTACAGGCAGAACACTTAAAATGGGGATTGGAGGCTCTCACACCTCATATTAAAAAAATATTCAATGAGGTCCTTCAATATGGGTTTCCTGCAAATTGGACGACTAGTGTTGTCATCCCTCTGCTCAAAGGTGGTGACATCAACAACCCTTCAAATTACCGCACTATAATGATCAACCCTCTTTTTGGCAAACTTTTTGGGAGTATGATAGAAAGGCGGATCAGTGTTTGGGCGGAAAAGGAGGGAAAACGCGCAAAAGGGCAAGCGGGCTTCAGGCCAAAACATTCTACTATTGATCATTGCATGACTCTTAGACACTTGATCGAGAAAGTCTGGGATAAACAAGGAGAGGAGGTTTTTTGCTGCTTTGTTGACTTCAGGAAAGCTTTTGATACGGTTCCTAGGAGCAAATTATGGAGTAGGATGGAAGAATTGGAAATTCCAATACACTATAGAGCTGCTGTCCATAGGCTGTATGAACAGGTTTGGGCCAAAATTCGAACCAAACAAGGATTCTCAGAACGTTTTGGAAGCGATATCGGGGTCAAGCAGGGATGCCCTTTATCCCCTACTTTATTTGGGATATACATTGACAAATTAGAGGAGTGGATCGATAAGTTTGGTGGGGGTGGGGTCTACTTGACCAATTATGTCATAAAGCTGCTTTTATATGCGGATGATCTGGTCTTAATGGCAAAAACAGCACAAGATTTGAAGGAACACTTAAAAGCACTAGAGCTCTTTTGCCATCAGGTGGGGATGCAAGTGAACACTACCAAAACTAAGGTCATGATCTTTACCTTGAAGAGAAAGAAGGTTCATAGGGAATTTGTTTTTGAAGGCAGCCCCTTGCAGGTGGTCAATGAATATAAGTATCTTGGCCTTGATTTCCACAACAAACTCAGCTGGGAAACGTGTAGAGCAAAGAGGATACAAGGGGGATGGAAAGCTTTACACTCATTGCAAAATAGATGCAGAAGGGCCGAGTTATGGGATTGGAAGACAAAGAAAACTCTTTTTGGGCTTTTAGTTGTTCCAGTGGTGCTATATGGTTGTGAAGTTTGGGGTAGCAACACCTCAGCAAAAAAGTGGAGACAGATAGAGAGATTACAAAAACATTTAATCACACAGAGTCTCAGGATTAAATCTACTGTCCCTTACGAGATTGTTCTAGCTGAGGCCGGGGCTTTCCCTGTTGAAGCGTCTGCTATGTCTCGGTTGCTAAGCTATCTAAGAAGACTAGATAACATGGAGACTCATCGCTGGCCAAAAATGGCAGCAAATGAAAAATTAGATAGAAGAAAGAGCACGTGGATGAAACAGAATATCAAATGGATGAGCAAGTGGGGTATTAGCATAAGTGAGTGTCCAAATGCCAATAGGGAAATAAAAAGGTATGTGCAAGGAAAGTTCAAAGAAAGCATGTGGAAAGGGCCACTTGGGAGGAAGAAAGAATACTATGTCAAACATTTTAACCCTACACATGACCACACACAAAAGACCTACATCGGAATGGAAATAAAATGGAAAGCGAAAATGTTGATAGCTCAGATTAGAACAAGTTCGCACCAGCTTAGATGTGAGACCGGAAGGTGGATGATACCTAAAGAGGAGTGGGCAGACAGAAGGTGTAGATATTGCACTCAAGGAGTGGTTGAGACAGAATGGCACTACATCAGGGAATGTTCAGCTTACAAGGACATTCGGATCAATTATACTGAGACATTAAAAGGGAACAATTTGGGTGATCTGTTTGAAGAAGAGAAGATAATAGGGTTTGCAGATTTTCTGATCAAGATACACAGCAGAAGATCCAAGATGCAGAAAGAAAAAGAAACTTAGGTTTTTTGCATTTTCTGGGGTTCACGTCTCTTCGCTTGCTATCTTTGGGTCCCATAGGCTGCTTGGCCTCGTGGACGTGATTAAAAACATTCATTCATTCATTCACATGCACACTCATGACGTTCAACTGTACAGTCTGTGCTTAGCTAAGCCACCAAGACTTCAATTTGCACATCACATCACAGGGAAAGCTATTCAACGATGTACAGGCATGGAAGCTGGTACAACATACATACCTACCTGCACGCCTCACCCAGATATATGGCGCTCACCGGATTCAATCCACAACGTCAACTTTACCAAGTTTAAGCTACTTTAATGGAGGCAGCCGCCCTGCGCATAAAAAACATCAGTCAAACTTGGCGCCTGCACCTGCGCCTCCCTGTGTTGAATGAAAGGGTGGAGTTGGTAAATGGGGCCGCTTGCTTATGTAAATTAAAATAAAAAATATATTTTTAATAGTCTTAATAAATAAAATAATTCAACATTCATATAATGCATTTAAGATATTTATAATAGTCTTTAATGATGAGAGGCATTCTATATAATAGTAGTAGGAGGTGGAATGTAATGCGGTGAACATGTTAAAAAAAACTTTTATTTTTAATCTTAAATTTGGTAGGTAGTCATTTTCATTTCATATAATATTAATATTTAATGATAATCATAATATTTCTAAAATAAGTAGTATGCAAACAAATATATATATTAAATAAAATGAAAGACTTATATAAATGAAAGATCTATAAATATTTTAAGTTTAATGTTTAAGGTTAATTAATTTTTAAAAGGTTTATGAGTCAGAAGGAAAATAGCTTGATTTTTAATTTGAGATTTTTTTATTTTTTAATTATAATCTAAAGTTTGATCGGTACAAATTGAGTGAAGAAATAAATAATTTACCAGAATTTTAAACAATGTAGATTCAATAAATTTATGTGTGATAGAAATAATCATAGATAATTTAGCTATAATTTATAAGTAATTCAATGGATTTTTTTTATTATTGTGTGCATTTTAGTTTTTTAATTTTATGTATGTAAAAATATTTATCTTTCATTGCAAATTATGATTTATCTAATTAAATTCTTATTTTGATTTTAATTAAATAATATAATAATGTATTGGAATGTATTTTAATATGTATGATTAATAAGACTTATAAAAATATTTTTGAAAGGTAGTTAAATGATCAAATCATTATGAAATTTTCATATGACATGACCACTCATGCTTGGTTTAGATGTTTACACTCTAAAGTTTGGACATCCAAAAAGTCTACAATTGTTAGGATAATGTGATATTTAATTGCAATTCTAATGTAATAATTTTATGCATCTCCAACAATACACCCATGTCATTAAGAAATATTATTATTTTATTATTTATGTCCTTTTGATTTATAATATTAGTTGTAATGATAAATTTTTAATAGATTCTCCAACTTAGACACTAGAATTGAATTCCGGAGCATCTTGCATTATTAGTAAAATTCACATTCATACATAAAAAATGTATTTGGACACCTATTGTGTAATGATACATCTCAACTTCAATTGGAAAAAATGTGCAAATCATGATAGATGCATAGAAGGTAGATAAATATATGATAAAAAATATTGACAACCCCTATCAATATGAATATGGAAGTTCACATTGTAGAGAAACCTAGTATCTTCCATAGAGAAAATATTTATAATTCACGTTTTTTTTTTCAAATATAAAATATATGTTAAATTTTATAAATAAAATTATTAATAAAAATTATATAAATATATATTTATTTATAAAGTATTATTTCAAATAAAAATCAAATAAATAATTTAAATAAAATGTAAAAATAAAATAATTCAACAGTAAAGATAAATATGTTTAAGATATTTATGTTAGTGTTATTATTAAACTTTTAAAATATATTTTTTTAAAAATTGTTATTTCTATATAAATATATTCTATATTGTAAATTTAATTTGATATTTATAAATAAAAATTGGTTATGTAGTTTGTGTTTCTTTTTAATAAGTGATTATTATTATATAGATTATTCTTATAATTATATTCATTATCAAAATTATAGAAGTATAGCGACTTTTTAAAAATAAAAAATAAAATTTATATACAAAAGTAAAATAGTTTTTCAAATAAAAATAAAGTTAGCAATATAATGAAATAAAATTATTCATTAAAAAAAAAATCTTAAATAGATCTAAGCAAACATAAAGTCTTATAAGTAAATAAAATAATTCTTAAATATGAATGTATTTAAGATATCTATACTAGTTTAATAATATAAGTTATTAAATAATAAAATTATATTAAAATCATAAAAAAATGAAGCGGTCGGGCGAAGAGGAGCAAAATTTTATAGACGGACAGTGTAGGTGTTGGGGCGATTCTCATCTAGTGGAAGATGTCAAGCCTCTTGGAAGGTTGGACAATGTAGCAAAATCATAGAAGGTAAACCATATCCCTCAGTGGGTTTTTGAGAAGGGAGGCTAGGTCGACAAATGTCTCCCTTAGTTCAAGCATAAACAGTACCAAAGCGGTCTGATCCAACCTTCAATTCAAAATCAAATCCCTCCTAATGTGAATGAGAATTTAGGGAAAAAATCAAATTACAGGAGTAGGCGTGGTTGGCATTGGGAAGGGAACTTAAAGGGCAAACAACCAGCCGCCAAATGGAACACGAATGAAGGGCATATTCATAACCATAATAACAAAGTTTGGCAGAAGAAAAATCTTATCTCTCCTAAGCAGAACATCTCCGACAAGTCAGCCCAATCGGTGGGTGAGGAGTTTGAATTTGGTAAAAGAATGAACAAACGGGATCGAGATCTACTGTGCAGGAAGATAAATCGCAAAGATTATCAAAATCAAACAGACCAGGTCGCGAATATGCGACCTAGAGGCCACAAACTATTCCAAATGCCAGCGGAGTTAATTAAAAAAAGGGTAGCGAGGCTTTCAGATCATGCCCTTTTTTCCAAATGGACTAGTCCAGTCAGCTCGAATGAAGTGATCAAGGCCTAGTGGATGAGAAAATACCCAAATCGAGTAAGTATTACTCCGCTTCCAAATTCTTTCTTTTTGATAGAATGCATTGACCTGAATCTAAAATTAGCAATCCTAGGAGGGGACCCTCTATTCATGAATGGGAACTGGTTTTATTGCACAAACTGGCAAGCCAATTTCAGCCCATGGAACCACCGAGTGTCCCAAATCTCGACTTGGATTAAGCTAATTGATCTACCAACAGAATTCTGGAACATGGAAGCCATGATAAAACTGGGTGATGCCCTAGGTGTCTGTATAGGAGTAGATGAAGACTTCATTAATGGAGTACACAGATCGAAACCCTGTGTTCTAGTTGAAATAGATGTGGGAGTAGGGATATATAAAACACTGGAGATATTAACAAAATTTGGAAGTTGGCAACAAGAAATTGAAGTCTAGGAAGGCTCAGGGAAAAAAAACTATCTCTTGCAGAAGACACTTCAAGAGAGCACCTCAAAATAGCCAATAATAGTTAGTGCCCTTAACTCTACACAAAATGGACCAACAAAGATTCACCCATTACAACCTACTGAAGTGGACAACTCCATCTCAGGACCAGTAGCACACACTTCAAGTGAAAATACTATCCCTTTGACAGATCATTCAAGTCGCTCACACTTGGTGACTGAAAATCTGCAAAAAGATAATACTTAGACCAAGCAAGCCCTCATTGTGCTCATGGATGACACTCATAATCTTCAAAAAGAGATCCAACATGAGCTAAAGGAACTGTCTATTAGCAGGGTTGAGCATGGATGCTCCCATTCCACAACATTTCCCCCAATTCATCTGGCCTCACAAGTTGAGCAAGTCAGCTCAGTCATTCCCCAAACGGTTGCAGTAGATGGGAGCCAACAATCGGATGAAGAGGAAGGGGACCCTTTTACAGATGAGGCAGAGGAACTATGGGAGGAGGTGAAAGAAGGAGAATTATTGGAACCAAGAAAGCTACAACCGTCAGAATCAACACTGAAATACCCTAACATCAAGACAAAAAAGAACAGGGGTAGGAAAACCAACAAGGCTAAGTTAATTTTGGCTGGCAACGCCTCTGGGAAAAAGAAACTGATTCTAGGGAAGGAGGACATCCTTCCCTCAAAAGAATGAGAATCATTACATGGAATGTTAGGGGCGTTAATGCCCCTAAAAAATGGTGCATGGTCAAGTGCCAAATTGACCAATCAAATGCAAATGTGGTGCTATTGCAAGAAATGAAGTGGAATAAGGAAGAAGGCAACAGGAGATTGGATAGATGGAAACAATAGAGTGGCCAACTCCTTGAGGCCTCAGGGGCTTCTAGGGGTTTAGGGGTGATATGGAATACCTTCACAATGTCAGGAACAGTAGTGGCAGAATCAGAGAATTGGCAAACAATTAGACTTAAAGACATCATAAGGAATTTCTCTTTCTTTTGCATCAATGTTTATGGCCCAATCCCCATGGAAAGAAAAAAGAGACTTTGGGACAATATTACTGGAATAATAGAAGGCAAGAAAGAAGAAATAGGAATCATAGCAGGGGATTTTAATGCCACGTTAAACAACACAGAAAAAAAGGGGGTCAGGAAGGACCATGACTGTCCAAAGAGACTTTCAAGAGTTCCTGGATAATAACGCCCTCTTGGATATACAGGCAAGAAATGCAGTATGTACTTGGTCCAATCGAAGGATAGGTTTCACTAATATCGTTGAAAGGCTTGACAAATTCTTGTTATGGGGGGACTGGGGGGAGCTAGAGAGTTCACATGAGGCACTAATCCTCCCCTTCATTGGTTCAGACCATTTCCCAGTCCAACTCTCCTTTGGTCCTTTGGAAGCTCCAAAGGGGAACCCTTTCAAATTTGAATATATGTGGCTAAGAGACCCCAACCTTCCAGATCTAGTTAAGATTTGGTGGCATGAAGTAAACCTCAATGGGGTAATGACCCTTCTCAAGATAAGTAAAAAGTTGAGCTATATAAAGATAAAATTGAAAGAGTAGAATAGAAGCCACTTCAAAAACATCTTTCAGGAGAAGGCCAGAATAGAACAAGATATACGGGCTCTCCATGAGCATGTAATTGACAGAGGTATGGATGCTACAAATTATGAGAATGAAAAAATTCTAAAAGGGGAATTGGCTGAAATTCTGAAGAGAGAAGAATGTTATTGGCGACAAAAATCAAGGGAAGTATGGCTCAATGAAGGGGACAGAAACACCAAATTCTTCCATAAATCAACAATGGAAAACAACAATAGAAAGAGAATTATAGAAATCAAAAAAGCCAATGGTGATACAACCCAATCAACTTTGGAAGTTAACAAGGAGGCGGTTTCTTTCTTTGACACCCTACTGAACAAAGAGACTCTGGTTAATAGAAGATTCAGGGATCAAATTTTAGAGGCAATTCCATCCGTGATTTTAGATTCCCAAAACAAAGCTCTCCTTCAAGAAATCCCCCTAGCAAAGGTCAAGGAAGCTATATTTCAAATGAACCCAGACAAGGCACCAAGCCCAGATGGCTTCCCTATTGGATTCTTCCAACACTTCTGAGATATTGTTGGAGAAGATCTAGGATCAACCGTGGAAGCATCCAGGAGGAAAATGACGATGCTAGGGGCTTTAAATCACACTTTCCTTGCATTAATCCCAAAAAATAAAGTTCCCCAATCAATGAGTGATTTCAGACCTATAGCCTTGTGTAATACAGTATACAAAGTGGTAACAAAGATAATTGTTAATAGACTCAAGAGGGTGCTCAAGGACATTATCTTAGAGGAACAAAGTGGCTTCGCTCTTGGCAGATCCATAGTAGAAGGAATCATCATAGCACATGAAACAATCCACACCACTAGAAAAAATAGGGAGGCCTGTATACTACTCAAATTAGACATTCTCAAGGCTTATGATATGGTAGAAAGGAGTTTTCTCTTGGAAGTATTAGGTAGATTTGGTTTTAGCTCAAATTGGGTAAACTAGGTCAACAGTTGTATCTCCACTCCAAAGTTCTCGGTTCTAGTCAATGGCACATCAAATGGCTTCTTCTCCTCTTCCAAGGGTCTAAGGCAGGGTGATCCATTATCCTCGTTTCTATTCATAATATTGGCAGAAGTATTGGGGAGAGGGATCCAAAGGTTAAGAGTAGAAGGAAAATGGAAAGGTATACATGTGGCAAATGGATTAGAACCTTCAACCCATCTGTAGTTTGTAGATGGCACAGTCCTAATGGGGGAAGCAAGTAGGAAGGAAGCAAGGGTAATAATTTTTTTTTTGAACTCCTATTACATAGCATCAGGGAAAAACATCAACTGGAACAAATCAAAGATATTTTTCCTGAATACTCAACCAAATCTGCAAAAGGACATTGCAAGAATCCTAAATCTGAAAATCTCCACCCTACCAGGACACTATTTGGGGATTCCATTGTTTGCAGGCATCAACAAAAACTGTTATTGGGACAAACTAATTAGTAGTTGCAAGGACAAGTTGAACACTTGGAAAGGTAAATGGCTCTCCTCAGCAGGAAGACTCTTGTTAGTTAAATTAGTTTTTTCAGCAATACCTGTCTACTCGATGTCTTGTCTCAAACTTCCTAAAGCTATTGAAGATAAACTCACCTAAATCTTTAGAAGGTTCTTTTGGAGCGGTGTGGGGAAGAAAAATAAACTCCCTTTGCTAGCTTGGGATAAGATATGTCTCCCCAAGAACGCGGGTGGAGCTAGTTTATGCCAACTTTCCTTCATGAATCAGGCCATGGGTGCCAAATTGGTTTGGGACATCCATACTAAAGAAAACCAGAAATGGGTCAAAATTTTGACTAGGAAGTATCTTGACACTAAGGATCCAAACAAAATCCTCACAGTTTTGAACCCCCTGAGAGGTTCTGCTATATGGAATTTCATTCTAGAATGTAGGGACATTATATCTGACCATGTAACATGGGAAATTCGGGATGGACAAAATGCCTCCTTCTGGCATGATTCTTGGGGTGGGAAAGCCCCTCTCAATGACACACAGGGTATGGAAGAGATAAAAGAAGAAACAATCAGATTATGGGGTAGCAAGGTGGCCAACTATGGTATTAAACCAACAACAATGGTAGTTTAAGCTAGGCTTGGCATGATCTGCAAAACCTTAACGCCCCTCAATCTCAGAAGGAAGCATTGTCCAAAATCCTCAAAGACAGGTTTTTCATCCCATCTAATGGGAATGATCAAATCAGGTGGTGTGGCTCGTCTGATGGAACCTACAAAGTGAAGCTAGTATACAAGGCCAAAGAACTAGTGGTAGCACGATTGGACTGGCCATGTAAACTATTCTAGGGTAACAACTGTCTACCTAAGGTAGGAGTTTTTGCATGGTTGGTGGTTCAAAATTGAATCCTCACAGAGGACAGATTGGCCAAGTGCGGGATACAAGGCCCGGGAAGATGTAGTCTCTACAAAAATCACTGGGAATCAACAGACCACTTGTTGCTCTCCTGTCCATGCACAACAAAATGTTGGAACTGGGTAAGAAATAAGCTCAACTTCCAGAGCCCAATTCCTTATGATCTAGCAAATTGGTTTAAAATGTGGCCTAATAAGAGTAGTAAAATAGTATTCAACTGTATCTGGCAAATAACCCCTTCAATAGTAATTTGGGAATTGTGGAAGGAAAGGAATAGGAGAATCTTTCAAGATTAGGAACTAAACAAAGATAGATTATGGGATAGGATAGAAAGAGAAATAGTAGAACTGGTGAATGAGACTGCTAGGCAAAAAGAAGGAAAAAAAAATCTATGCTAGCTAGGATGACTCTTTAATCAAACAATTCATGAGTCTAAAGCCTCCATCCATTTGTGGGCACAACTCCCTTCAATCCAAAAAAGCAGCAAGAGAGACAACTAAGTGGCAAGCCCCAAAATCTAGCTAGCTAAAAATTAATTTCGATGGTGCTTCTCAAGGAAATCCTGGCCCGAGGGGGTGGGTGTGTAGGGTGAAACTTTGAGGGAAAAGTGCTAGCAGTAAAATCAGTCTTCCTAGGCAAATGCACAAACAATGAGGCAGAATTCAAGGCAGTTGCAATTGGTTTGCAGGTTGGTTGTGAGTTACTGTTTAACCAGATCCATCTGGAAGGTGACCCCCTCATTATGATCAATGCCATATGGAAAGGCTCCACACCAAATTGGAAACTAAATCATTTGCTTCATCAGATAAAGACTTGGCCACTGGCTTTAAAGCCTTCAAAGTTAGCCACATTTATAGAGAGGGTAACACAGAGACTAATGTGTTGGCAAATGGTGTCGTGTCATTTGCCAGCTAAGAAATAAAAAGGACCATTGACTAGGATAATACTCAGGTCTAGGCTATCACTTTGGCGGCCCTCGAATTGTGGATAGTGATGCTACCTCTACGACATTCCCATCACTATTATGATGTAGATGCAATCATTCTCTAAAAAGATCTTAAAGATATTCTTCTTTCATAAGGGTGCCGACATTAGTAATCAATTCACATAGGGGTGTTGAGTACGCCTCATTCCCGAAGTAACATCCAACTCACTTGATGCTGGCGCCAGGTCATCTGTGTTTATTAGCTAGATTGCAAGTTGGTTTAAAATCAACAATAGATGCCTTCTTACCACAAAGGGTACAAACGAACATCGAACAAAGGCTTCTGGAAAGTGTAAAAAATAAATCGACAGTCATGGAGATGCCACTATCCCTAGAAGCAACCAAGAAAATGCAAGCTTTTCTTGGGGAAGTCACGAATAAATGCCTGCAGGGCCTCCTTCACTCCTCTCACTCGCTCATTCTGGTGGCTACTAAACGCGTTTTGGGTCTAGAATTTTTGAATGCATACCACAGGTCTCAGGCCAATACAGAAGTCCCAACAATGTTTCTCGTAGTTCTTCTGCATATGGGCGTATCCAAAGCCTTAGGTAAGCAACTGACCCAAATGATGTTTTCTCACACCTGGCTGGGTGAGATAGATGCAGCGTTGGACAATGTCAATGAGGATAGGAATATCCCCATGCCACAAAACTACTACATGTTACGTGTTAGGGGTCGTGAGGTCATGAAATTCCTGATGATCCACACCATAGACCCTGAAGGCTTTGAGAAACTATGGGCAAAAAGAGACAGGAGCATCTTTTTCCTTCTTAGGGCGACAAAGTTGATAACAAATCTGCCAAAGGGGTGGGTAAGGAGGTATATTATGGATGAAGCATTGGAGGATGACTTCAACACTGATGACGCTCAAGAATGGGAACTAGGAGCTGGCGAGGAATGGTTGGAGAATGACCAGCGAGACCCATAAGAGAAAGCGAAAGCTCCGGCTCACAGAAAGTGTGGCCTGGACTGCCCCACAATTGCCAGCTACAAGGCTTACCTGAGTCACTGCGAGGCCGAGGATACAGAGGCAGGAATTTGAGGTCTGGTCCACTACATTTTGGCTTTTTTTTCTACTTCAGCAATACAAAGTTTATTTCCATAGCTTCATACCTTTAGTCCAGGAGTCAGTCCTGAGCATGGGGTTTTTATATAGATCTTTTGGGTTTGCTTTCCATCCTGATATTGTATGGGCAAACATTTTTTGGCTTGTAAATGGGAACTTCAATTAGGAGGTTCTAGAGGTCATTATTTTAGAAAAGACTTGCCAGACCCTCATACTACCTCTACTGTAAATCTTTTGAAATCAATATATGGGTACTGCCCCTTGCAGTGTTAACCGATAAAAAAAATAAAAAAAAAATAACACAAGTTATTAAATAAACATAAGTTATATAATATAAATTATATAAATTGTAAACATCAAGTATGAGACCCTAAGCTTTAATTATATAAACATCAATTATCAGACCCTAAGCTTTAATTATAAGTTATCCTTCTCAACATAATCAAAATTATCATTACTTAAAAAGTTATGAAAAATTGACATCTATAATTTATATTATTAAATGCAATTCAATTTTTAATAATATAGTTACTATCCTTCCTTAAATACATTTCCATATAACAAATATTATAGTTGAGAAATCACATATACAGATTATAATAACAATATTTATAAGAAAAATATAGTTTATTTTTTTTAAAATAACTATCTTTAATAAAATAAATTCTATTAAGAAATAAAACTAATATATAACAACTTAAAAGATAATCTCATTTTTGAAAGTTGAAAAATTATTTTATTTTATTTATTTAAAATTATTTTTATTTTAATATAGAATTATTTCATATAATACTTCAAAGACAAATACTCTAAACACTTATTTTTTTGATATTGTAACGACTTAAATTGAAAGGATCTAGACACTTTTTAAAAAAAAATTATTTTGTAACAACTTAAATTGAAAGGATAGGGGGGATAGAAGAAGTTCTCAGCGGGCTCCATAGCAGAACACCTTAATATTCAATTGTAAAAAAAAAAAAATCCATAAGTACACAAAATGACAAATCATGTGATGCCACATCAGTGCACCAGTAAAACATGACTTAGTGCACAACTATTGGTCTCAATTTTTTTTTGCCTTTTTGGATACCTTAAGAAAAATCATGCTGATGTGGCATCATATTTGATGATGTTGCTCTAAAACTTTAGTTAGAAGTAGGTGAGTTGCCAAATAAATTGTTGTACAAAATTAAGAGTGATTTAAAATTTCCACGTAGGATTTTGAGAAATCCAAAGTTAGGGTGCTCCACTATGGGCCTCTCTCCCCTAATCTTCATATAAAATGAAATCTTTAATCTTTTTCTATGAAAGAGTATTTAGTCTTTCTTCCTCATATAAGGAGAACAATTTGCAATGCACACAATCATTTGCAAAAGAAAAATAAGTATTATAATACATATTGATAATATAATTAATATATTAATATTAATGTTAAATTATTAATTATAATAATCAATGTAAATATTATATTATTTAATATTTTGTATAATATTTTTTTAATTCATAAGTTGCAATTAAGGCTCTATCATAATATTAATTCAAAAGGGTTTTAAATCAAAATGTCATTGTTTTGGTTTGCATACATTATTACATGTGGCTCTTAGTAGACAAAATGAGTTTTTGTCTTTAAGGCTAGCCTATACTAAACACTACAACATTATCTAAACCTTGACCCCATTACCACCACCTACTATCCTATTGTCAAACTCACAGAGCCACTCCAAATCATATATAGGCTCCAAATTGTTCAACTTTTTAAGAAATTGGTAGCCCTTCGATGCAAGTGCCCTATGCTACATCAAAGTCATTGTTATGACGTTTCCTAGGAAAGGAAACTAGTCCACAATTGTCACATCTTTTATCACCAAGGGTATATCCCTTGACTGCAACAAACCCACTCTGTACCTTGCGACACGTAGAATCATGTCAAGCCCTCCCAAAATGTGCTTTTTGAAGAGAATTTTCATGAGGGTTCTGATTACTTCAATTCGCCTAAGTCTAGGAGAAATGCTATAAATTGTGATGATATGTCTGTGTTCACTATTAGTGGCCATCATCCTCCAATAATCCATTGAATGGACTTCTGAGACCTACTGTAGTGCTCCTTCATGATCACCTTCAACCTCTGGTCTGAAACCACCCCTAGGAAGGCCATTTTGTGATGCTGGCTAGTTAGGTGCACAAGCATGTCCATCCCTCTCTTAGTCTTAGAGCTGTTGCAAGAGAAGATTATGTTTCTCTTTTGGGAATGACTGGTTGATATAGGGGAGAGGACCCGATAGTTGAGCATGTTTCAACAATTGTAATAGTAGTTGTTTATATAATGCCCAATAGTTGTGACTTGACTACCCATAATTAAACAAAATGTATTCCTTTGATCTAAAAAGAAACCAATCATGTGATGCACATCAACACTCAGCTACCCATGATGTGAATGCACAAGTATTGGTCTCACTTTTTTTTGGGCCTTTTTGGACACCTTGGAAAAAAGCATGTTGATGCACGACATCATATTTGATGATGTGGCCCTGAAATGAAAGTTATAAGTAGGGGACTTGCCAAATAAGCTACAGTAAAAAAATGGGAGTGATTTAAAATTTCCACATAGGATAATTAGAAGTGCAAATTTAGGGTGCACAACTACTGGATCCTCTCCCCTAGGCCTCATTTGAGAAAATCTCACACTTCACATGGGTTTGTATTTCTTTTGAATCTCATCAAAATCTAGAGCTAATCCTTCTCACGTACTACCCTTAAAAATATTTGAAGTCATCTTAAACTTTTGTACGTTCTCGCCATCTAGCTTACTTCACATACACACTCACTATTTATCATCGTCCTTGACCTAGATTTTCCCCATATCATTTTGATTAGCACATGTGCTAATTTGATTAGCCTTGTCCTTGGTTTATATGATCAAACATGTGGGAATTGTCAATTGCTAATTTTTCTAACTTGTCTATATCACCATTTCCCTTCGATAAATGTGGGATATTTATAGTCTTCTAAGTAATCTAAAAGGTTCACACACTTTTCCAAGATGTTGTTTAGCTTCTAGTTCATTATATTCCTCTTGATTAAAACATTTATAGAAATGAGGGAGTTACCCTCTATTTCCAATTTCTTGATACCCCTTCTAACCCCTTCAAGCCATGCCACATTGGCATTAACTCTGCCACATTAGTTGACTAGGGTTCGAGCGGGATGCTTAATTTTTCTACAATTTCTCCCTTTCTATCCCTAAAATGGCACCCAACCTTAGATAGGCTTAGGTTCCCTTTTACAGCCCCATCAAAATTTAGTTTTACCCATCCATCATCCAACGGGTGCCATTTAATTTGGCTTCTACAAACTACTTTAGTCTAAACACTCAAGACCCATTAACGAGGGATAACTTGTATAATATTATATACATATAATTTAATTAATATATTATATTAATGAAAAGTTGAAATTATTATGCTAGAAGGAATTTGAAGCAAAAAACAAGAGCATTATTAGAAAAAATAAAAGTGAAGGAGTTTGAAGTTCAATTCAAAGATCAACAAATTACACATAAGGAAACCAAACTTGTAATTCCTCACCAAAGATCCATGTAACATTAACTTAGAATTTTTTTTTTTTTTGAAAATGATACCAACACAACAAGAACAACATAATGGTGTCACTTTGCACAGAGAAACACTAAACAAGACATCATTGTTTCCTACACAATGTAGCACAAGTGAAAGACTTACAACACAAAACCAACAACCCAATACTCAGAAGGAATTTATGCCAACAAGGGCACTCTCACACAAGGGTTAGACCCCTACAAGACTCAAAAACCCTAGTAGAAACACACTTCCTAATATAAGAGACAACATTAGATTAATTTCATGCAAGATCATGTTTCCCAATGCAAAAGTTAGCATAAGTTATCAATGATGACACCTATTGACAAGATAGAAAATTTAGGAGACTCACAAGACCATTTGAAACAAATTTTATTCACAAAGTTTTCTTAAAAATGATTATGAAATATTCAATATTCGACGAATGGAGGGTGTAGACACTTCAAATCATCTTGAATGATATTGCACATCTAAATTTGATTACTAACACCATTTCATTCCGAATCGCCTCTTTTCAACCGTTTAATTAAATAATCTTCATTATTTAATTAAATTTATCACTTTCATCTATTAATCAGATAATTAATGTTATTTAGCTAATTCATCCCCTTTCATGCTAATTTTCATCTTCTTTAATTAGGTAATGCGAATTATTTAATTAAATTAATCGTCTTCTCATTTAATTAAATAATCTTAATTATTTAGTTAAATGTCATTAAACCCCCTTTTATTAAATAAGTTAATTATTTAATGGAACTCCTAATTTCATCCATCATGCACAATTAAAACATTGCTTTAATTATCTAAATGGCTAATTTCTCTCGCCCTCCCACTTGCAAAGGAACATTCCCCTAGAATATTCCTCCCATTTGCCCTCCTCCAAAATGGGAAATATCTTCGAACAACTTCCTAATTTTTAGGAAGTGTGCTTCTTTGAATCAATAAGAGCCATTGATTAAATCCTTGATCCTTGTCAACTTGCATTCTCATCCATTGATGATAATCCTTGATCCATGATTTCACCTCTCATTGCTTCTCATCCATTGATTGATAAAATTAATTTTGACCATTGATTCACCATTTTCTTTTATAAATACTCCTCATTTCTATGTGAGAAAATGATCCACTTTTCTAGACACTTAAAATTTTCCTAGCCTGCAAACTAGCATTATCATCAAACATCACTCTATTTCACATCAATTACATCCAAAACCCTAATTTTCCCTATTAATTGAATAATACAACATTATTTAATTAATTCACATTTTCATAATTTTTTGATGAATTAAATAAATTCATTTATTTAATAAAGTCCTAAAACCCTAAATTCCTCTATTAATTGAATAATACAACATTATTTAATTAGTTCATGTTTCATCAAATTTGACCAATTAATTAAATTTCATGTATTTAATAAAGTCCTAATCTAACTTTTATTCCTCTTGATTAGTTAAATAACACCAATTATTTAATTACGTCACTAAATCACTTTATTCTCCTAAGTCGGTTAAATTATTAAATAATAATAATTTAATTAACTCACTTTCCCTCCAAATTTGAATAATTTAAATAAACTATTGAAATCCTCATCAAAAATCAAATCAAACTAATGTAAGTCTTTTTACAAATGTATACACCTAAAATCGGTCATGACATTTAATTAATTAAATACTAGTTATTTAATTAATATTCGACTATGTATAAATAAATTCTCAATTTATTTATATTATTCATATTTTCTAATTCTTCAAATCTAAAATCATATTCCTCTAATTTAATTAAATAAACAAATTTCATAAGTTTGTTTTATTTAATTAAGTTTCACTAATCCCGGATTAGGAAATCAAGCACATGTCTACAACTTTTTGTGCCACCTCACCAAGGTCACATGAAATTAAATAATTCTAATTTTTAAATTAGAATTATCTTCAACCAACTTTTAAACACATGGCTTATTCCTCACTTCTTCAACCAATTTTCAAACACATGGTCTTTTCTTCCCACACTTTATTCTTCCATCCATTTGGCATGTTGCCTATTGGTCAAGAGATTCCTTCATCCATTTGGCATGTTGTCTTTGGTCAAGGGGACACCTTCTTGATTCTCTCCATCTCCACTGTTCATCCCTCTTGTTCAAATATGGACCATCGATCGTTGCCACATCATAAGATGCTTGGAAAAGCCTATAAATACAACCCTTTGGCATTGTATTTTGCATCCACATTTGAGTAGAGTTATCATGCAGGAATATCATTTGAGCATTGGAGAATTTTGGAGTCTTATAGTTACATTTCATATCATTTTTTTTCTTTCATATTTACATCTTAGAATCATATTTTTCTTCATAGTTGCATTTTTATATCCTACTTTGCATCATAGTTACATTTTAGATTAGCATTTTCATAGTTAGAATTTGAGCATATGTAGAATCATCCTAGCTTCATATCATAGATTTACATTGTATAATCTAACACCATTATCCATTCATCATAGTATCCATTATCACTGGAATCATATAATTTCATGTAGGAAATTAATTGGCTTGCATGTTGAATATTATCTTGTTTCTCAAGTTGTCATTTTAACAACCATAGTGCACAAAGAAATCTGAAGGCCAAATGGTTTAATAAATCCTTGGGAATAGAGGACAATGAGAGGTTCTTAAAATATTTGCTTAGCTACAAAGTAGAGTAGTTTACTTGTTTCAAATCTTTGATATATTTCATTTCATTAAGGTTTGTGTTGATTTACTAACATTTCCACATTTCACACACACAAAATGGCACCCACCGTGGGGCCCAATCCCATTTCTAAAAAATTTCTAGAAAAGTTCGTGTAAACAGGCTGGACGTGAAGTTTTAGCGCAATCATGAGTTCTTTCAGTGCATACGATAAATCTTTTGGCTCATACGGATTTTGTTTCAACACATTCGAGGGATCTTCTAGCGCATCCGATGTCTATTTCAGCACATCCAACCTTTCTTTCAGTGCATCCAACGAATATTCTAGCGCATTCAGGGAGTGTTTTAGCCCATTAAGTCTTCTCTGTAGCACATTGAGTATTTGTTTTAACACATTTATCGATTCTTTTAGCACATAGAATAGTTGTTTTAGTGCATCAATTAGTTCTTATAGCGCATAGGTGTTTTAGCGCATGCGATGACTGTTTTAGTGCATAGGGTTAAAATCACTAAATTCAAGAATTGATTTGTGTTTTCTACTTGTAGGTACTTTTATACACTATTCAAAGACAAATTTATCAAACTACTGATGATTTATGCAGGGGTTGGAGTTATTTAAATGCTTTCTTTTGCTTAAAATAGGCATCTAGCTTAACTAAGGAGGATAAAGAACACCATGTCTTTTGTGCTTGATGAATGGTAGGCATATGCTCTCCCCTTAACTAGGTGACCAAAAATTCAGACCCATTCACTTTTGTTTTATCCTTAGATGGCCTGCCTTGTGGGAAAAAGTAATCACCCAAGGGAACGACTCAACTGGTAACACGCTAAAGCCAAGTGACTTCCATCCGGGATATAAATGTGGGTACTTGTGGAAAGTTCAAGTATCATGAGGATTTTTCCAACAAGAAGGGTAGCAATGGTATCTTGCCATATGGATGATCCCCCATGAATGAAATTCCTTTATTAAAACCCTTTGTTGTAGCAAGGCCAAAATCCTTAATCTATTTTTTGGTCCAAGAATGGTCATTTTGAAGCTGTCCCACATTCTTGCGGCTTTTAGTAGAGACAAAAAATATGCCATGGGAGATTCATGGGTATTGATGCTTGGATGCCCTATAGAAGTGAGTGCCATGGAGTGGAGCCAATTGGATCAAGCATCTAATCATCTACTATAAGTAAGCGTAGTTGGAGTAAAATCCAAGTGGGAATTCAACAAATATAGTCCTACACAGCCTAAGTTGTGCATGCTTGATGTGTCTTTATCAATGTGATTTTGAACCAATTTCAAACAAAAACATCACATGTTGAAAGTGAAAACCTTGATTCAGAAAAAATATTCATTGAAACAACCAAGTCTCTAACTGGAAAATTCAAAAAATCAAACACACTTCTAAGAAACTACGTCATTTTCCAGTTCAATGCATTTGTTGTATCTTTTAGTGCATCTGTGTATTATTCCAATGCATCCAACTACTGTTATAGTACATATGTGCAAAACTATAGCACATCTATCCTCTGTTCCAACACATACAATAAATACTTTAGTGCATTTGTGTATTTTTCTAGCGCATTTACCAAAGCTTATGGCACATATGTGCAATATTCTGGTGTATTGACCCTCTGTTTTAGCACATCCAAGAAATCTTATAGCACATCTGTGAAATTTTTTGGCACTTCTATCCTTTGTTCTAGCGCATCAAGGCTCTGTTTTAGTGCATCCATTAAATGCAAAACCCGAGAGTTAAGCTTGTCCCTTGTTTCACTGTTTGAACCAAAATTTCAAAATCTTCTCAATTCCAAAATAATTCCTTAGGTACCATAGAGTCTAAACTTATTAAAACTGACCTCTACAAGTGGAATTCTTCAACGTAAACCAATATCTAACATCTCAAAGTACCAAAATCATCAAATTTATCACACCTTTGATTATTAAGCCTAGTTTCATCATTAGGATTTATCATCCTTTCATCATGAAATGAAGCTATACAGTCAAATTAAACTTAGTATCATTAGAATTTTCATTCTATTGGAATTATTTGTAATCCTTGGTACTTTTCCAAAACTTTAGAACAAAGTTTAGTCAAAAATATAACACTTGTATGCTTGGTCAAAAAAGGTTACAAAAACAAAAACTCAAGGAAAAGGGACTTGAAAATCAAAACATTGAAAAGCCAAACATTGAAACTCCAACCATTGAAATTCCAACTACTTAAATCCAACCATTGAGACTCAAAACTCAAAATAGTGATACACAAAACACCATGGCTAAGGCTAAAGAGAATCCTTTGCATGGGATCCACGACAATGATGGGGAAGAAGTAACTGAGGAAGATATTCAACATGCAGAACAAGATCCCAACTTCCACAAATGCTTAGAAAAGACTTTCAAAAGAAATGGGAAAAAATACTTACTCATGTTAGCTAAACAAGGTGCCAAATTTCTTGATAACTTTGATGTGAATCAATTGAAAGCACCACCCAAAAAACCCGAAAATGATCCTAAACAAGTGGTTGCTCTAACTCACCAAATGAAGAACCTTCAACAAAAAATTCTTGATATGCAAAGGGGAACCTCCAAACGATACTTGATACAGGATAGTTGTCCTTATCCATTTGATCAAAGTATCCACATGATCCCTTTTCCCAAACATTGTGAATTCCCAAAATATGACAAATGCAATGGCAAAACTATTCCAATAGACCATGTGAGGGAATTTAAAACCACGAGTCTTGAATTTTCATATGAAGAAACATACTTGATGATATTATTCCCAATAATTCTAGGTGGACAATGTCTTGAATGGTTCTCCAAACTCACCCCACCAATTAACACCTTTAAGGAATTAGTCAACAAGTTCATCACCCAATATTCATACAAAATCCAGCATGACATCACCATGAAAGATATTTGTAAATTGAAACAAAATAAGGGTGAATCATTCCTTGTATTCTTGAAAAAATGGAGAAGGTTATTTGCAAAATATTCTCGTCCCGTACCCAAAAAGGAAAAGATAGAAATTTTTATCAATAACCTAGATGACAAGATGAGTTATAGATTGGAATTTTAATGTCCACCAACCTTCAAAAAGTTGATTGAAAACATGATTAAAATTGAAGAGACTTTAGTCAAGAGAGGAGTCATCAAAATATACAATGAAAACAACTCGTCAAACTCTTCCAACAATTACAATAGTGGTGACAAACCCAAGTTTTGGCAACCAAACAAAATGTTGGAAACAACGATGGTGCAGTTGAAATTCAAAATGCAAAAACTGTATTCTACTTAACTGCAACCACCACCAAAACTAATCAGAATAAAAATCTACCCCACAATCAAAGCAACAACCAAAACAACAACCAAAATGTCAATCCAAGCAACAATCAAGGTAATGATGGATCTAGAACACCCTCAAATCGAAGAAGGTTCACACCTTTGGGAAAATCATTAGAATTAGCATTAGAGGAACTTATTGAAGCTAAAGTCATAACGTTACTAGAGGCAAGAAATTGGGAACCACAAGTTAAGCCTCCATGGAGGATGATGCTCATTTTTGTGAATTTCATTGGAAAAAAGGGCATAAAACCAACGACTGCATGTAATTGAAGTACTTGATACAAGATTTAATTGACAACAAGACTATATTTGTAGAAGGACCCCAAACCAACAATGATCATGGAGCGTTTAAGAACCCTCTACCCAACTATGAAAAAGGGGAATCTTCTTCTTCAAATACTAAAGGAAAGACCATAAACTATGTCTATGACTCTACCATTCTGCTTATTGAGGTGGTTGATGATCAAACCCATGACAAATTAGATCTTATTGCAAATGATAACCCAACGAACAAAAACACCATTGGACATGAACAAAACATCATTGCAATTGAAAATCATCACCATGATATCAACATTACCTCACATCAAATCAATGACCTTGTGCCTATAAATTTTATCTCCAACATCATTGTAGATGATAATCAAATCAATGTTATCAAAGTCAGAGAAGGAAAAAACAATTCACCGATCAATGCAATCACACGAGGACAAGCCAAGGTAACATTGAAAGGAGTTATCCCTTCCATTTCCAAAGAAACTAATGCTATCCTTGCAACCCAATATAACATAGTTGATTAGTTGTAGAGAATACCTACCCAAATATCCATTTTATAACTTCTCAATATTTCACCCGCTCACAAGGAATCTTGGAACAAGCTCTAGTCGCCACCACGGTACCAAATAACCTAGAGGTTTGCCAATTTCAGACTATGGTGGGACATTTGACTGCACCACACTAATTATCCTTTTTTGAACACGATGATGTATCTATCAATCATCCACACAATGCTGCCCTCCACATTGAGGTCTTGATCCACAAGCACCAAGTTAAACATGTTCTAATATATGGAGGAGCTGGTCTGAATATCTATACTCTAAAACTTGTCTGTGCACTAGGCTATTTAGAAAATGCTATTGATTCTAGAAGGAAAATCACAATAGAAGCATATGATGATGAGGAGAGATCTTCATAAGGGTTGATAGTGCTACCTATTCAAGTGGGACCAGTTGTTAGAGATATAGTATGCCAAGTGTTAGATAAGGAATTGACATATAATATACTTTTGGGAAGACCTTGGATTCATGACATGCAAGTAGTTCCATCCACATATCACCAATGTTTGAAGTTCCCTTTCAATGGGTAGGAAATCACTATTGCAACTGACTCAAACAACCCCCAATATTGTAACACCCTCAAGACTACTCAAGATGCTTTTGTACCACACAACAGGGAAGCTCCAACTCAGGGTTCATCAAGTGATGGAAAACAACTGAGTGCCTTGTCTAAGTGGGTTGAAAAAAAAGATCAATCAAAAGAAAAGGGTATCAATAATTCTACACCACAAAATCAGGAGATTCAACTCAATTCCTTATCGAAACAAGTTTTCAAGATCCAATTGAAAGAAAAAGGCATGGGGGAATACTCATTTCAGCAATCCTTATGTTCATCACAACTCTCGTCTTCTCCTAAATCATATTGACAACCATCAACATCTAGAAAAATATTATCACAACCCACCACACTATTTGATGGCACCTTTGTGAGAACAAGCACATTAGTGGATGATTCATATGACAAAGAGGTTTTAAATTGGTTATATAAGGACAAATAATCATCACAAGCATCCACCTCAAGTGTACAAACAAAACAATAAGGCAAATGAAAGACGATCATGGAAAGTATGGGATATGAGGGAAAAGGTCCTATTGGTAAAAGGAAAGAAGGCATCATAGAATTGATACAACCTATCACAATGCAAGCCAAGGATAAAATAGGATTGGGGTATAGAGAAGAATCAAAAGAAGAAACCAAACAACAAGTTTTTAAAAGAATCCTACAACTGCAAGCTAGTGATGATCATGAAACTGATTCAAATGAATATGAGTGGGATTCGCTCTTTGAAGAGTCTTGTCACGATAAGAAAATTGATGTGGTCCAAAAGTATACACCCATACATGAGGAGGGTCAAAGTTCAGGTTATAGACCGCTTGAAATATGATCACAACATATTGATGACTCCAACGAAGATGATCAGACTTGGAGCGAAATGGATAATTCGGAGGAGAGTTACCTTATAGACATCGATTTTGTTATTGGACAATCTGAAGATATTACCATCAGGACCCTTAATGCATCTTACTTTAGCCAATCCAATGATTCCTTACCCTTAATACATCCTAAACTTATAGATTGGGATCAAACTGAGCCATTTGATATCCCCATCTTTTCAAATGACGAAGCCATTATCAACTTCCTTTGTTTCACCAATCCTGAGACAAATTCCACCATTGAACATTGTAACGAAGCTTCCAATCAAGAAAGTGTCAAATATTCCAGCTATAAAATGAATAATACAGAAAAAAGATCTGATGGTAAAACCATTCAATGGCAGTATCAGATCTAGAAAAAGTAAAAACAAAGAGCATATCCAATGGAAAAAACCTTTTTGAGGCACTGAAGGATAGAAGATTTGACACACTCCCTGAACACTTTCGGGAATGATCTAAAGTATTGGTTGAACCCACCTAGTCTATCAACATCGACATTGAGGAAACAATGAAGACTGTCCATCTAGCAGAATCCTTGACATATCAAGAAAAATTGAACTTCATCAAATTCTTCACAGAAAGACAAGTCAATTTTGCTTGTTCATATGTCGAAATGCCAGGGATTGATCCAAAACTCATCATGCCCCACTTATCACTACCAACAGGAGTAAAACTAGTCAATCTTTTTTTAAAGAAAATGCATCCATATATTGCCATATTGGTAAAAGCAGAACTAAAGAAGTTATTGGATGCTAGATTCATTAGACTGATTGACTATGCCAAGTGGATTTCCAACATCATACCTATTTCCAAACTAGACAAAAGCATCATAATATGCATAGATTTTAGATATCTCAACAAGGCTTGTCCAAAAGATGACTTTCCCCTACCCAATATTGACATAATTATGGACCTAACAGTAGGACATGGCATGTTGTCACTCATGGATGGTTTTTCTGGTTATAATCAAATCAAAATTGCACAAGAGGATCAAGACAAGACAACCTTTACATGCCCATGGGGTACATTTTGTTGGATCATCATGCCTTCTAGGTTAAAGAATGCAAGAGCCACTTATCAGCATGCTATGACAACAATCTTTCATGATATGATGCACACCTTCATGGAAGACTACATGGAAAATCTATTAGCCAAATCATACACCAGAGAAGGACACCTAGAGATCTTAGATAAAATATTTACTAGGCTAGAAAAGTTCAATGTACGACTAAACCCAAAGAAATGTGTGTTTGGTGTGACTTCAACAAAACTCTTGGGATACATAGTTTCAAAAAATGACATTGAGGTAGATATCACAAAGTTCAAAGCCATCGTGGAGATGCCGCCACCCAAGAACATCAGCCAAAAATGATCTCTACAAGGGAGATTCTAATCAATCCAAATATTTATCTCACAACTGGCAGAAAAGACCCGTCCTTTCACTCACTTGCTACATAAGAATGTATCTTTCCAATGGGATGAGAAATGTGAAGGATCCTTCAACCAATTAAAATAATATCTAATGAGGCCACCCATCTTAGTACCACCAGTAGAATGGAAGCCACTTTTATTGTACATAGAAACAACTGAAATATCATTGGGAGCCTTGTTAGCACAAGAGGATTCAATAGGAAAAGAAAGGGAAATATATTATATCAACAGAACATTAAATGGATATGAGATCAATTACACCTTCATTTAAAAGGCTTGTTTGGTAGTAGTTTTCACTACCCAATAATTATGACATTACATGCTCACTCATACCATCAAGTTAATAGCCAAGATAGATCCACTGAAATGCCTTCTTGGAAAAGCTAATCTAATTGGAAGACTAGCTAAGTGGGTCATGATGCTGAGTGAATTTTACATCCAATATGTCAATCAGAAGGAAATCAAAGGACAAGCAATCATAGATCAGTTAGCTGAATAACCATTGCAAGACAATCATCCAATGAACATTGAGTTTTTGGATGTTGATGTCCTAACAGTATCCACACAACAATGGGTCTTGTACTTTGATGGTTCTTATACACAACATGGATCAAGAGCCAAAATATTATTTATCTCACCACAAGGGAATACCATTCCCAAATCCTACAGACTGACGTTCCCTTGCACGAACAACACAACCGAATACGAAGCCTTGATCATTGGAATCAAAGTAGCAGTTGAGTGGAAGATCACAAAGTTACATGTCTATGGGGATTCACAACTAGTCATTAATCAGGTAAATGATGACTATCAAACAAAGGAAAACAAGTGGATGACCTACAAAATAATGGTTGATGACTTCGAAAAGTACTTTGTGGAAATAAGATTTGAGCAGATTCCTCGAATCGACAACAAAGTTGTTGATGCCATGGCGACCATTGCTTCTCTCTTACAAATTTCAGAGAAATGAGCCCGTTACAAGTTCATAGTGGAATGACTGTTCAAACCATCCCATGATAACATAAAATCCCAGGTTATCTACCATCTAGCTAAGGCTAACAATTCCCTCTATGGGAAAACATATACATACTTGAAAGACAACACTCTCCCACCTGACCTATCCCGCAATCAAAGACGAAACTTCATTCGTCAAGCCGCCCAACATACCCTTATCACGAATGTCCTTTATCGATGAGGTCTTGATGGAACTCTCCTCTGATGTTTGGAACATGATGAGTATGAAATGACTTTATGGGAAGTACATGAAGGTATTTGTGGGACTCATTCAAGTGGTTTATCCTTAGCTAAGAAACTCCTCTGTTTGGGATATTACTGGCTGACTATGGAGAGGGATTCTTTTTAGTTCGTCAAGAAATTCCAAAAGTGTCAGATTCATGGAAATCTCATCCACGCACCAACACAAGAACTTCAACCTTTTGCTTTGACATGGCCCTTTTGTTAGTGGGGATTGGATCTCATAGGGAAAATTCATCCATCTTCATCAAATGGACACAAGTTCATTATCATAGCCATAGAGTATTTTAAAAAGTGGATCGAAGCTATCCCTCTAACCACCATCATAGGAAAAAAATCTTGTCCTTCATCCTAAACTATATTATTTGTAGTTATGGCATCCCTCAATCCATCATAACTAACAATGACAAACCTTTCAAAAATAGGATGTTGAAGAAATTTGTGAGAGGTTTCACATCCAACATCAATTTTCTACACCATATTATTGTCAAGGAAACAACTAAGCAGAGGCCTCAAACAAGACTATCCTAAAAATCTTGAAGAAAATTGTCAATGATGTTGGACGTAACTGGCATGTTCAACTGAACCCTACTCTATGGGTATGCAAAACCAACATCTGTACCCCAACAAGAGCTACACCCTTTGCTCTAGTCTACAGATCAAAATCCATTCTACCTATTGAGGTTGAACTACCATTACTCCGTGTGTCACTAAAAGGGATCATTTTAGATGAGGATTACAGAGTGTCTAGGTTATAGGAGTTGGAATTGTTGGATGAACACCGTCAGCATGCAGTGGATCATTTGAAAGCATATCAGTAGAGGATATCCAAAAGTTGCAATCATAGAGTCGAACCTAGAACATTTTAGGTTGGTGACTTAGTCCTAAAAGAGAATCCTTGTAATCAACAAGATCGAGAGAAGAAGGGGAAATTTGAACCAAATTGGCTAGGTCCCTTTGTCATTGTATCAGTCTTCAGATTAGGAGCATATCAATTGTCCACACTAGAAGGGGATTTTTTTGATGAACCTCTCAATAGCCTGCATCTCAAGAAATTCTACACCTGAATCATCCAGTGCATCGGAAAAAGGTCCTGGAAATACCAAAAACATAAGAAAATGACCTGAAAAAATGGTTGTCTTGATGAAAACTTGGAAAATAGGTGTCTTGGTAAAAAAAAAAGATAAAAAATTAAAAAAAAAGAGAAAAAGAAAATTAGAAAAAGAGAAAAGTACAAAAAAGTGAAAAATACAAATACAAAAAAAAAAAATCATAAAAAATATGAAAAAGTGCAATAAAAACAAGTAGTGAAACCCTAGAAACAAGCACTATTTGTGATAAGTTAGCTTTTCCATCTATTTGAGCATGTCAACCATTCGCTTTCGCCATTCACTTTCACCTTTCGCTTTTGCCATTCGCTTTCACCATTCACTTTCACCATCAATCTACCTATCATTGGAAAGCTCCATGTACATATCCTAGCATCGAGGTCATGTCTCACCCTAGACTGGGGGAAAAATCCTGAACTCACTAGGGGAAATAAACTTTGAGCTTGAACCAACAGACAAATATCAGTAGGACAAACACAACAAACAAGGATCATAGTGCAACTTAACATTGAACATTAATCACCATCAGAAACACATCAACCATCAAAATAAAAAATCCAAATCAATCAAACCAAAAGAAAACTTCAAATGGATGATGTTCCTTCTAAATCATAGGTTTATCATGTCAAAAATTAATGTTCAATTATTATACTCTGATTTTTGTTATCATATCTTTGGAGCACCTTGATGATGTATCAAACTAGAGGCACCAGGAAGGAGTATGATTTTTTTATTTTCCTGTTTTCTGTGAGTTGATCATTATTATTGTGCAATTTTTTGCAGGACATGCTCTACAAAGTATCACTAATGACATTCTGAATTTGAATAGGAAAATGGTTAACTCTTTTCTGTTTACGCAAGAAATACTCATGTAATCTCAGTTTAATTATACTTAGATGCTTGTGTTAACTTGCACTATCAAACATCATGAAAGTAGTACTTAGGTCATCATGGTCTAAATATGCCATCGATGCTTGTACTCACTTTCAAAATTTTAAAGGCTCAATGATGATAAAGAGCACAACAAATCGACTGTTATGAATGACAACTTTTGCATATGAGATCTACATGGTTAGAGTAGATTGCATCCATGTTAGTTTGCATATGTATTTATGGGGTTTCTAAGGCTGCAACAATGAGGTTCTCTCTTATCAATGGATTAAGTACACTTCACATTACCAAAAACACATCATAAATCATCATAGAATTTGTATAAGAGCGAATTTACATCCCCTATAGATGCAAATCCATTTTTTTCCTTTATCCACCTTAGAAAACCAAGTTCAGAGGCTTAATTCCACCTAAGCCCATTGCTTGCATCCCACTTGGTGCTTGTTTTGAGTGTCAGTAGAGGTGTTTCTATTGGGGATGCCTGCACGATGCGTAGATGTTCGTGCGGTGCACCTACGTCCCTGGGAGATTCGTGTGGCTGAACCTGCAGAGGCGTTACACTTCTCATTGGAGGTGAAGTTGTAACGCCCCCTTTGGCCAACCGACCCAAATATGGTCATTTTCTTCCTTTCCTTCTTCAAATTTACCCCTTCAACATTCATTCCAACTTCTTCAGAACTTCTACACAACCTTCTAAGCATTCAATTGCACTCTTCATCACTTAAAGCTTTCATTCTTACACTCCACAAGCTCACTTTCTCACTCACTTCAAGCATCCAAGCTTTCCATTGTAGAAAAGTCTCAGTCCATCACTTTGATAGAGTACGTTTGGTACCAAACCATTGCAACAAAGGCTCAAGTACTCTCATTTCTCCCCCAAGCATTGTTGAGTGCTCTTGGTGGAGGTGGTAAGCTTCCTTCTCCTCTCCTCTATCACTTGGTTGAGTAGCATAATATTGCTTTGTAGTGTTTGTATTCTCTTTACTATACTATTTCTTTATCTCATTTTCCTTGGCTGTCCGTGGAGGTGGAAACACCTAAATGGGGGTCTGACTGAGGCATGCCCCTATACAACCACCCAACATTTTCCCTCTTTTTGTGTGTAGGTGTGTGTGCTTCTCAAAGAATTAGCTAGCGAACAAATTCCTTGGTGAGATCCTCCTTTCTTTCTTTACTCTTGCTTATCTACTTTACAATATTAAAGAGTACTTCATTCATTTACTTGTGTCATTTTGGCCCTTTAATTAGTTAGCTGGTCCATTAGTCATTCTAGTAGGTTTGACCTTGTGTATGTTGTTATCTAGCCGTATGAATTCTAACACACTTTAGAGACACCAGCATGTCATACTGTCATCCAAGGACCGCACTCACGTCCTCAGGCAGAGAGCTTCCTAAGGTGCAATGTTGAACCTGAAAACCGGCTCGCCTAGCCCCACATTGAAACTCGAGATTGCAGAGTGGTTACAATATTTTATAGTCCTCATCATTCTTATCCTCATACCCTAAACATTTCACTTAGCTAAGGTAATTTAGGGCAGCCTCTCGCATCTTGACCCTTCATGACCTGGGGTCTTGCATGTGGAGGTTCCCCTCTCTTACATTTTTGGTGAACCCGACGTGAACCAACATCTATTCATTTGTCGGTGTTGAAGCTTCCCTTGGGTACTTTTTGATTGTTGTGCTCTTAAGCATTGTGAAGGTTTATGAGCATCAGAACCCAATCCACAACTTTTGGGTTTATCATTAGGAGAAGTGTACAACACCTTCCAATGGAAAGGACGAAGGTCTTGATTGGTCTCTCTATAGGTCTTTTCTCTCATCTTGTCGTTAGTTTGGCTGCATAGGAGCAACTATTGAGGAATGAGATGGGATTCTCTTATGAAAAAAATTGCATTCCCACTCCTCTTGTGTCTCCTACGCCATCATCGGTAGATTGCATGAGGTCATTTAGATCCCTGTAGAATATGTGTTCACCCTTGCTAAAGTATTGGGTGACCTAGAAAACCATTTGGAAAGAAATCCAAAGATGGCTAGAGCCACTCAAGTCGTTAGTGAATTAAGAAATATGATGGGTAAATATCAAACAGGAATAAATATTCTAAGTAGTCTCCTCGGTCTTTTTGAAGCGTGCACTCCTTCGAGCAACCCTAGCTTCACACAAGGAGTCACCTTCAAAGAGCATGAGGGTCAGTTAGGGGTATCAATGCCTCCCACTTCCATTTACATGGCTGATGTGGTCCCTTCTATCAATATCCCTTCCATCCCTAAGCAACATGAAACTATAAAAATAAATAAGGTCCCTTTGGGCTTTGACTTTACCCCTTTTGTCACCTCTGGTGGTGGAGGTTTTGGAAGATTGAGTGGTGGAGGATTTGGTATTAGTGGTGGTTTCGGCAGTGGAGGTGGTGTTGGTGGAAGTGGCTCTGGTGGTTGTTCCAGTGGAGGCTCTACTGGTGGTGGTGGCTCTAGTGGTGGCTTTGGCGGAAGTCATACCAGTGGCAATTTTGGGAGTAGACTTGGTGGTGGCTTTGGAGGAGGTTCCTCTGGCTCTCTATCTTCTAACGACCCTATTCTGAACAATCTGCTTTAGAATATGGGTAAGATATAGAGCCAATTAGCAAGCTTTTCCCAAGCCTCTACCTAGCCTATCTTCCAACCTTTCTTCTGACATAGCCCATTTTCAGTTGCCATCTTGAACACTCCTTTCCCTCAAGGAATGGAGATCCCTAAATTTGAGAAGTTTGGTAGTAAGGGAGATCCACAGACACATGTGTCTACCTTTAACACCCTTTGCACTAACTTCTTCCATCATGATGTGTTGATGGCTAACCTATTCCCTCGATCTCTCAATGACACAATACTCAAATGGTATTGTTCCTTGCTTGAAAATTCCATTTGCTCATTTGACCAACTTGTAAATCAGTTCCTTAGACAATTCCAAGCGAACATCAGGCTGAAAATGACCTTTTCAGATCTTGCCCGATGTAAATAAGGAGATAATGAAAATATTACTAATTTCATAGCACATTATCAAACACTCCTTTCACAAATCTCGTATTAGCTACCCGATTCTGACATACAGAAGGTGTTCATAGGGAACTTACAAAGGCCTTGGTAAGAGAAGTTCGTCCTTATGAAGTACCCTTCTTTCGTGCACTTGTGTGCAGCCTTACGAGAATATCAACAAATAGTTGCTTAGTTCAGAGGATCCTCTTTGAGTTCCCATTCTGAGGGAAAGTGCATCGTATCAATATCTAGGAGGGGTAAATCCATTGTGAATGTAGTAGCCGTTGTTGATGACAATGGCCTCAAATGCAACCGAAAGTTCATGAGGTTGTCAGAATATTATACTTCCATCTTACAAAAGCTTTTGAATGATAAGATCATAATTTTACCAACCCCTAAGCCTGTTAAAGAACCCTACCCTAGTTGGTATGATGGGAGCACTTACTTCCAATACCATCGTGTTAATAGACATGATATAGAATGATGTATGTAGCTATGTCATGAGATATAGGACTACATCAAGGACACTACCATTCATCTCGATGGGAATAAACAAAACACTAATAAATTAGTGGCAAAGGCTAATAGTGAATTGCAAATATACACAGACCCATTTTCGTCACACTCTGCTAACATGATTATTGATCCCACTGATTTTGTTACCCAACCTAAGGCCTATGTTAATATGGTCATGGTAACTTCCACTGTTCTACCCACACTCGATTCACCAGATGTTACATTTACATAATAGGATTTACCCTTAAACAACAAGCCTTCACCTCTCTACATTCCCGCTCGTGTCAATGGTAACATTGTTATAGGAGTCTTGGTTGACCCCATGAGTCGTGTGAATGTTATTATTGAAGAAACATTGGTATTAAATTCACTACAAAAGGAAAAATATGAAGAAATGAAATATACCATCCATACACACGATGGTATGAGTCTTAAGCCTTATGGCTCGATCATTTTGTCCATCTTGGTTGGACCTAGGGATGTTGACACAATCTTTAATGTTATCTCAAATTCAGATCTATTCAGAGTGAAGCTAGGCATTCCCTAGTTAGCTTCCATGAATGGGATCGCCTCCGCTATCCACAAATATTTAAAGTTTTCCCACGAGGGTGTTGTGCATGTAGTGCATGACACCAGATATCAACCCTTAGTGTCTCGTGGTGGATATTCATTGGATCACTTATGGCCTTCCCCAGTCAGTTTGCTTCCTCTAAGAATGGACCTACTTTACAAGAACTATGTGAAGTATAAAACTGGGGGCAAAGGGGAGCTAGAGCTGACCCTTCCTGTGACAAAACATTTGGTTGCCTCCTCTTCCCAAGAAAAGAAGAAGAAGCCTACACCGGCTATTATTCTTTCTTTGAAAAAGAAGGATAAGTCCACGCTGGCTCCCTCTCCTTCCTGTAAAGGTAAAGAGAAGGATACATCAACTGCTCCCTCTTCTCCAAAGAAAGAAGAGAATCCCGTACCTGCTTCCTCTCCTTCTCACAAAGGAAAAGAAAAGGTGATTTTTCCCCAGACTGCCTCATCCTCTCCCCTTTCCTGGGAAGAGTACTGGATGAGAAAGCTCGATGGCTACCCACTGGGTTGGATGATCCCTCCTTAACATAGGCCCAAGATTAGGATCACAAACCTCCCTAACGAATATCCTAGACTGGGGTATTATTTATATGATAGAAAGAAAGGTTCTCATAGAGAATTCAATCCATGGCCTCCTATTGTTATTGCTCCTAAAGTAGTGAGCCGAAAGAGGCTTGCTACCAAGGTTCTTGAATCGACTCTTCTTGTCGCTCCTCAGATTGTTCCTCCTACTCCTGTGCATGAACCTATTCCTCCACTTGAAACAACCATAGTGGATGTTCTTATGGTTGAGCAGGAACCTCTTGTCCCTTTGCAAACTCTAGGCTGTAACTCCAAGAGCCATAGAAACTGCCTTGCACGTGAATGCAAGCACTGACAAAAGGCTCTCCTGGCTGAGCAGGTTGCCTCGCAACAAAAGGAGGAAGGAATGATCACTCCTACTTCAAGACCTCTTGCAGCATATTTTTCCTCCCTTCCTTCTTCTTCTCTCCAGTTTGGTTCGCTCTTGACTTCTGTTGTGAATGCGATTGTGCCTAACCCTAAACGTGTGCAGCTGTTCATCTCTCCTTCGGTGGAGCCACCTTTCTTGATGTTTGTTCTAGATATCTAGCCCTTCACGAAACTTGTGGATATGGTTAATACTTTGGTTGTATCTGTTGCAGTTCTTTCTTCCTCTTCCTCTGCACCCCTAGCTTCATTTGTGGGGAGCTCATCTCCTCCAATGAAGAAAGAGATGGAGGGTAGTCCTTCTAGTGACAAAGGACGTAAGAGGAGCCCACCTTCTTCACAAGGTGGTCCTGTGTTGACTTGTTCTATCCTTGTGAAAGAACTAGTCTTGGTTTCCCTTGAGTTTGTCACCACTCCCAAGTCATTTGACGAGCTTAGTATTGAACCTCAGGTGAAACACATCTTTTCCACTGAAGTAATACATGGTGCTCCTTAGGGGTGCATGTTTAACTTCATTGATGAGGTTTTGACCCTATCGACAATCTTCACAAAATGGTTGACTTTGATTCCACAAGAGCTCGGTGAAGGGGACCTTGAGGGGCCCTCTTCCTTAGCCCTTGTTGTGTGAAGTGGATGACCTCTTGGCTGATCAATGTTAAGAGGAGGCCCTTTCTTGATCTTGTGTGTGTGTGTGTCTGGTGATGTGTTCCCCCGTGCTTGTGCTATGTGTGCCTAGATGACCCTTGTCACCCCTATTGGTGCTTGGATACAAGCATGGTTTTTGTGTCGTAAACCTTATTCTATTTGTATCATCATTCTTCCATGTTTGTGCTTGATTTTTGTTAAATTGGGGACATTGCAAAGTGTTGGGGGCATTTAGGCTCCCCTTCCATGTTGACCCAATTTTTTATTTTTACTTTGTTTTTTATGCATTCTTCCTGATTTGGTTAGAGACTGATGATATTTCACCTTGCATTGTGGTTACCTATTATTATATGAGCTCAGAAAGATCTGACCCCACTATACTAGATCCCCCTATGTCCTTTGTCTTTATTTTCCTTTTGTCTTTTTCTTTCTCTTTATCTTTCCCTCTTCTTTGCTTGAGTTGTCCCTTCTATGTGTGACAAATCTCTTCTTTAACACTTTGATTTTCAGAAAATGAATTCATTGACAACGAATCTTTTCTTGAAAGTATTCACAATTTTTTCCTTAGAATCGCATTCTCAAGAGGGAACCCTCATGGAACATATTTGCTTCATCACTGGTTCGTAAAGAAAGGACTTGAAGACCTTCCTCCAAAGTGGGAACAAATTTTATTTCCCCTCACACAGGGGAATATCCTTCCTTTCAAATTCCTTGATGAAGTGAACATCTTTCGAAAGGATTCCTTGATGATGAATCACTCTAAGATAGAAAATTTCTTTTGAACTGTGTGTCCCTTGAGTGGACCCCCCTTCTTCCTCACGATGGGTTCCCAAGGGACCCTTCTTTTAAAGGCCTCTATCTCAAATGGATTCTTTCACGTCTAGCCTAGGGGTAGCCTAACTAGACTCATTCCATTCACCTTTTCACATCTACCTTGGGGGCAACCTGACTAGACCTACCTTTCAAACATGTCCCTTGAGTGGACCCCTCTCCTTTTGAAGGCTTCCTGAGGGAACCCTTTGAAATTTTTACTTATTGATGGTCTACGTGATTGTCTGCTTATTTTCCTACACAATCGCTTTTGAGATGTTCTATTTGTGGGTAGACGTGTCATCGCTTCCTAACTCTATGGAGTCTGCTTTATTGGGTTTCCTCCATGCGGGTGATCTTGGGGGATACCTCCCTGCAAGACAAAGAACTTGTAGGGTACTTTCCTTTGAGCTTCCCCCATGCGAGAGATCTTGGGGGTGGCTCCCCTATAGGATTGAGAGCCTATAGGGTGATTCCTTGGGTGTTATTCATGCTTGAGTTCGTGGAAAATACCTTCCCTATAGGACTGAGAGCCTACAGGGCGCTTCTTTCAGTATTATTCATGCTTGAGTTCGTGAAGAATACCTTCCCTATAGGGCGCTTCTTTCGGTATTCTTCATGCTTGAGTTTGTGAAGAATACCTTCCCTATGGGATTGAGAGCCTGTAGGGTGCTTCGTCGGGCTTCCTTCATGTGAGAGATCTTGGGGGTTTCTTCCTTGTAGGTCTGTGGGCCTATAAGACGCTTTTTTTTTCAACTTCATAGTTATGAGAAGCTATGGAATCCTTTGATTTTCCTACACCTCCAGGTATGCCAGACCATGTACTACTTCCTCAACACTTCAAGTATACATTTCTAACCTTACACTCTTCTTGATCTACTTTATCGAGCACTCATCAGTATTTGTGCTCGCTAAAGTGGGGGAAAATTGTACAAGAGCGAATTTGCATCCCCTATGCAAATCCATTTTTTTCCTTTATCCACCTTAGAAAACCAAGTTCGGAGGCTTAATTCCACCTAAGCCCGCTGTTTGCATCCCACTTAGCGCTTGTTTTGAGCATTGGTGGAAGCATTTCTATCGGGACACCTACATGACATGCAAACATCTGCATGACATGTTTACTTCCCTAGAAAATTCATGTGGCTAAACCTACAAAGGCATTACACTTCTCATTAGAGGTGAAGTTGTAATTCCCTCTTCAGTCGATTGACCCGAATATGGCCATTTTCTTCCTTTCCTTCTTAAAATTCATCCCTTCAACATTCAATCCAACTTCTTCAGAACTTCTACACAACCTTCTAAGCATCCAGTTGCACTCTTCATCACTTCAAGCTTTTATTATTGCACTCCACAAGCTCACTTTCTCACTCACTTCAAGCATCCAAGCATTCCATTGTAGCAAAGCCTCACTCTGTCACTTTGGTAGAGCACATTTGGGACCACACCATTGTAGCAAAGGCTCAAGTACTCTCATTTCTCCCCCAAGTAGCCTTGAGTTCTCTTGGTGGAGGTGGTAAGCTTCCCTCTCCTCTCCTCTATCACTTGGTTGAGTAGCATAATGTTGCTTTGTAGTGTTTGTATTCTCTTTACTATACTATTTATTTATCTCATTTTCCTTGGCTGTCTGTGGAGGTGGAAACACCTAAACAAGGGTTTGACTAGGGCAGGCCTCTATACAGCCACCCAACATTTTCCCTCTTTCTATGTGTAGGTGTACATGCTTCTTGGAGAATCAACTGGTGAACGAATTCCTTGGTGAGATCCTCCTTGCTTTCTTTACTCTTGGTTATCTACTTTACAATAGTAGAGAGTACTTCATTCATTCACTTGTGTCATTCTAGCCCTTTAGATAGTTAGTTGGGTCATTAGTCATTTTAGCAGGTTTGACCTGGTCTTTGCTGTTGTCTAGCCATACGGATGCCAATGGAATTTAGAGATGCCAACACATTGTGTTGTCATCCAAGGACCGTGCTCATGTCCTTGGGCAGAGAGCTTCCTGAGGCATAGTGTTGAACCTAAAAACCAGCTCGCCTAGCCCCATAATGAAACTCAGGATTGCAAAGTGGTTGTAGGATTTTACAATCCTCATCATTCTCATCCTCATACCCTATATGTTGCACTTAGCTGAGGTAAGTTAAGGCAGCCTCTCGCATCTTGACCTTCTGTGACCTGGGGTCTTGGATGGGGAGGTCCCCCTCTCTTACAGAATCATAACACATAAGTTGCATCATCATTTGCATAAATTGGAAAACATTATCACATCATTCATCCATCTATACATCATAACATAATATTTGCATTAGAAAACATAGAAAGATGTGCATCACATCTCATTTACATAATCAAAATCATTTCATATAGTTGCATTAAGAAAGTGGTCCACTAAGCTTAAATGAGTGAGCCTCTTCAGATTTCCAAAAGAATTGGGAAATATTTTAGATTTTGTGATGCTTAATTTAACAAATAATCAATTGATTGCAACCTTCCCACAACTCTTGAAATTTGGATAGATTCACTCATTTAAGCTTGAAACCCTGAAGGTTTTGAAGTTTTGCAAACTCAGTTAAACATAATCATCATTGCATCACATAATCATAATTCATCTTACAAAACATCATCCACATCATTTACATAATCATTACATCCCATTATCATTACATCCATACATAATCAATATGAACATCACTTATCATTTGCATAATCAAATCCACCTCACATATCATAAAACATCATTTGCATAAACACATAAAACATATAGAATTATCCATCATGCATTATCATATCATATCATCATTGCATACATCCCATAATCCTCATAGAATTAGGTACTATCATTCACTCATTTCATCTAATCCATTCATTGCATCATTTATTTGCATTAGAAAAGAAACTCATTTCATCTAATCCATTCATTGCATCATTTATTTGCATTAGAAAAGAACAAAAAAATCAAATACATCACATATCATTGACATAATAAAATCCATCACATGCATCATATAGGCATCAATCATAAATAAGAAACAATTCAGTTGCATCATCATTTGCATCCATAGCATATCATATCATCGGGATCATCATCATAAACATAGAACTTAAATGCATCCATCATACTCATCATGATCATCATCATAACATAGAAATTAAATGCATCATAGACATCATCATCATATAACATCATATAGAAAACATAGATCATAATTATTGCCGCATATCATATAAACTCAAAATCATAATAACAAAGTGTACAAGGATATCCAAAGGTATGAAGAGATACATCAATATAAAAAATGGTAGTGTATCATAAAGTATGACAACAAGATGTACATCATCAATGTCTCAACTGAATAAAGGGTGTATACATGTCCATAATATAACAACAAATCAAAACTAGAGCTATGTCGTGCTCCCCCCAGATGGTGCTAGCATCCTAGGACCTGTACCTTCCCCTCCACCTGATGGACCCACACCAGGATCTCTCCTATCTCCAAGAAATGGCTATGTAACACTCACACTCATGATCCAAGACTGAGACCTGCTAGAATGAGACTGTGCAAAGCTCTCCCGTCGCTCAAGAGGAACCACCTCATGATATCGGCCTTTGTAGAACTTGACCTCCTAACCGGTGCAGAAAATCTCTTTGAAGTAATCTGATGTACCTGCAACCACTGCTGCCTACTATAGCCTCTTGGTAATGGCCTCGGCCTGCTCCGCCTGCCATCTTAGGGCATCCCTCTCAGTGGTCAATGTGGCAATCTTCCCCTACACCTGTCCTTGCAGCTATCCCTGCACCTAGGCCTATATTTGGGCAAGCTGAACCTACACCTGGTGCCTAACAACATCCCTCTTAGTTGTCAAAGTCTACACCTACCCCTGTGCCTGCGTTAGAAGAGCCTGAAACTGCTCTAACTGGCCCTGCAACGTCTAAACCTACACTTGTAATGCAATAATCTACATTTGCTACTGCTATGATGGAATTTGATCTATACCCGCTATTACGGTGAGGGTGACCGAACCTCCACATGTCACCTCTTGTGAGGCACTCTCATCTCATCAACATCTAGCCCTGGTCCTCTGTTGCCTCCATAATCACCCCCATCACTCTCCTTTCCCTCATCATCACCATCATTTCTACTATCCTCCTCCTCCTCCCCCCGCTCCTCCTCCTCACCCTACTCCTCCGCCTCCTCTCTTCATCACCTCCACCCATGACCTCCTACCTCCTCCTCTGCTAACAAGGGTGTTGAATCATCTAGAATCGTAATATATGGGAATGGATACACAAACATATAATGAGCATATTCCTTAGATATTGTTGCATCGATGATCTATGGATGCACCTCCCAAATCATGACCTATAACCCCTGAAAGTATTGCACTATTGCATCATAAGACAACACTGGCCCCCACTTTGTAGCATCTTGTTATCACATTACATAATGGGGCACTCCTTGAACCCAACTGTACTACCTCAACACTCTAAGCAACATAAACCTCTCAATGATAAATTGAGTATGACCGATAAGATAAATCGACTGACACAATAACAACATCTTTGTGTCATCCTCTAGCCACTGTTCATAGTCAACATATGGCCACCATACCACAAACTCTAGATCATCCAACACTCTCCTCCAATGCTCCAACTTTCCCATCCTAGGCTGAGCAAGTTGATCAGCATAGATGTGAACATAGGGCCTTATGGCTGGTTGCTGCCTCTGTCCCACTGGCTGACTAACTGCTATATGCTCCCAGGCCCAGACCTAGAGCAATGTGACCCCCGCTGATAAACTCACTCCTCATAGATAAACCACCTGGTAAAAATCATGGTATAGATGGGATAGCATACAAAAACCCCATGCAGATCTTGTCCCATGCAAAATCATGCTATCTAAGATCCTGCCCCATCCAACTGAGAATCCCTTTGACCTATGGTCAGGACAAAGGAACCCTCCAATGAAACCAGCTAATACAAAAGGAAATGTGGCACACGCATCAACCATATTCCTCCATGAAATCTCATATATGCATATGTGATCATCCTAGAACACTCATCACAGTGCATTGGTCTCGCCCTACTATGCATCATATATAACTAGCTCTCCTACCACCAGAATCCATAGAATATGATATAAATCCTCAGGTGTAACAGTGATCTCATCAGTGGGAAAATGGAAAGTGTTATGCTCATTGTGCCACCACTCAGCCAAGGCTATCAATAACCCCCTGTTGATCTAGATTTGGGGCATATCGATGAGAGATGACAACCCACATCATGTAATAATAGCTATCTTGGGCTATGTCAAATGGTGAATCAAGTCCCAAGTCCTCGAGAATCGCTCTCTGATCTGTAAACTAGTCAAAGGCTTGTATCATCAGAAAATTGAAAGTTAGTTAGTCAATCAATCAACAAACATCAACCGACATCAATCAATCAATCCAAATCAATCAACCTATTAATCTAATTAGCTCTAGTGAGACTTTGACCAAATCTCATGAGCATCAATCAATGCACCTCATCTATCATGAGGTTTATCAAATCAATCAATACACCTTGCCTATCATGAGGTCCATCAATCAAATTGACCTTGCCTATCATGAGGTTTATCAAATCAATCAATGTACCTTGCCTATCATGAGGTTTATCAAATCAATCAATGTACCTCACCTATCATGATGTTCTTCAATCAATTCAATCTCGCCTATCATGAGGTTTATCAGATCAATCAACCTATAATTGATCCTCACCTATCATGAGGTCAATGATCATCATCCTATCATTGAATCTCACTTATCATGAGATCAATGGATATCTAACCTATCAATATCATCAATCATCATCAAATCATAGACTGACATAATCAAACATCATCAAAATCAAGGAGTCTCAACAAAAAAATCATCAAACTTCACCAATTTTCTATGTGCTAAAAAATCCAATGCGCTAGAGAAATTCATCAATGTGCTAAAACAAACCTTCAATGCGTCGGATTACTCCATGCGCTAAAAAATTTCACCGATGCACCAGAATAAAGTCCCAATGAAAAACTTCACCCTATGTGCTAATTCATCACATCAATGCACTAATATAATTTCCCTATGTGCTAGACTATTCTATGTGCTAAAAAAGTTCATGTATGCACTACTTTGGGTCACCTATGTGCTACTTTATCCTATGCGCTATTACATTTCACCTATGTGCTAGCCTATCCTATGCACTAAAATAGAGTATGTATGTGATATTTAGATCTCCTAATGTGCTAAAACATTTCAAAATTGAATTTAAATGAAAAATGGAGGGAAAATCAAATGCACAAAATATGAGGCAATTTCAGGGTACTCACCGGAGGTTCGTACGTTGTTGGGCGGTTGTGCCACCTGAATCGCTCAAATCGGTGCATGTGGTAGGGGATCACAATTTTGCTCCAAGTTTGCTCAAATTACTCACTCACAAGTAGGAAATTAATTGGCTTGCATGTTGAATATTACCTCGTTTCACAAGTTGTCATTTTAACAACTATAGTGCACAAAGAAATCTGAGGGACAAATGGTTTAATAAATCCTTGGGAATAGAGGACAATGAGATGTTCTTAAAAGACTTGTTTAGTTGCAAAGTAGAGTAGTTTTCTTGTTTCAAATCTTTGATATAATTCGTTTCATTAAGGTTTGTGTTGATTTACTAACATTTCCATATTTCACACACACACAACAAAATTCAAACTTGATTTTCACGTTCAACTCCAAAATAAATTAATTAATTAAATCAATCAATTAATCATTCTCAACCACTTTTATGATTAAGAAAATAATGATCCCCTGATTTATAATCTATTCCTAATTGATAAATCTATTCTTCAATCCCATTGAAGGCTCAAATTGATTTCTTCAATTCCACAGATCATTCAATTTATTTCTTCAATCACTCAAATTGTGCAATCTATTTTGCATAGATTATTCATGTCTAAATCCTCTCAACACCTCTCAACCATCGATCTTGATTCAACATTGTTTAATCCTGATCATCCATTTCAAATCACATTCTCTATATAACAAACCTCTTTCCTCACAAAAAAAGGATCGGAGAATCAACCTATTTAGACAACGAAGTAATGCCAAAACACCATTGATAGAGCTTCAACATTTCTTTGATCAACCAACCATACACACATCATTCTTTGAGCTTTCACACAAAAACTATGGAGGCTTCGCAATGATACGAGCAACTACGTCCTCGCGAATACACTCCAATACGAGATGGGTAACAATTTTATTATTGAATTCAATTGTTTATGTATTTCATTTTCATGTTCTTGAATTTAGTATTCTAAATTGTGCATTTTGTAAGTGTGGAATATATCTTAGATTAGTGTTCTTGATCATAGATTAGATTCTATTTCAAGTACATTTATCTTGTTTATGTCTATGATTTCCCCCCTCACACATTCTAGCATGCTCGATGGGACCACGGTCCTAAATACTAATGTTTCTATGAGTTTGAATTGAAGTTGCAGGTTTCTGGAGTGCTTTTGAAAAAATTTCACACACTGTTCCAATTTTTTTTGCACTTTCTTGTCAAGAAATCTGTGCACCTGACTCTGAAATATGTGCACTTGACATTAAGACCTGCACATGAGCAAATTTTTAACGCATCTGACTGATGATAGAGGGTACACTTACAATTTTTCAGTGCTTTTACACTCTGACAGAGGGTGCACTTGCTATTTTTTTAGCGCTTTTGCTTTGTCAAACCTATGTCCAAGATCTGCTAACGGGAATTTGATTTTTTCACTAACGAATGCCTAATTTTGAGTGTGTGATAGGTTTTAATGTTGTGTATGCAGGGTCAAGAAACCACTATCATATTTTTTGTAGGGAAGACGAACAGTCAAAGAACTTTGGATTTTCCATACTTTTTTAAGTTAGAAATTTGTTTATTTGGTGCATTAAAAAGAACAACACATTTGTTTTTTAGTGCTCTAAAATGAACCATTTCACAACTTTCTAAAGTTAGGAAATTTCAATTAGTGCTTGAAAAGAACCTAAAACAAACACACTTTTTTTTTTAAGTGCTCTAAAATGAACAATTTTAAAGATTTTTTAAATTAGGAATCTTGAATTTGGTGCTTTAAAAGAACAACAAAAATGAACACTTCATTTTTTGGTGCTCTAAAATAAACCATTTTAAAGTTTTCTAAGTTAGGAACTTTCATTTTGGTGCTAAAAAAAACCTACAAACCACACATTTCAATTTGGGTGCTCTAAAAATGAGCTCTTTCCAAGTTTTCATAATTAGGAATCTTTATTTTGGTGCATAAAAAGAACAACTCAAATGACCAAAATGATTTCCTTTTTGTTGATGCATGTTTTCATTTGCTTCTTTTGACCAAGGAAGACCAGGATCGATTTAGAAACACTCAGATTTGGGCTTAAAAATGGACAAATTACTCTTTTTGTCTTGCACCTTTTCTATGATATTGACTGATGTCTAGAACACTTCCATTGGATGTAATTAAAAAGAATCACTGATATCTTATTCACATACTTTTGGGGATAGCACTACTCAAGGTGCTTAAAAATAATCAAATTGTTATGAATTGTATGTTGTGCATTTAGTGTTTGGAAAGCTAGATGGTTGTCTTCTCCCCTCACACCTTTTGGCGATCTTGGGTGAGCAAAAAACATCTTGAGCTTCACATCTTTATTTTCAAAATATAACTTTAGAGGGCCTACCTATTGAGACACATCTTGCACCAAATAACTCATAGGCAACCCAAGCAATACTCTCATTTTGGACCACTATATAAATAAATTGTGGGTGTGAGGAAAGTTCATCACCTGCAGGGTGCTACTAGCCTACACTGACATCAGTCTTCCCTAATATCTATGTGATACATAAAAACCTGCAAGGGTTGGGAGGCCTCTTAATTGAGGAAAATACCACATGTATAGGGATCCAAAAATAATAATCCTAGAACATTACTAAGAGCCAAATTATTTTAGAAGATACCCCTTTATCCAAAAACATTCTTTGAAAGTGGTGCATCAGAATTTACTTTTGAGAAGTTACTTGCCAAGTATGACTATATGCCTGTGCCATAAGTTGCATGTAAAACCATCCCTTTGGGGCATGAGGTAGGCCTATCCAAAAGAATGGTTTATATCTCTAGGGTTGTACATGCTTGTTTATGTTAAACTTTCCAAATACATTCAAAACAATATTAACATCAAATTATGTGCTTGACCTAAAAAGAATACACCCAAACAAACACTAAACATGGTAGTTGAATCACAAACCCTTTGAATTAGTGTATTATTGTGAAAGAAGTCCTATATTTGCACTCATTGAAAGGATTTCCCTTAAATATCTTCAAATATTCAGGCTTTAATTTTAGGTTGCACTAGATTAAAATAAACATTTGGGAACTATGGGTTAGGTGTTGTGATTTCACAACTTAAAGCCATAGACACGAAGGTCACACAAGTCCATATTTTCTAAATCAATCCAACTATTGTTGTATCACTTTCCATACTCCAAACATAGAGAAATTGAGGAAAAAACCAACTTAAACTTGCAAAAATCTGGAGAAAGATTGCTCAAACTGGAAACAAAACACACAAAGACTGCATTTGCATAAAATTCCAACATAGTTGTCACATTTTCTGACACAGTTGCTAAAAATTAATTGCATTTTCTCTCTATCCCAAAATCTTCATTGATGAAAATCAGTTGCATTTGATAGAAATTGTGCATTTGATACAAAATCCACATACTTGCTTGCATTTGCTTTTGAGAAACTAGTGCACTTGCCAAGAATTTACTTGCCATTGCCAAAAGAAAATCACTTTTTCTTGAGTAATCATTGCATCTGACAGAAACACACATAAGCCACACTTACCTTTCCAACTCATTTGCTTCTCCAAAGCCCGTGCACTTGACACATTTTTGGCCGCGCCTAATAAATCTTGCTGCTATTGCTCACAGTTTTGCACCTTTGATCAAAAACCAATGCTATTGCTCTATCCTGCTGATAATTGGTAAAAACAAATCGAAGCTTCTTATAGGATCCTTGTTAGAACAAAACAATTGGAAAATTAGATAATTCATGCATTCCCTCATCCATTATTTCCATTCTACTTGTTAGAAATCAAAATTGAAACAAACCACTAGGATCATTCCTTCACTTAAACGTCTAAGATATCAACAGTTACTTGGAACTCATAGATAGTTCAAGTAAGCTTTTCCACAACATATCCTCTAGACAAGGAAGTGAAATATCAACCCTAGTCCTTCAACATTTTGATTTCCAAAAAGTAGCACCATTCCAAAACAACACTCAAACCTTAGGGTCTTTAGCTTCATAGCAACCATCTCAAAACACCATTACACTTTATGACCATTTGGCGACCAACTGCTCTAGTTCAACAATCGAACCTTGTAGCATTGATCCTCCAACCTAGTCTCACACACATTGAAGGCAAACAAACTGATATCATCAATAGTTTAAGAACCTTCATATTTGAGAAGAACGAAACACCCAACCAGTGGAGAAATTCAACAAACATCTTAGACAAAGATGAAGAGAAATTAGACCTAGCAACTGGAAGACCCGTGTTACCACCTCCTACATGGCAATAGATATACACCCCTCATGATCTCTGACAAGAGAAAAATCCTTAGATTTGGAAAGAGCAAAATTTTTAAGTGGAAAACCATATTACAACTTTCAAAGAACTACCCTACCCTAAAGTTCGCCAAAGGGTACATCTCGAGAAAATACCACATCCCTCAAAATACACTAGACTTTTTCTATTTGCGCTTCTCAATGGGCCAACCACCCTTATATTTAACGCAATGAAACTACAAAAACAAAAGAAACTTTTATTTCTCTTAAAATAGAAAATCCAAAAAAATAAAATCATTTTCATTCCATAGTTAGGAGTCATGAAAATAGTCACAAGAGCTTGGAAATTGTTTATGACAACTACAAGATCACAACACAAGAAGAAAATGGAAGCAAGAAAGAACAACGCTAGCATCCCACCAAAAAACACCACTAACGATGAAGGTGGCCCATGGGGATATAGGCCAAGTGACCTTGAAACACCCCAAAAGAGACCTATGTATAGAGACACCTTTAGTAAGGAAGAACTAAACTGCAAATGGCATGAAGTGATAGAAAAAAAACAAGCAGGACCAAAAAATAGTAATCATAGAGGAGGTAGATATTGAAGAGGAGATAAATGATGAGGGACTATTTGAACACTCCAACAACCCAAAAGTTCTCAAACTAATGATTTTTTTTTGAGAAAGGACCCAAACTCATATTTCTTCAAGTTAGCACAAAGTGGTGCTAAATTGCCAGTGGACTTCAATGTGGAGGCTCTCAAAGATCCCAATCTTATTCCCTTAGGAGATAACTCTATTGTGAGACTAATATGTGAACCCATGGAAAATCCAAACATGCCACTCGTATTATCACAAAATAGTGTTCAAACCAAAGAAAACCCCTTGTACAAAAAACCAACTCAGATCGAACAAGCAACTATGGCACAATAGTATCAAGGAGGACCATCTTAGTATGAACCACAAAGCAATAATCCACCACCAAGATAGTATGTACCTCAAAACAATTTGAATGTTGACCCTTCCCAAAATAATCAGTACCATCAATAAGGTGGACCATAGGGTCCCCTTCCAAACTAGCAGTACCACCAACAAGGTGGACCACAGGGTCCCCTTCCATATTTGTCCCATCAACAATGTAACCCTCCAACACATCATCAAGGAAACATTCAGTATAGTCCATCCCAAAAACAAGGTGGAACACATGGTCCCCTTCCATATTAATCCCATCAACAAGGTAACCTACTAATGCATCATTAGGGAAACCTTCAATATAGTCCGTCCCAACAACAAGGTGTGCCACAAAGCACCCTTCTTTAGTCGTCCCATCAACAAGGTAACCTTCTAATGCATCACCAAGGAAAACTTCAGTATAGCCCATCCCAACAACAAGGTGTGTCATAGGACACCCTTCCTTAGTCATCCCATCAACAAGATAACCCAATAATGCACCATCAAGGAAACCTTTAGCATAGTGTGCCACAAAACACTCCTCCCAATTCGTTCTACCAACCTGGTGTCCCGCTAATGCATCAACAGGGTAACCTTTAGTATAACTCATTCCAACAACAAGGAGCTAACCCTCCTTACACATAATAAGGACCTGACCTGCCCTTTGTTCAAAACACCTACCAAGGTCCAATACCCCATTCTATCCAAGTTATGACCAAACAAACATTATGGGACAACAAGGATATTACACACAAGACTTGCAAACAAGGGTACCAAAAACTAAGATGGAATTACAACTAGAGGTGATGAATCATAAAATATCAGAAATTTAGGTAGGGAAAACAAAGAATACCTACACCCTTTAGGAAATATGTCCATTCATATTTGATTGTTCTATCACTATGCTTCCATTTCCAAAGAATTTTGAAATACCCAAGTTTTACAACAAATACAAAGGAAGAGGAGATCCGGTAGAGCTTGTATGATAGTTCTTAGTGTCATGTATGGAGGTAAAAAAACAATGCTTATCTCATGAGGTTCTTTCCATGCAGCCTTATAGGTCATGCTATGGAGTGGTTCACCCATCTACAACTCGAAATTAAAACCTTCGATGAACTATCTAGCAAGTTCATAAGCCACTTCTCATTTAACATAGAGCAAGATGACAACATCACGAGTTTGTCCACAATCAAAAAAATTCAAGGAGAGTCCTTTACCTCCTACCTACAAGATGGAGACATAAGGAAACTCAATGCAAATGGCCCATTCGAGACAAGGAATTAGTAGATATCTTCATCTCAAATGTCCTACCTAAGATTAAATACCAAATCACTATGTTATGTTGTATAGACTTTGAAGAAAAAATTGAAAAGGGATTACATATTGAGAGAGCCCTCATTGCAAGGGGAGTCCTTAAATTGAACAACTCAAAAGACAGTCCCTCTAGTTCAAACAATAAACCTAAGATCTGGGCAAAGAACAAGAAAGTTACAAATGATGGAGTGGTTGATACTAGAACTATGGCATGTGCAAAAAACACCTCAAAAAAATCACAGGTGGCACAAACAAGCTATGTTCCAAATAATGCACAAAATAACCAACTTACCTATCCCAAAAATAATCAAGTTGTCAAACAACAAATGAATCAAGGAGGGAAACATAGGTAATATGATCAACCCAAGAGGCAGTTCATAGTACTAGGAGAATCACTTGAAATAGTCATGCATAAACAAGTACAACAAAACCTCATCAAGGTGAATGATCGCTTGAACTATGAGGAACCTAGCTTCAAGATACCATGGTATAATGAGAAAGATTTGTACAAATTCCACAAGATCAAAGGACACACGACCAACAATTGCATGAAACTGAAACACCTCATCCAAGACTTGATAGAAAAAGGAGAAGTAGATGTTGAACATTGTCCCAAGAACAAGGACCTTCAAATATACATGAACCCAATCCCAAACCATGCTAAAAGGAATGACAAAGGAAAAGAACAAGAGTACCACAATTCTAACTACATGTATGGTGACACGGTTTTGGGAATCCTCTCACAAGAAGATGACAATAGGGAAAATGTAGTAACAATACGAGGTGGAGACAACAATTGTAACATAACTACCCATTGAGGGAGAGTTACAATACAAGGAGCCCCATCCAAATACACAATTAATTCATCAAATGACTAAAACATTGGGGAACAGCTGAAAAAGACTCCTACCCTAATCTCAATCCTAGAGTTGTTAAGATTGTCACCCACACATAAGGAGATATTGGAAAAAGAATTGGAAACATCGGTCTCTAACAACCTCAATCCTAATTAGTTCCAAGCCATGGTTGGAGAAATCACGTCCAACAATCATTTAGTATTTTCCAAGAAAGATCTTCCACAAAGGACATTCCACGAACAATCCCTATACATAGAGGTGTGTGTCCACAAGAACATGGTCAAGTGGTTATTGATAGATAATGGTGCAAGTTTAAACATTTGTACCTTGAAATTCATCAAATAGTTGGGGAATTATGATGACATGATAGATAAAGCAAGGATCATTACTATAAGAGCCTACGATGACCTTGAAAGGAATTTTGAAGGAACAATCAAGCTACCAGTGTAGATAGGACTAGCCACCATGGAAACCACATGTCAAATATTTGACCTTGAATTTACATATAACCTACTCCTGGGACGCCCTTGGATTCACGCATTACAAGTAGTCCCTTCCACCTTCCACCTTCCACCAATGCCTAAAGTTTCCCCACGAAGGAAAAGAGGTGACCTTATATGCCAATCTTGAACCTTTCCACTTATATGCAAAGATGGAAGATAAGTATAATAAGATCCAATGCATACCTAGCAATGACATAGCCTTCCACTCATTCTCATATGTTGGCCCTTCCATGCTACCATTTACCTCAATCAAGATCACATCAGGTGAGCAACCGAAAATGGAAACCAAGGTTCAAGTACTGGACAAGGGTAATGGAGAATACCACTTCAACCTAGCATTTTGCATTGATATGCTTCCACCAACACCTAAAATCTATGGAGAACTCAAAGAGATCAAGCCTACTCAGACAGTGCAAATGATAGTCAAACCCACAATTTTCACCAAGTGGGGGGACATGAAAGATGAAGAGATATTCAAATAGGAATTCTCATCCATGATTTATAGAGAAGACTGAAAAGAGCTAGAACAGTCATGTAAACCCTTCTAATAGACCCTAGCAGTAAAGGCTACTAGCTAGTTAAGCAGATGGGATATAGTGGAATGGGTGGCCTTGAGCTACACAAACAAGGTAGGTGGGAGACTACCATAGTAGAAAAAAGAAAGAAAAATATGGGGCTAGGTTATAAGCCAAAAGATGTGGTTACTCCAAAAACTAGACAAACCTCTTTTAAGAAACAAGAAACTTTTGCTAGCATTAAGGCACTAGATATCTACCATATCATGGACAATGATTTACCTGTCGAAGAATTATTTGACAAATTTTGCATTGATAGGTTTCCTCTCCAGTTCATCAAAGCCATTCCCAACATCTATTATCAATTTGGAATGGACTCTAAAGAATAAGAATGGGATTCCCCTTCCTTTATCACTAGGTATGATTCCCCCACTTCTAGTAATGATGATTTAGACACCTAATGGGAAAAATATATCAGATCCATGTCAACCATTTTGGCAACCTCTATAAGCTTTGCAAATAATGATGATAGCCTACCACTTTTCTACCCACAACTGATATATTGGGACCAACAATAACATACACCTATTTTGGATCAATTCCATGATGATGAGGCAATCATAGATCATGGGACTTTGAATAGACATATCAAAAGGAGATTACAAAGTAGGGTTCATCATGGAACTTGAATAGGATGCATACTTTGGTGGAGAGATTAAATCTTCTAGTCACAAAAATGAAAGAGAAAACATAAAAATAAACATGTGATCCCCTAGAGAAAACCACAATGTGGCTCTATCGGATCCAGAAAAGAAGAAAATAAATCTTATGGTGAAAACCTCCATGAGGCAACTAAATATGGAGGGTTCAATCTCCCCATATCGGAATATCAAGAAAGATCAACTCTCTTAGTAGAAGAAGCAGAGTCCATAAATGTTGGCACAACAAAAGACCCAAAGAGAACATACCACGTGACATCACTTGATCCTGAAGAGAAAGAAAACTTCACATCTTTCATCAATGACAGAAAGGTAAATTTTTCCTGGACCTATGCAAACATGCCTAGACTAGATCCAACATTAGTGGTACACCATTTAGTTGTAGTCCCTGGAGCAAAGCCTGTCAAGCAAAAACTTAGAAAAATGTATCCTCATATAGCATTACTTGTAAAGGTAGAGCTAAAGAAACTACTAGATGTGGGTTTTATCAGACCCATCGATTATCCACAATGGATATCAAATCTAGTACTAGTATCAAAGCCTACTAGGGGCATAAGGATTTGCACAAATTTTAGAGACCTGAACAAGGCCTATCCAAAGGATGACTTTCCATTGCCAAGTATTGACATGTTCATAGATCTAATAGTAGGAAATGAGATAAATATCCTTAATGGATGGTTTCTCTAGATATAACCAGATAAAAATATCTCTAGATGATCAACACAAAACAATATTTACTTGCGCTTAGGGGACATTTTGTTGGAATGTGTAGGCATCATTTTAAAATCTGCATACAACTAAACTTCAAACAAAGGGTTAGTGCCTTGCAAACTCTATCAAAATACCTCTATGAAATCCATTACAAATGCTTTCAAAATGCCACCAATGATGATAAAAAGACTAAAGCATTATGAAAACAAAAGCAAGCTACCTATTCCATAGTTGGATTGGTGTCACATGTGCTAGTGACCCTTTCCCAATCCTTGATTAAAGCTCAAAATGATAAAATGCAAATGGAGATGGTGGAGTGATGATGAACAAGATCAAATCTCAAATGAAGAGAGTAACCTTGCATAAAATTGTGAAGGATTTGCTCAAAGATGAAGCACCTATTTAAAGATTTTCAAAATGCTAAGTGTTGAAGAGGGACCAATGTGGGATCAAAAACAAGCCAATGAGTTGAGGACATTTGTCATCATGTGATTAGTTGATGTATGTGCAAGATTTGGGAAGAGTGCCCAAGAGGGGGAAATTTTGAATTCAAATTTGCAATAAATTTTGAGAGGGGGACAAGAAAGAAGAGCAATAAATGCCCTGTTTGACTTGTCATGTTGAAAGAAAATGAGGTTTTAATAAATCAATAAAATTGATTTATTGTGCAAGTGGCTAGATCTAGATAATGCAAGTGGGATGGGATTAACATTAGACTAGGATTAGATGATGATTATGCCGATTAATGCTGATTAGATGATTTGACTTTCAAGACTTTGATAATTGATTTATTTAAATCAGAAAATGATGGAATATGATTTAGAATTTGATTTAAATGAAGTCCTGATTTATTTAATTAAATGGATGATGCAAGATGAAGGTTGAATGATAATGTTTATTTGATAAATGAGATTATTTAATGAATTGATGAAAATGCACTTGATTAATTGATGAATGGTCCTAATGTAAGAGCTAATTTGACTGAATCCGATCGAATGCATAATGTAAAATTTGCATGTCTACATTTTGCCCCTCTTTGAAGCAATGTACTTGTTGCGTTGATTCAAAGAATAAACCTGCCACGATCGAAATTTAAAAATTTCATGATTTTTTGGATGCCCCGACGGAAAGAAGTACACTGGTACATTGCCCCCTCGAGAGATCGAGCAAAAAGATTCGATTTGAGGGTCGATCTCGCGATAAAGAAGTTCAAAATGGATGGTTACGGATGACAATGCAAATGAGATGATTTTAAGATGCTTAGAATAACAAATCTATATTATCCTAAACAACTTAAATGATGATATGATATGAGATGGATGAGATTGATGATGTGAATGATGTGATATGCTATGATTATGCAATGGATGATTTATGATATGCTTAGACTAACAGATCTATATTATGATGATGATATGCATGTGAGATGATATGCAAAATACCGATGATTTATGGATGCAAGATGGATGCATGATGGATGTATGTGATGCATGATGTTAGTGCGGAAATGAGATGATGACAAGAGGATCCAACAAGTCCATGATTGGTCGAGACTTTATTAGAGATGATGATGATAGATGATGATAGATGGATGATTTGCTTATCAAGGATTGGGATTTTCAAAGGGTCACTTACTTTATGTTTGATAACACGTACGATGCATCAAGGTATAAAGGACCGTGATGCGTTGTACTTAGTGTGATGGACTTTGACAAATAGATCGGAGTATTCTTGTTCACACTTGACATACAAAAACCTTGCTAGGACGTACCTAACAAAGCAAGTATTCACCAAGTTATCTTACAAGAACGTCCAACAAGCACAACAGACAAAAGAGAATGATCGTTGCCCCATTCCTATTTCTCTAAATCCTCTGTTTTGGGATATCATCGAAACGTCCTTGGAATGAGTGCAAATAAGATAAGTCAAAAGATAAAGACCAAGTAAATAAACAGACTAATGCTCTTCAATACCGCTAACGGAAAAGGATGTGTTTTCCAAGGATGATAAGCGAAACTTATTGCCAAAAGATAATGCCCATTGTAGGAAGGATTCATCCTAGGACATGTTAGTGGATGGCGGCACATCATTTCGTTTATGAGGGATGATTGATATGGGACAAATTCAGATGATGGTGTTACCGATACAAAGAGATGACCAATTTGTTTACTCACTGTCCTAGACTTAAGACTTGATGCTTTTGAGTTCTACTTTTATCCTTCTAGACTTGTTTCTAACTGTTTCACCAAAGGTTGATGATGACGATCAGTTTATTATAAATGGTGTTTATTGCGGGTGCAAGCGAGATGAGGCGGATGGATTTTTTCAAATATTTGGATGTTTTTGATGTTTTGCAATGTTTTGAGGCTGTTTTTTGGTATTTTTTTGAAGTTTTACAAATGTTTTGATTTTCAATTTTCCAATGTTTTTGGGATTTTTTGAGATTTTGACCGAGATACTAACCTAAAGACCTATCCTAGGGGCCTTGGGGGCTGATCGACAAATTAGCCTTGCCTACGTTATACACGCAGAGACCACGTAGTTCGACTGACGACTTGACCGATTTACAGATGATGATATACATGATGAGATGTCAGTTTATTATGACGGGCTCCTATAGGACTGACCTAAATGTCTTGGGGGATGATCAAAGATCAACCTTGCCTATGTTCAAGCTCAGAGATGACGTAGTTCGACAAGACGACCTTGTTTTTGGATTTTTGAATGACTTTTTGACCTATTTTTGGATTTTCTGATGTTTTGATGTTTTTGGATTTTGAAATGTTTTGAATGTTTTTGGATTTTTTTGATTTTCTGATGTTTTTGGATTTTTATAAGATTTGAGGATTTTAAGACCATACATGAATCTGATCCGATGAGAACGTGCCCCCAGCGTGATGTAAAAGACTACTCCGATAAAGGCAGGACAAACTGACCTTGAGGATGGGCCGAGTAGTACTTGGAGGGATCATGATACGAACACAGGACCAAGCTATGGTGAGGATGTGAGTGGATGTGTAATGTATGGAGATATGGATGTGATGGATGATGGGAGCGAAATGGAGGGATAATGACAAACAAGCCATAAAGATCCTGGTGGATGGAAAGTGCTTATTTACACAAGGCGCCTGTTTGCTAGGTTTTCACCGGTACTTGCCCAAAGTGCCGAAGTGGTTTTCACTAGAGGACGATTTTTTCTTTACTATTTTTGATCCTTTTTCTGATTTTTTTGGATTTTTTGCTTTTTGATTTTTTTGTTGTTACCAAGACGCTTTGTTTGCGGGTTTTGGAAGTAACCATTTTTTAGGACTTTTCTAATTTTTTGGATTTTTTGGTTCTATACCTTGAAAGATTTAGGCATAAAATTTTTTGAGATGGGAGCTATTCATGGGCTCCTGCAGAGGTTCCCCTTTGAGTGTTGATAGCTAATATACTTCGATTTGTAGCTTGTTGTGATGATGAAAGGCCCTAACCAATTGGGTTGAACTTACCTTTGCTTCTTTGGGATTTGGGACATTCTTCGATTTTCTTTTAAGACCAATTCTCGACTTGGAAAGTCCACGCTCGATCCTCTTGTTGTAGCTCCATTTGAGTCTATTTGATAGACTTGCAAATGATTCAAAGCTTCGATCCTTCTCTCATCCAATAACTCCAGCTCGTTTAGTCTTGAGACTCGATATTCTTCATCAGTGATGAGATTTTGCAGTGATATTCTGAGGGATGGGAGCTCGATCTCATGGGGAGTAAGCTACGATCCGTAGACCAAGGAGAATGGGGAATTAGTAGCTAGTGGGTGTCGGATGCTAGTTCGATAAGCCAGAGGCGGGATTAAGTCAAGTGCCGATCCGACCTGCATCATTACTATTTTCTTGAGGATTTTGAGGATGGTTTTATTTGTGGCTTCTGCTTGGCCATTGCCTTGGGGATAGTATGGGGTGGAAAAGCGATGTTGGATTTTGAACTTATCACATAGGTCACGGACTTCCTAATTTTTAAATGGTGTCCCATTATCTGAGATAATGGCTTGTGGGACACCATAGCGGCAAATGAGATAGTTCAGGATGAACTTTGAGATCTGCTTTCCAGTGACATAGGTCATGGGTATGGCTTCCACCCATTTTGTGAAGTACTCAGTTGCAGTTATGATAAATTTATGGCCATTGGATGAGGTGGGTGAGATTTTCCTAATGAGATCGAGTCCCCATTGTGAGAAGGGCCATGGTGTGACGATTGGGTGAAGCTCTTGAGCTAGAGCATGGATGAGGTCCCCATGCTGCTGACATTGTAAACACCTTTTAGCATGATCATGTGCTTCTTGCTCCATTGTGGGCCAGTAATACCCCAGCCTCAACAGTTTCTTGGCAATGGTTCATTCCACTCGAGTGTGAGCCACAAATACCGTTATGAACCTCGGTTAGAGTAGTTAATGCCTCCTCAGCATTTAGACAACGTAGTAAAGTACCCTCTATGCTTCTATGGTATAAGGTATCACCTAGGATGACAAATCTAGATGTTTTTTTGATGAAGGTTCGTTTTAGGCTCGATGGTAGGTCAGCGGGTAAGACTCCTATTCGAAGATATGTATATATGTCATGATACCAAGGATCGCTAGGACCAACGATTTCACACACATATTCCGATTCTGGTACCTCGAATGTGGGAACGAGAATCTGCTCAATCAGAAATTCATATTTCGGTACATTATGAGGGATGTCTAATAGAGACCCGATTGTAGCCATGGCATCAGCTGCTCTGTTGTTGGTTCTTGGAATCTGCTCAAATGTTATGTTGATGAAGGATTCCTTTAGGGTCTCCACCAATTTATTGTATGGGGTTAGCTTGTCATCCTTTGTCTGATATTCATATTGACCTGATTTATGATCAACTGTGAGTCACCGTAGACCTTGAGAGCTATGATATTCCACTGCACTGCTATCCTGAGACCTATAGTCAAAGCCTCGTATTCCACAATATTGTTAGTGCAAGGAAATGCTAGTTTGTATGATCTTGGTATGCAGTCCCCCTGTGGGGTGATGAAGACACTAGCTCCTGATCCATGTTGTGTATATGACCCATCGAAGTATAGTTTCCAGTGATCAGCAATGTTGAGGTTAAAGATGGATTCATCTGGATACTCTGAGACAAGGGGATTCTTAGAATACATAGGTGCTTCTGCTAATTGGTCTGCAATAACTTGACCCTTGATGGCTTTTCTCTCAACATACTCAATGTCATATTCTGATAATATCATGACCCATTTTGCCATTCTGCCAGTTAACATTGCCTTTGATAAGAGATATTTAAGGGGATCAATTTTCGCAATGAGCTTGATCTTGTGTGCCAACATATAATGTCTAAATTTTGGATGCACAAACCTCAAGGCAAGCTTTTTCAATGAAGGGAGTAATTTAGCTCGTAGAGACCATTGTCCTGCTGATATAGTAGATGGCCCTTTCGTTTTCGTTTTCATCATCTTTGAGCAAGAAGAGCTCCTAGGGCTGTGGCATTTCACATATGAGATCAATGGCTTTCTTGGGATAAGTGGCATTAACACTGGAGGTGTCAGTAGATATTCCTTTATTTTGTTGAATGCCTCTTCGCACTTGGTATCCCATTTGTATACTACCCCCTTGTGGAGTAGGTGTGAATACGGATTCTGCTTGTCTGCCAATTGTGCTATGAACCTTCTAATGGATTGAAGCCTGCCTTGGAGGCCTCTCAGTTGCTTTAAGTTCCTTGGTGCTTCCATCTCAAGGATTGCTTTGACTTTTGCTGGATCTACCTCAATACCCCTCATGGAGACTATGTATCCTAGCAGTTTACCTGATTGTACGCCAAAGACGCACTTCTTGGGATTTAGTCTTACTTTGTATTCCTCTAATCTGTCAAAGATAGCACTTAGGGTTGCTATATGATCTTGTCTTTTTCTTGACTTTGCTAGGATGTCGTCGACATAGTCTTTGACTATTTTTTGAATCATGTCATGGAAGATCAATGTCATGGCTTGTTGATATGTTGCTCCTACATTCTTGAGGCCAAATGGCATCATGTTCCAGCAGTAGGTCCCCCATGGACAAGTAAAAGCTGTCTTGTGTTGATCTTCTTTTGCTATCATGATCTAGTTATATCCTGAAAATCCATCCATTAATGATAGCATCTCATGCCCTGCTGTCATGTCCACTATCATATCGATATTGGGAAGTGGAAAGTCATCCTTGGCACATGCTTTGTTCAAATCTCTGAAATCCGTGCAGATTCTGATAGCTCCGTCAGATTTTGAAACAAGTACCAAGTTCAATACCCATTCTGGATAATCAATTGGTCGGATGAATCCAGCATCTAATAGCTTTTTGAGCTTCATTTTGACTAACAAAGCAATTTGAGGATGCATTTTGTGAAGCTTCTGTCTGACAGGTTTTGCATCTGGATACACTGCTAGGTGGTGGACCACAGTATTTGGATCAAGTCCTGGCATATCAGCATAACTCCATGCAAAGTTTATTTGTCTTTCCCTTAGGAATGTTTAGGAGTTCTTGTTCTTCTAATAATAGTGATTCCGCATAGAATGTGATATGCTCTCCTCCTGTTCCTAGGTTGACGGGGTTGCATTTTTTCGCCAAGACTACCGCTCTTGATGAATAGCTCTTAGGGGAAGATTGAATCCTTCATCCTCGGTTGCCTCGAGAGGTTTTCACCATTGGATACGCCCTTTTTTTTACTATTTTCTTGTCAGAGAGTGCCACGGTGTGGTTTTCACTCAAGGACTTGGATATGATTCTTAGTTCTCACTTTTGCGACTGAAGGATTCAATCGTTTCCCCATAGTAGGTGTGTGTGTCTAACTCCATTATGAATCCTGCCTTGTGATCTCCATCTGGAATGTTATCCCTCAACCCCATGAATTCTGAGAGCGCTTCATCATTTTTGAATGTATCGAGAACTGGTGGTCCTCGTTGGTGATAGTCGATCAGTTGGGGGTAGACTAATCGGATCTCATGATTTTGAATATCTGGTTCAAAGGATATGGTACTAATCATACACAAGGTGGTATCTTCGAATAACCTAGGTAGGTTGGATAAGGTATCTTCGTCATCACTACTAATATAGGGCTTAGTGATAAAGTTATGCATGTCTGTCCCTATGGGTATTGGGGAGTGCACCTGTACTAGGACTGGCTGAGGAGAAACATTAGCGGCTCTAACCAGAGGACTTTGGCCACATATGGTTATTCTCGGAGGGGTACATCCAAGACCAAGATTTGCTATAGGTCGCGTCTCAGGCATGATTGGTATTAAGAGCCCATTGTCATTTTGTCCTAGTCTTTGATTTCGATCATAGCCCATCGCAAGCATCATGTGTAGACCTCTGCTTCTTTCATCCATTGGTAATTCAGGTGTCGATCTTTCATCTCAATACAACATGTTTGATGGATCTGCTTCAATTACCTCATGGCCAAGGTCTCCCCACCTTGTGAATTCAGGATAATTTTGAGAATAGGTTTGTGATGTGGGAGCTTGATTTTCTTGTGGGCGTCCTCGTGATCTTGGAGATTGTGGTAACTCTCCTATCACAAAAGCATTGTTAGGGAGCCTATAACTTCCACAACCATCCTCTTGGATGATGAGTTTGATATCGGATATGGTGGGAATGGCGGGTGTCTCTGTCGAAGTGAGAATGGCGGGATCGATGTATGATGGATGGGCCCTCATTTTTCACTTGGGGATTTTGTAATATTTGGCTTCCAGGTTCTTGTAGTATGAAAATGGCTCAGGATCTCCATGGATAGTGACCTCTTGTCCATTATGTGTAAATTTTACACATTGGTGGAAGGTTGATGCTACGGCTTTCATTGCATGAATCCATGGGCGTTCGAGGAGAATGTTGTATGGTAAGTCGAGGTCCAGGACTCGACAGGTGGTTTCCATAAGTGTTGGCCCTACTTGGATAGGGAGCTTAATTGTGCCCTGTGACACTCTTTCTTGGTCATCATATGCTCTGATTGTTATGCCCTTTCCTTTGTCAATGGAATTTTCTGATATCTTTAACTGCTTGATGAGGCTAAAAGAACAAATGTTTAAACCTGCACCTCCATCCACCAGGACCCTTTTGATTTTTATTTTGTTCACAATGACCTCTAAGTGAAGTGCACGATTGTGAGATGGTTGGGCGGGAAAATCTTGGTCAGGATATGTAAGGAGGTTAGGCGTTATGATGTTTCCGACCATAGCTTGGAATTGTTCTGCATCGAGGTCTGCGGGGACAGTAGATGAGGCTAATGCTTCTTCAAGGATCTTTTTATGGGCCGATGATATTTTTAACAACTCCATGATGGAGATGTGTGTTGGCATTCTTTTGAGCTGGTCTACAACATTGTAGCTATACGGAATGGCTCTTGATGTAGGGACTCTATTGGGTTGGGATGACCCTGTAATGGTGACTTTTTCGCCTCTTGTGGTGACTCCACAGTCTTCGGCATGGGCGCCTTTGATCATGATGACCATGCAGTTTTCATTGAGGTTGGCAAAAACTGTTTCATATATATGATTTACACGCCTTTTCCTTTATCCTTGTTATTTCCCTTGTTGCCATGATTTGGCATCGGACGTGTAGATCTTAAGATCCTGATTCCCAGTAGGTGCTTCCACATTTATGATTCTTTTGTCAATGAGATCTTGAATGATGTTCTTGAGTCTCATACAATTATTTGTGGTGTGGCCTTTGATTTTGTGGAATTCACACAATTGATTCTCATTGTACCAAGGAGGTTTGACATCAGGTTCTTGATAATTTTCAAATGTAGGAGCTTGAATGAGTTTTTCGTCGATTAGCTTTTTCATGATGTCCTCAAGTGGTTCCCCCAAAGTAGTGTATTTTCATTTGGGGTATGTTTTGCATTGAGGTGGTCCTCTTTGGTCATTGACGTTATTGATGGTGGGATTATTGTTGGGTTGATATGTTGTGTGATGAGTGTTTTGGCATTGTGGTTGGATTTGCGGTGCGGGTGTATTTTGGCGTGGACCACTAATGACCACCTTGGCATCAACGACGCCATCATTAGTGATGTTCTTGTTTCTAGCCCATGTACGAGGTTTATCATTGTAATTTGAGGGTGGGTGATTGTTTTGTGGTTCATGATATGATGTTGATTCGATGGGTTGGGTTGCAAGGGCTCTTTCGATGCTAAGCGCCTTGGAGATTAGTTGATCATAGGTGGTGATTCCCTGAACCTTGAGGTGGAATGACAAGCGGCTTTCAAGGTTGGTAATGATTGTGCAGACTTGTTGCTCTTCTGGCATGGTCCATTTGCTCCGATTGGCCTTGGATCGCCATCGTTGAAGAAATGAAGCGAAAGATTCATTCTTTCCTTGTTTCAGAGCGTAGAGTTCTTCGAGACTAACATCCATTGTAATGTTACAGGTGTAGTTTCTAATGAATGCATCTCTAATTTCTTCGAATGTCCTAATGCCTGAAGGTAAGCGAGAGAACCATTCTATAGCATTTCCTGCTAAGCTCCTAGGGAATAGCTGCATCAGATAAGTATCGTCATATGCAACCTCCATACAATGAACCTGGAATTCCCTGATGTGATCTTCACGGTTTCCCATCCCTCGATATTTGTCAAATTTAGGGATCTCAAATCCCTTAGGGAATGGCTTCATGTCTAGGCTCCTATCAAATGGATAGGGACACAAGTTGCTTTGCGTTTTGGTTGTTCGCCCTGATTGAAGATCGAGTACTTGTTGTGAGAGCAACTTGAATTGTGTCGTCATATCATTCTAAGGATTAGGGGGTGGGGTGAATGTGTTTTGGGGCGTTGCAATCGTGGTTTGGATGGATGGGTTGGTTTGCGCATTGTTCACTGGTATTGGTATGTTGTGGCGGGAGAAGTAGGCTTCTACTTGCTTTTGGATAAACAATGCTTGTTGTTGCTCTTGTTGTTGTTGCGCTAGGATTTTTGCTTGTTGTTGCACTTGTTGTTGTTCTAACAACGCTTGTTGTTCTGCTTGATATTGCGATTGTTGTTGTTCTAGCAACACTTGTTGTTCTGCTTGTTCTTGTTCCCACAACGCTTGTTGTTGGGCTGCCAATTCTGTTGCTTCTTGTTGTTCTTGATATTGTTTTAATGCTTGTTGGTACGCTTTCCATTGTGCTGCTTGTGCAAGAAGTTGTGCTTGTGCTTGAGCTTGTGCTTGGGCTTGTGCGGTTTGTTGTTGCAATAAAAGTTGTGCTTGAGCGACTCTTTGTGCTTGCAATGCTTGTGCGGCTTGGGTAGCTTGAGCGGCTTGTTGTTGCTGTTTTTGTTGTAATAATGCTTGAGCTTGTTGTGCCTGTTGTGCTTGTAATGCAGCTTGTGCAGTTTTGGCAGTTTGCGCAGCTTGAGCGGCTTGTTGCACAGCTTTTTGTTTTTGCACTTGTTGATAGCCTCTTTGGAAAGCAGCTTGCAATGTTGCGTCGAATTGGTTTGATGTGGTGAATGTTGGTGGCGGTGGGGGTGGTGGTGGATTTGGAATGGAATTTGTGATGGTGGTGAATGATGATGTTGTGTTGATCATTTGGTTGGTAGATGGTGTTGCCATGTTGATTGCGTGATTGGTGGATGGTGTTGTCGTGTTGATTGTGTGATTGGTGGATGGTGTTGTTGATGTGGTAAGTGGCATCGTTGATGTGATTGGCCCTTGAGAGACCATGTTTTGCAATGTTGTGGGGGTGTTTGATGATGTTGCCATTGCTTGCGTGTTTGTCGTTTGTTGTTGTGATGTCAACAATAAGTTTTGAGCGTTTGGAAAAATGTTTTGATTCATGGTTGGGATAGCGGTTTGATTGATGTTTGGTAGGGGAGGCAATCCCAAGCCAAGGAGTGATGTGGATGATAATGGTAGTGGTGGGATAGGTGGGAATGTGAGGGGGGTGAATCCTTGTGAGAGTGTTGTGGTGTTAAAAATTCCCCCTGGTCCGAATATGTCTCCCTCTTTTTGTGAATTCGTGAGAAGAGGTGTTTGTGGTGCTCCATGAAATGATGTTGATGATAGGTCGTAATGTAAAGTGAGAGGAACATTTTGGTGTAATGGATTATGAAGGATGTTTTGTTCCACTGTGGTGTTTGCATCCAAGTTTTGGTTATTCACAAGGGGATGTGATTGAAGTTCATTGAGGAATGTGTTTCCCTTGTTGACATTTGGTTGAGTTGGAGCAATCGATGTCATGATTTTCGGAATGTTTTGCATGATGTTTTGGGATGGAGGTGTAGATGAAATGGGGATGGTGGATGAGATTGGCGAAAAAGATGTCTCTGCTATGGTGCTCACATCAAAATCCGAAGGCAACTTGGCCCCTTGCTTTGCTAGTTCAAGCATGTACAACGAAGGGTTTAGTTTCATCATGATGTTGATGATTCTATGGTTGTCTGGATTTTGGAGCATTTCGCTATTTCTTCGTGAGACATTCCAAAGGTGAGGTCCTCCCCTTGATTTTCTTCTTGTGGGTTTTGTGATGATGAGGGGACCAATGGATTGCTTGATTCTGCAAGATTCATTTCTGCATTTGTTTGGCTAAGGTCACTTGAAGCGGGAGTTTCTTTGTGGGCTTCCATACTCTTCTTGTATTGAGATCTCGTTTGAACCATAAAACAAGGATCAATCTTCAAGAATATGGGAGATGAATCTCTTGACTCTTTGGATTAATCTCTATTTTATGTCCCAAAGTTTTAGTTTTAGGTGCCTTTTAGGATCAAATGTGATGATGATATGATGGTGATGCTTAAGGATGTTATGGATGTTTATGGGTGTTGTTTTTGGTTTTTTGATAAATCTTGAATGAAATGCTAGGACTTTGGATTTTTGATCGGTTTGATTTTTGGATTTTGAGATTTTGTCCTTGATCTTTGATTTTGATTTTGATTTTGATTTTGAACAAAAATACCCTAAGATGTTTGATAATGATCTAAGGGATGGTTGTGTTCAAAGGATGATGTTTTGGATATGTGTGAGGAGAAGGATACATCTACCCACACCTACCCAAATAGGATGATTGTTTCACTAAGTATATGGAGAAGGATTCATCTACATACACTAAGCTAGACAAGATGATTTGGATGACTTTGACTAAAGATATGCAAAAGGATGCATTCACACACTCCTAGCCAAAGGTGTTTTGATAAATGTTTTCAAGGACTTGGTCTCAATGATTTTGGTGTTTGCTTGATTTTGTCATAAAGCCTAGCACTTCAAGGATGATTTCAAGGTTTTTCAAAAGATGATTTGTGAGATGGTTGTTTGGATGTTTTGAAAGATGGATGAAAGAGGTTTGATTTGTTTTGATCCCTAGATGAACCTAAAAAGACCACTTTGTTTTCCTAGACCTAGGTATTGAAGAGCATGCATATGCTTCCTAAAGACCTTTGTAACCAAGGAATGATTTGAACATTTTGGATTTCCAATCAATGATTTGTGCTTTTGGGATTTGAAGTCTTCAACACACATGAAGGTTCATTTTGCTTAGCTTTGCTTAATGGATTTATTTTACCAAAAACACTCTCTTTGATTAAAGTTTCAAACTAAGATGTCCAATGTCTTAATTTCTTTAAACCCCACAAGATATTTTATGTGGAAATTCAATGAACTTAAGGCAAGGGTTTTCCTATTGCTTACTCAAGAAGACAAATTGAGATATAATCCAATGCTTAGGAACCTCTACTGTCCGCAAAAGCAATGATATTTGTCTTAAAGAGGGTTTGAAATTTTGAGAACCATGTTGAATGTTTGTTTGCAAAATGTTTTCGAATACACACTGTGTTTTCAAACAAAGAATAATTACAAGCCCTATGGATGTGTAAGACTATATTTGTTGGATTCCCACTTGGACAAGTCCAGCTACGCTTATCCCTAGCAGATGGTTAGATGCTTGACCCCACTGGCTCCCCTCCATGGCTCATTGACATCAATCGGGCAGCCAAGCATCAACACCCATGAAACTCCCATGGCATGCTTTCCATCTCTACTAGAAGACCGTGAAGAGGTGGGGTGGCTTCAGAACGACCGTTCTTGCACCAACAAATAGATTAAGGATTTTGGCAAATTCTAGCACATAGGTTCTAGTAAGGACTTTCCGTTCGTGGAGATTGACCCATACGGCAAGAGTCCCCTTTCGGATCCATCTTGTCGAGCCAACCGCGTGATTATGGTGTTTAACCAAAACCCTCATTTATATCCTGGCTGGAAATACTCTTGGCTTTAGAGTGTTACCGGTTGAGTCGTCCCTTGGGTGAGTACTTTTCCCCAAGGCAGCCCTCTAAGATAAACAAAAGCAGCAAAGACACAATCCGTAACTCGATCGATCTTTGATGGCACAAAGAAAGAGAATATACGCGAAAATGCCCCTACTCACACTCGCACAAGATGTTCAATTTTTAAGCCCAAATTGAAGTGTTTCAAAGCAATAAAATGTATTTTGAGTGTTTCTCTTGCACCTTAGATCACACGAAGTGCAAGGGGAGAGGATACGTACTCAAAAGACAAAATCACACAATTCAAACACTTGTTCATTTTATAACCTTCAAAGCAATTGTGAGTTCGTTTTAAGCACCAAATGAAATATGAAGATTGCTTGTCCAATTTTTATCCCAAAACGAAATCTAGTAAATTTGTCCTAAGATTCCTTTTAAGCCTTTTGTAATGAAAATCAACTTGTTCATTTTAGACCCAAACGAAAATTAGTGTTCTAAAACGAAAAGAAAAACAATTTCATGAGGTAGTGTTGATCAAACACTAAAGTGTTTAAAAACACATTGTGTTTTAAAAAAAAATCATCCTCCTTTTGTCTTCGTTTGCTAGCCTCCTCCTTGTTGATTTTTTGCTTTCGCTTTTCCTTGTTCGTTTGTATCTTTCACCTTTCGCTTTTCCCTTGTACCTTTTCACCTTTGTTGTTCGTTTGTACCTTCGTTATTTGTTTGTACCTTCGTTATCCTTCCTTCTTTGCTTTCGTTGTTTTCTTTGTTGATTTTCAGCTTTGTACCTATTTCATAAGTTGAAAATTAGTATTACTTATTTTAATAACTCATTAAAATAAATAAAAACACAACTTTCCAAAAGAAATTTGGGTTCTACTATGTTAGTAAGTAACAAAGAAATGATAAAGTCAACATTTAGTACTTGAGATGATCAAAATATATCTGCACAAATGAACAAACTCAAATGTTAATCAAAATATCTAACATATATCTTTTGAAATATGTTCATATGGACCTAAGGCGTGCAAAGTTGATCTTCTGTTTGAATGAAAACTTAAAGGACAGCTTCTTTTATGACCTTGGACAGCGAATCAGGATTCGGTAAAGGTGATTCATTCACTTAATGTTTAGCCTACAGCTTTGATTTTGGAAAACAGGTGCCATAACTTTTCTATCCAAGGCAAAGATAATAAATATCAGCTGTTTCTCAACTAACCATAGATATTTCTGGCACACAATCTGTCCCTTTTTCAAATGTTGACATTTAGTGGCAGAAAAAAAGACAGAGGTAATTACGCCTACACTTATGCTGATTGATGTGAAAGAAAGCCAGGAAGCATTAACTATGAGTTGGCGTATGAACTGGAAGAATACTTCAATTTAACAAAAACGTTTTTTTTTTAAAAAAACATTAGTATGGCTGAAGCTATTCTATCAAAACTGCGCCAATCTTAGTAATAATAGAATTTCTTTATTTGCTGTCCTAGCTGTGAGTTTTCTTCTCAAACGCGTTTGGCAGATATAAAGATCTGAAGTGTGTTTGGTAGATGTACAGTCGAAATCTGCAATTTATAGAAACCTTCAAGATTTAGACTTTGGGGTAAAACAAAACAGCAGTTTGCGTATGCATTGAAATCATTGAAATCTTTTAAAAAGTAAATGCAAATAACTGTTAAGACTACGACCTCTACACATGTCCCAATTTACTACTTGCCGCCCTGGCTTGTTCAAAGATAGTTATTTCTCCATAGATACTAAGAATAGGCCATCAAATACAGTATCATACAATAAAAGATCAAGTTAATATTTATTTGAGTCGTGTGTGAGATAAATGCGCCAGCTAAGAATTGAAGACAGATTTTAGACCTTTTTCTAAAAAAAAACGTAAGCATGTACAAACTTCAAAGACTTTAGGAAGGATGCAATAACTTTTGACAGCTCGCAAGGCAGATTTGAAGCAACTTTCTTCGCAAAAAACACAGTAACATAAACTTTTAAATAAATACTACCAACAAAAAGGCGCATAGGAAATAACTTTGTGAATCATATTTGAAATAACTTGTAAATCAGCCATCTTACTAAAAAAAACGTGCAGGAAGGTTACCAGCAACATTTAAATAAATACTACTGGCAAGTGTGAAGCCACGTGGTGGAGTAAATTGAGGATTCTTTTAGCAAATGACAGTGATTTAAGTCAGATGCCTCTCTGACTTAGCTTTCAAATCTGCGCCTGAAAAGGGACTTTCAATCTTTACACAATTGGCAGGTGCAAAGATAATCTTTGTTGTTTTCAAAGACTGGGAAATGCGTTGCAAGTTGAGGCAGAAAGAACAAACAAATAGCAGAAAGAAGTGCACGACCAGCGACCAAGTTTGGAATACTAAGAAGGTGTGCAGTCTCGGATGTATTAGCACATTTGAACATATAAATAAGGATTTCACATCAGACTTCAATATCTCTCAGGTTTTTTTTTTTCCTTCCTGCGTAGTTAAGGTTATAAATGCATCAAATAATACATCACCTAGAGCATAGTAAATGAAAATATGAGCCAAGATTTTAAAAGTTGCGAACAAATATGTTAATCCAATGTCTTGTGAATGCTACAAATGTAGAATAAAAGTCTTGAAACACAAGAAACAAAATAGAGCAATGAACCAAACAATAGATGCTGCAGATTTTGCATCAATAACTAACACAGAATTCTAAAACCCTGTCAAAAGGCAGCGAATGAAAGCTTTTTTTAAGAGAATCCAATAAATCTGTTAAATTCAAAATCTCCTCAATCCATTATTGCCCTCCTTCTAGCACCAAATGTAGGCATCATTTTAAAATCTGCAAACAACTAAACTTCAAACAAAGGGTTAGTGCCTTGCAAACTCTATCAAAATACCTCTATGAAATCCATTACAAATGCTTTCAAAATGCCACCAATGATGATAAAAAGACTAAAGCATTATGAAAACAAAAGCAAGCTACCTATTCCATAGTTGGATTGGTGTCACATGTGCTAGTGACCCTTTCCCAATCCTTGATTAAAGCTCAAAATGATAAAATGCAAATGGAGATGGTGGAGTGATGATGAACAAGATCAAATCTCAAATGAAGAGAGTAACCTTGCATAAAATTGTGAAGGATTTGCTCAAAGATGAAGCACCTATTTAAAGATTTTCAAAATGCTAAGTGTTGAAGAGGGACCAATGTGGGATAAAAAACAAGCCAATGAGTTGAGCACACTTGTCATCATGTGATTAGTTGATGTATGTGCAAGATTTGGGAAGAGTGCCCAAGAGGGGGAAATTTTGAATTCAAATTTGCAATAAATTTTGAGAGGGGGACAAGAAAGAAGAGCAATAAATGCCCTGTTTGACTTGTCATGTTGAAAGAAAATGAGGTTTTAATAAATCAATAAAATTGATTTATTGTGCAAGTGGCTAGATCTAGATAATGCAAGTGGGATGGGATTAACATTAGATTAGGATTAGATGATGATTATGCCGATTAATGCTGATTAGATGATTTGACTTTCAAGACTTTGATAATTGATTTATTTAAATCAGAAAATGATGGAATATGATTTAGAATTTGATTTAAATGAAGTCCTGATTTATTTAATTAAATGGATGATGCAAGATGAAGGTTGAATGATAATGTTTATTTGATAAATGAGATTATTTAATGAATTGATGAAAATGCACTTGATTAATTGATGAATGGTCCTAATGTAAGAGCTAATTTGACTGAATCCGATCGAATGCATAATGTAAAATTTGCATGTCTACAGAATGTAATGCCATTTGGTCTAAAGAATGCAGGAGCAACATATCAAAGAGAAATGATGACCATTTTCCATGATATGCTACACACAATCATAGAAGACTATGTGGATGAAATTCTAGCAAAGTCAATCAAAAGGGAAGATCACTTGTTGAATCTTGTAAGGGTATTAGATAATCTTGAACAATATAATCTAAGACTCAACCCTAAGAAGTGTTTGTTTGGAGTAATATCCAAAAATTTGTTAGGGTACATAGTGTCAAGAAGGGGGATTGAAGTGGATCTTGCAAAAGTAAAATCTATACTAGAGATTCCTCCACCAATAACACAAACAATTGAGGAGATTATAGGGAAAGTTGTAATCCATCAGGTGATTTATTGCATAATGTCACCCTTTCACTCATCTTCTACACAAGGATATCACCTTCAAGTGGGATGAGATATGTGACCAAGCATTCCAACAAGTCAAGGAGTACGCACATACTCCTCATGTACTTATTCTATCTATTCCAGACAAAGAAATGGTACTCTATGTGTGTACCACACAAGCAACACTGGGAGCTCTCCTAGCACAACTAGATGATGATAATAAAGAAAGAGCGATCTACTACATCAACAAAACACTGGTGGGATATGAATTAAACTACTCACCCATAAAAAGAGTGTGTCTCTTAGTTGTGTTTTCAACACAAAAGTTGAGACACTACATCTTAAGCAGGAAGGTAAAACTAATTTCAAAAGTAGACCTGCTCAAGTACCTACTAGAAAAAGCAGCCCTTATAGGCTACATTGCCAAATGGGTGATGATATTGAGTGAATTTGATATAGTATGTGGATAGAAGAGCCATCAAGGGAAAAATCATAGTAGACCAACTAGCCAAAGCACCCATAGATGATCACAAAACTCTCATAGTGGACTTTCCAGATGAAGTGATGACAAAATAGATAGACCATTAGACTCTATACTTTGATGGGTCCCATACTCAACATTAAAGCTCCAGAGTAGGTGTTCTATTTTTTTGGAGATATATGTCTCAATCATCACAGGCCTAAACCTCTGAAAGGGACAAGTCGGTGTGACATCTTCTATGTTTGGCCGACTAGCAATTTGGAACATCATGTTTTGTATAGGTCACTGTGACCTAGCTTTTCTCTCACCAAAGGATCATATCATTGTGACAAGAAGATTTCAGTGTGACCCCTTACTGCTTAGGGAGACCTTTGGCCGATAGGCCATTCTATTGCTTATCGTTGAGACCCTTGGACGAAAGGCTTAGTTTAGGAAGAAGTTTGGGCGATGTGTTAAAGTCTCGCCAACAGTATGTTATGTATTGAAGTCTTCGGGATAACTAAAGGGTTCTCGCTATGAAGTCCCAACGAATTTTCAAAGTCTCGTTGACAGTGTTTGGTTTAAATTCATCAGGGAAACTCTCCCTGAAAGGAATACTATTGGTAAGAAGTCTTACTGATATGAGAAAGTCACGCCGACCGTATTCATTCGGGGTAACTCAAAGGGCTTCAGGGAGAACTCTCAGCGAGAATGGAATGTCTCGTCGATGATGAGAAGTCTTTGGTATAGATCTTAGTGAACAGTGGTCTTGATGTAACTTAGAGATCTCAGAGTAAAGTCTTAGCGAAGGGCGTATATCTCGGTGACTATTGATGGGTTCGAGGTGACAAAAGAGTTCTCAAAGAAACCTCTTAGCGATATTGATAAGTCTTGCCGACTGGTGATTGAAGCTCGGTATGACTTGTGAACACTTCGATATAACCCTTAATGACTCGACGTGAGGTCCTGGCGAGAATGATACTCTTGCCAAATGGTAAACTCACATATATGAGACTTTTGGACCTCGCTATGATCTCCTGGCGAAAGTGATAGGTCTCGCCAACTGTTTGGTGTTTCAGTGTAACACATGAAAGCTTGATAGAACATCTTGGCGATAACAATAACTCTTGGTGACATCGATATGAAGCTTTTAGGGCATCAAGGAGACACACCTTGTGTCTCACCGACATGCCTATACAATGTGGGCTCTGTTGACCATCTGACCGTCCTATGTGGAGTCTCGTGGACCAGTAGGAGAAGCCGAATCTGAACAATTGGAAGATTGTTTATTGTGATGGTTCTGTGAGGAAGCTCGACAGACATGGAATGACATGGTTATACTCTGTGATTGCAGATTGTGTTCGGTTGGTTGAATCGACAGATTGTTGAGTGATTGTATCAGTGGATGAATTCTATTATGTGCAGACTGTAACTTGAAGGTTCCTATATAAGATTGATCATTGTGAAAGCTATTGTAATCTGGCATCAAAAAAATAAGTTAGAACTCTGTATGTAATTATTTGTTACTATAATACAAAGTGACTTCTCTTGGTGTGGTGGGTTTTTATCCCATAAGGGTTTTCCCACGTATATCTGGTGTTCATGTGTGATTGTCAAATACTCTATTTCTGCTATTTACTTCATAGTGTATCTTATTGAACTGTAATTGAAAAATTAAAAGTATATCTACATTCTTCCCTGAGGTATTGACATTAGGAGAGTTGTTTTATCCATCTAGCTTTCCTTACATAGTTCTCACACCATAAGGAGAGAGTATACCCAACTCCTAAAGGATCACTTTCCCATGCATGAACAATATCTCAGAATATGAAGCATTGATCACATGGCTAAAAATGGACATTGAATGGAGAATAAAAGAGCTACATGTCTTTGGAGACTCTCAGTTAATGATCAAACAAGTGAATGATGAGTACCAGAGAAAAAATGACATGTTTTTTCATATAAAAGGATGGTGGATAGCTTCAAGAATACCTTTTCACAATAACCTTTGAGCAAGTTCCTCGGATCAACAATAGAGTTGCCAATTCAATGTCAACAATAGGCTCACTTCTTGATATTCCATAGAATGTTCCTAAGTAAGAGTTCCTCGTGGAACAACTTCTCGCACCTGCATTCGACAACCAAGAATTAGAACTTGTATGTGTTGTTGTTAGTCCTAACTTCCCATGGTGCCAAGATACATTTGACTACATCCAACACGATATCATACCACTTGACCTAACAACCACTCAAAAGAAAACCTTTGCTTGTAGAACTTCCCACTTTACTATCCTAGGAGGTACCCTATACCATTGTAGTCTAGATGGTATGTTACTTTGGTGTCTTAACACAAAAGAACCACAAACAACCTTACAAGAGTTACATGAAGGTGTTTGTGGGTACCACTCCAGAGGACCTAACCTAGTCCAGAAACTGCTTAGAACAGGGTATTATTGGCCCTCCATGGAATAGGAATGCATACAGTATTCTAGAAAGTACTGTCAACGTCAGTAGCATAGTGACCTTGTCCATGCACCATCACAGGAGTTGAGACCCATCACAACACCATGGCCTTTCTCGCAATGGGGATTAGACCTGATATGTAAGATTTCACCAGATTTAGCTAATAGACACAAGTTCATTATCATAGCAATAAAGTATTTCACTAAATGGATAGAGGCAATTCCTTTGACTTATATCAGTGGAAAATAGATATCAAAATTCATTTTGAATTTTGATCTACAGGTATAGAATTCCCCAAATGATAATAATAGACAACGAAACCCTATTCAAAAATCAGGATGTCCAAAAACTTTGTTCCCAATTTTCTATCCAACATAGATTTCAATGCCCTATTACCTCGAAGGAAATGGTTAGGCTAAGGCATCTAACAAAACCATATTGAAAGTACTCAAAAATATTGTTAATGAAGCTGCACATGATTGGCATTTGCAGCTAAACCCAGCCCTATGGGTTTATCAAACCAACATTTGCACACCTATACATGCCACACAATTTTCCTTGGTATACGGATCAAAGGTTGTCTTATCTATCAAAGTCAAAATCCCCTCATTGTGAATCTCATTAAAAGGCATGGTCAGCAAAGAAGAATATAGGGTATCTGGGCTAAATGAATTAGTGCTCCTAGATGAAAGGAATTTGAGCACATTAAACCATCTACAGGTTTATTAGAATCAACTCAAGTGAAGCTATTACAAGAAAATCAAAGATATAAACTTTCAAATTGGTGACTTGCTCCTCAAGGAAAATCAGAAGGTACAACTGAATCGAGATAACAAAGGAAAATTTGAACCCTATTGGTTAGGCCCATTCATTATCACAACGAGCTATGAGTCTAGGGCATATCAATTGGCTACTCCTAAAGGAGAACCTTTAGCTAAATTGCTGAATAGAAACCACCTCAAGAAGTTCTACACATGAAGCATGTCAGAATACCCTAGGAAAAAGGGTAAAAATCCAAAAAAAATTGAAAAAAGGGAAAACATATGAAAAAATAAAAAAGCAAGAAAAATAGTAAAGAGAAATAAAATGTTCTTTGAGTGAAAACCACTTTGTGGCGCTCCTAGAATAGGTACCATAGTGAAAACCTAGCAAATAGGCACTATGTTTGAATAAGACCTTCATCATTATCTATCAGTACTATACATAACATCCACATGTTTGTCCCATAATAAAACATGTATCCAACCATGACTTGTCATTGATTGAGGAAAGTAGTCTTGTCTCCAACTGGGGGAAACTTCTCGAAGATGGTTGTGGATTAAATCCTTGTGTATCCTATCATGGTCAAAAACAACAAAATAAAAAACATCTGATAAACAACAAAAAAAAAAAACATTTGAAAAAAAAAAACAAAACAACATCGTTGGATTATTCCTTCACTCAAACAGTCTAAGATATCAACATTTGTTTGAACCTCACAACTAGTTCAAGTATATTTCCCACAACATATCCTCTAGACACAGAAGTGGAATATCAATCTAAGTTAACAATGTTGTTTATCAAAAAAAAAAATTATGCTTTGAGTCAAATGGTCAAACTACGTGGTCTCTGCATGTACAATGTAGGAAAGGCTTATCTCTTATCAGTCCTCGAGGCTTTAGGTCAATGCCCATAGGTTTCTATCATGCTTTATTTCAACTTAGTCAAAAAAATACAAAATCCAAAAAATTCACAAACCATAAAATCCAAAAACATTAAAAAGAATAGAAAAGGTCAAAAACATTCAAACCAAGCAAACTACGAGCCTCTACATGTACAAAATAGGAAAGGATTATCTTTGATGATCCCACGAGGCCCTAGGTTAGTCCCTTTATAAACACCAAAAACAACATCAAATAACAATGAAAAGCACAAAAATATTTGAAAAATCTCAAAAAATCCTATCTTCGTCATCACCTATCCGCAATAAAACATCATCCATAATAAACAAATCATCATCCTCACCCTTTGATGAAACAAACAAAAAAATAAAGCACACATCAAAATCTAGAACTTTCAAGCAAACAATCACAAAGATTTGATTACAAATAAACAAAAATAATGCCAAAGTATTGACCACATATCTTTTGGCATTTCACCAACAACATCCTGAGATATGTCTTAATGGATCCGTTCCTACAATAGACATGATCAACACTGGATAATAACCCAACCCAAACAAATATGGCAAGTGATACTGCAACATTGTTTTATCTTTTTATAGTCTTATTTTTATGATTTATTTTATTGACTCATTCCCAAGATCTCTTGAGGATGTCCATAAGGATTTAGAGAAGAAGGAATGGGGGCTATTGAGCATTATTTCGGTTTGCTATTTTTTAAGATGTTTTTGTGATACTATCATGGCGAATACTTGATTTATTGAGTGTATGGAAGTTGTGTTGAAACAATTCGTGTAGAGGTTGCATGTTAGGTATTTCATACCTCTCTGTGTAAATGGTCCAAAATTTGTGTAGCAATTTGCATGTTAGGCATTTCATACCTCTCTGTGTAAATGGTCCAAAATTCATGTAGAAAATGTATGTTTGGTATTTCATACCTCTTTGTAAATGGTCCAATTTTTTTTAACACAACCCACCCATATATTTTAAATAAAGTTTCCATATATCTGGTACGAGCAAGAATATTCTTTGTGTGTTGAGTCAAAGTCCACACAATAGATACAAAGTCAATTTGGTCATTAATACCTAGTGCATCGTATCTATTATCTACATCAAACAAGATTATTCAAAATGTGAAGCCTCCAAGCAAAGTGAAAGCAAATCATCAATGATTAACAACATCAGCTACTCTTCACTTCTTAAATTAACATTTCTTCTATCATTCCTTGCAATTAAATGCATCACATCAGCTTATTGGAAAATTTGGTTCATTATCTAGAATTTTCACCAAATTTTTTGAGGGGGTACCATGCTATCCTATCTAGGGCATACTGGGGCAACTCTTGCACCTAGGGCATACCAAGGCAATGTTCTTTAAAACAAAGAAACCAACACTTTGTCTTAAACAAGGGAAAAATGTAGACACCTAGAATTTTCCTAGCCTATGAACTAACATTATCATCAAACATTACTGCATTTCACATCAATTGCATCCAAAACCCTAAATTCCCCTATTAATTGAATAATACAACATTATTTAATTAATTCATTTTTTCATCATTTTTTGATGAATTAAATAAATTACATTTATTTAATAAAGTCCTAAAACCCTAAATTCCTCTAGTAATTGAATAATACAACATTATTTAATTAATTCACGTTTCATCAAATTCGACCAATTAAATAAATGAAATTTATTTAATAAGTCCTAATCTAACTCTAATTCCTCCTTATTAGTTAAATAACAACAATTATTTAATTACGTCACTAAATCACTTTATTCCCCTAAGTTGATTAAATTATTAAATCATAATAATTTAACTAACTCACTTTCCCTCCAAATTTGAATAATTTAAATAAACTATTGAAATCATCATCAAAAATCAAATTAAACTAATGCAACTCTATTTGAAAAAGTAAAACTTGATTTGCATGTACAACTCCAAAATGAATTAATTAATTAAATTAATTAATTAATCATTCTCAACCACTTTTTTGATTGAGCAAATTATGATCCCTTGATTTCTCAATCTATTCTCGACTGATCAATCTATTCTTCAATCCCATTGAAGGATTAAATTGATTTCTTCAATTCCACAGATCATTCAATCTATTTATTCAATGACACAAATTGTGCAATCTATTTTGCACATATTATTCATGTCTAAATCCTCTCAATACCTCTCAACCATTGATCTTGATTCAACATTTTTTAATCCTGATTGTCCATTTTGAATCACATTCTCTATATAACAAATATCTTTCCTCACAAAAAAGGATCAGAGAATCAAGCTATTCAGACAACAAAGTAATGCCAAAACACCATTGATAGAGCTTCAACATTTCTTTGATCAACCAACCATACACACATTGTTCTTCAAGCTTTCGAACACGAACTATGGAGGCTTCACAGTGATATGAGCAACCACATCCTTTCGAATACACCCCAATATGAGATGGGTAATTTTTTTATTATTGAACTCAGTTGTTTATGTATTTCATTTTCATGTTCTTGTATTCAATATTCTAAATTATGCATTTCGTAAGTGTAGAAATAGATCTCAAATTAGTGTTCTTGATCACAGATTAGATTCTATTTCAAGTACGTTTATCTTGTTTATTTCTATGATTTTCCCCCTCACACAACTTCCATTTTAGAAAATTTATGTTGCACATTTTCATACTCAATTTCATCCATTTGCTTCCATTTTTAGAATTTAGCATCATTTTAGCTTAGTTTATAGCCATTTTCATCAATATTCATCCATTAAATCCATTTAAAAGCTTGTTTCAACTATGGGGTTAGGAAAGGGTTGACATTCGACATCAATGTAGCACCAATCCCCCAATGGGATGAGGTTTGAGGCATTTAACTATTTTCCTTTATGTATTTCTTGATAGTTTATGTTTAAATGGCTTCTTAGTTTTATGTTTTCAAGTATTTCATTGGGAGTATAGCTTAACTAGTTAGATATTGCTTAAAATCTATTGGATCTAGCATGTTTAGCTTAGGTTATGATTATGCTCATAGAGGGAAAACAATATGGTGGATGACAACAATGCTCTTAGAGGACACTAGCACCCAGGTGGGACATTAGTGCCTAGGTGTAGATGTCCCAGTCTAGCGTAGGTATCCTATTTTTTGCACTAGAATCCTAGATAGGTGATGTAATCCTCCCTCAATGTTGTAGTCCTAAATCTATTACCAATGTCTTAACCAATGAGCAAACCCAAAAACAATTTTGTTCCCTAGGATATACATAACACTCAAGGACTACAAAGAAAGGAATAAAATGATAATCATACTCTAAAAATTTCAAAAAGGACCTAGAGTTCATAGTGATCCTAGACCACTAGGTCACAAGACACACTATCCCATAAAGGAGAAGGCTCCCAAGGCTTTGGAATCCAAGGGCTCCAACAAAAGATTGAAAACATGAGGGAAAAAGGGGGAAGTGTGTCCCACACCTTCCATCTACTCCAAGACCACCCAAGGGACCTTAAATGACCTCAAAATGATGTGGGTCCCCATGACCAAACACACCTAAGGACATCAAAGTAATCCTAGTGTTTCCAATGTTCAAGTTCATATTAACTAAACTTTAATTCCATTTTAAAATCCAAATAAAGGTGCTATAAGTTCATTTTATCCAACAACATTAAAATTTTAAAGAGCATACAAGATAATATGCATGCTTAATTACAACACTAAGGCACACAAAAGAGTGTATAATACCAACATAGTTATGTGGCCCATTTACAATCCATCCACTAAGGAGGTCCAATAATTACATTTCAAAATGATGCAAGGACTCTAATGTCCTTTAAATATTACACTTTTTACAACATTATATACAAATAAGAAATGAATTATTGGTGAAGCCTTTTTTCCAAATTTCTTGTGGTTCCCAAGCACTTTCCAACATCTTCTAGTCCTCAATAATGGTTCTACCCCACCCAACCATGTGAGAAGAAAATCACACGGGCCACAAGCACACTCAAACCAAACACAAGGGACTAGGATTCACTCATACCAATTACCAAGTACATATAAATTACATACAAGAGTCACTTAATATCAACTTGTGATAATAGGGTACAACTTATCTATAGGTACAAATTTAATAGCCACAAGGACATGATCCTAGAGGAGTAGGGAGCGTCATCACAATAGCCTATGGTATCGACTATGTAGGATTGAGTACACATCTCATAAGAGAAAAGGTTATTCAACAAGAACCAAATCTCCCCAAGAAGGCATTTCTTCTACACTCATATTGAGTTAAGAATATGGGTCACATCTCAAACATATTACTTGAGAACTAAAACATGAAACACATCATGAATGCATTAAAGGCTAGGTGGCAAGGAAAAATAGTAGTAAACATGACCAATCCTCTCAAATATCTTAAAGGTTCCAAAACTTTGTGATGTGATCTTATAAAATTTTCCATAATAGATGGGGTTCTTATGTGGTAGCACTCTCAAAATCACATGGTCGCCTACTAAGAAGTGTCAATCCAAACTCTTTAAATCAACATACTTCTTTTGATGATCCTAGGGGTAGTCAACAAGTGCTCCCTAGTCTAAACCACCTACTACTCCATATATTGCAGAATCTCAGGACTTAAGATCACATGATCCTCTAATCTACAATCTCAATAGGTTCTAACAAGGTTGGACATACAATGCCTAAAATGGTGCTATGCCAAGAGAACTATGGTACCCATTATTATAGGAAAAATCCACAAGGTACAAATAGTCCATCTAGATCACTAATCCATAACATATATGCAAATCATGTCCTCCAAAACTTAGGTTGAACTCTCTTCATTTTTCCATTTCTCTCAAGTTGGTAGGAAGAACTAAAATTAAGTTGGGCACCCAAGGCATTATGTAAGGGGGTCCATAGTATAGATGTGATTATTGGATCACAAGCAATGGTGATCCTACTACAGGGATAAAGTGTGTCAAACTTAGAGTCCTAACATGATTATTTTAATGTATTATTGTATTTATTTGTATTATTTAATTTCCTACAATGTCATGCCATCAATTAAGACCCACTGGCTTGGTGGCATCCTCATTGGAGGTGATTAGATGACACATCATCATCCCAAGTGGAGGTAGGTGTTTCACTTTGCAATCTTGAACCTATGATAGTTTCTATGATGCGCCATAAGGTATCTTTGTGCATGGAGAAAGTTGGCACCCAAGTTGGGTCATCACAGGCTATAAGAGAATCAAATATACTTGGTCAGTTATTACAGATTCTCTTACAACTGTAAGTTTTGTCAATATGGTAGATTTTATGAAATATTTTACAATAGATTCTATGACAATTGTAAGTCATCTATCATAGCCTATTATTAGCATACATTTGGGTGCCCAAGCTTGAGGAGAGAGAATCAAATCCTATGACAATATGTAAGAGGTGTAAGAGAATATTGTACATGTCTCCAAATCATGTGTATGAAATGGGAGATTATGCCATGTAGATTTGTACATACATTCTCTTCTAGATACTTCTCATAGCTTGTATCTATCTATATATTGTAGAATGCATAGTTTGTTTGCAAGTAACAAAGTGTTGCTAGATTGACTCCAACATAGGTGTTTGTTTTGAAACACTTGTTGAAGAATATTTGTACTTGGAGATGCATTGTAATTTGTATTTTGAAATAATATCGAAAGTATTGTGCTTTTAGAGGGTGAGGTTTTTTACTCGATAGGGTTTTCCCCATGGAAATTTGGTGTTGTTTGTTTATGTTTACTTTTTGTCCTATCTCTTTCTGTCTATGTGTTTCTCTTTATGTAACTATATAAGGCGTTAGTAGAGATTTTTTGTAACTCTCCACTACTTATTTTAGTGTAAGAAGCTACTTCCGCTCACCTAGCTTCCTTTCAGTTGGTATTAGAGCTAGCCAACTTTTATTTTGTTTTTGGTTTTGAAGGATTTTTTGATCCGATCTTTGTTTTAGTGGGAGTTTTATAGAAGGGTATTTTGTGACCTTGTTGTAGGAAAAATATGGAGAGAAAGTTAAGAAGAATCAATATGTGGAGAAGTTTAATGGTGGAAATTTTGAATTTTGGATGATGAAAATGGAGGATATGCTCATAGGAAGAGATCTATGGGCTGCCATATCTAAAACCAAACTAGATCTACAAGAACCCAAGCATATTGAGATCTATTAGATTAGACACCCAAGGGTCTAATAAGAATTTTTTTGGTTAATTCTGTTCTCTTGAATTTCCATGAAGAGAAAAATACAAAATACCTTTGGAAGAAACTTGGAGGCATTTATCAAGCTAAATTCCTAGTGAACAAGTTGTTCCTGAGAAGTAAGTTGTGCTCTTTGAAGATGGAAGATAGAGGATCCATGAAAGATCACCTGAACATATTCAACATGATGATAACTCAACAAGGTTGTGTTGGAGATAAGATTGATGAAAAGGATCATTGCATGCTCCTGTTGTGTTCATTTCCAAATTTGTGGGATAACTTTGTAATGGATATTGGAAGCATAACCACCAGTTTCAAGATGGATGAGGTGGTGTCTTCACTTTTATCTAAAGAGATGTGGAGAAATTATTTTGAGATGGATAAGGAGGCCCTTAATGTTCATGGTAGATCTGAGGAGAAAGGAAACAAGATGGATAATAAATCAAATTCAAAATCTCTAGGGAGATGTAAGTCTCCTGGCAAGTCCAAGGTGAAATATTGGAATTGCAAAAAATCTGGTCATTTCATAAAAGAGTGTAAGGAAGAGAATAAGAAGAAAGGAAAGAAGCATGCCTTAGATTCTAAATTTGATATATCCTCTTAGGATGATGTAGATGCATTTATCGTAGCCTTGGAAAACCATGCATCAAAATATGTGTGGTTGATAGAATCAAGTGCTTCCTTCCACTTGACCTCTCATAGAGGTTGGTTTTTGAAGTATTAGGAGTATGATGGTGGGAAGGTGTATCTAGGTGATGAATATCACCTGAAGATAATTGGTCATGGAAGAGTCAAAATCAGATTCCCTGACAGAAGAGTGAAGGGGATTGATGGTGTCTTGCATATCCCAGGTTTGACACAAAACTTTCTTTTTGTGAGTAAAATGATTCATTCAGGAGTGCAAGTTGTTTTCTTGGGTGGAGGATGCAAGATGACGATAGGAGCTATGGTGTCGGCTAAGAGTGTTCAATTTGGCCCTTTGTACAAGTTGGATGCATGCACATTTTAGTGTAATAGTTCTTTTGATACACCAAAGAAGAGACCTTTAGATTTTTCATCCTCACTATTAGATCGTCCAGAGAAGAAGTCCGTTACAACTAAATCTAATGGTCATGCATTTTTGGCACCCGAGGGTGTTCATTCCATGGAAATGAAGCTTACTACAGAGAAGAAACTACTATGGAACCAAAAAATTGGTCATATTGGTGATAAGGGTCTTAGATCCCTAAAAAATAAGAGCCTTATTGATGGCCTTCATGATTGTAATCTCGAGTTTGACTTTTGTGAACATTGTGTTTATGGGAAACAACATTGTGTTTCTTTTTACTCTAGTTTTCACAAGTATTTTGGGGTTTTGGACTATGTTCATACAAATGTGTTTGGTCCTGTGAATGTTCCTTCATTGTCAAAATTCATATATTTTGTTTCTTTCATAGATGATTACAATAGAAAAACATTCATTTATTTTCTCAAAATAAATCTGAAGTCATTAGTCAGCTTAAGGAGTTTAAGGCCTTCACAAAAAACTAGACTAGTAGAAATATTAGGTGTTTGAGGAATGACAATGGTGGTGAGTTTTGTTTGGTAAAGTTTGACAAGTTCTATAAAGAACACGAGATTGAAATACATAAGAAAAATCCATACACCCCACAACAAAATGGAGTTGAAGAGAGGATGAATAGGATGTTGATGGAGAGGGGTAGGAATATGTTGAGTGGTGCTAGCCTTGAGAAAAATTTTTGGGTTGAAGTGGTTGCCACTACATGTTATGTGATCAACAAATCTCCTACATCAATGCTTGTTGGGAAGATACCGATGGAGGAATGGTCTTGTAAAAATACTTCGATGTGACATCTCAGAGTATTTGGTTGTGAAGCTTACACTCATGTTCTTATTGAGAAGAGGTATAAGTTGGAGAACAAGGCTATTAAGTGTATCTTCATCAACTATGGTATCAGTGTGAAGGGGTACAAGCTTTGGGATCTAGAGGCTCGAAAGGTTCTCTACAAAAAAAGTGTAATTCTTAGAGAGATGAAACCTTCCACTATTGAGTTGTAGCCACAGAAAGAGGAGAAAAAAGGAGGTAGTTTAGATTCCACCTACTCTGATGAAAGATGAACTGCACACTCCTATTGGACTTAATGATGAGGAGAGCTCAAGTAGCTCTGAAAGTTTTGAAGAAGAAGAAGAACCTCAACCTCATCAATTGAGGAGGCATACATGTGTTAGGTGACAATGGAAAGGTTTTTTATTCATTATTGGATTCCAGTTGGATTTTTTCTTTGACTTCTAACACTGATGAGCCTAGGACTATTAGAGAGGCTATGGGTATGAGTGATGTAGATTATTGGATGAAATCCATAGACGAGATGTATTCTTTGAAGAAAAATAATACTTGGTTACAAATGGGTGTTCAAGAAGAAGTGTGGTCCTAATGGTAGTGTTGATAAGCATAAGGCATATGGTTGGTTGCTAAGGGTGTTCTCAAGTGGAGGGAATTGACTATGGTGAGATATTCTCTTTCATTGTAAAGTTGACATCTATCTAGTTCCTATTATCATTTGCAACAACATATGACTTGGAAGTAGAATAGATGGATGTGAAGAAAAAAATCCTTCATAGTGACTTGGAGGAAGAGATTTACATGTCATAGCTATAGCAGTTCATTGTAAAGGGTAAAGAAATATGGTTTGAAAATTAAAGAAGTCTCTATATGGTTTGAAACAATCTCCTAGAATGTGGTACTAGAATTTCATACCTATGTTGTCATTGGGATTTGTGAGATATCAATTTGACCATTATGTGTATTATAAATTTGACAATGGTCACATTCTCATTATTTTTTTGCATGTAGATGATATGATGTTTATTGGGAATGGCAAAAGTATGATTTCATATTTGAAGTCTCAGTTGTTAGCATAGTTTGAGATGAATTATGTAGGTGTAGATAGGTATATTCTAGGGATGGAGATCAAGAGAGACATAGCTAACAAAAATATTTGGTTAAGCTAGAGAAAGTATATGAATTCAGTGTTGGAGAGATTTAGCATGGAAAATTGTAGATAGCTAGTTGTTCCTATGATGAAGGGGATGAATATTTTTTGTGAATGATTGTCCAAAATCTCCTACTGAGAAGGATGACATGACCAAAAGTACTATATATGTGAGTGCTAAATTGGAATTTTGATGTATGCTATGGTGTGTACGAGACCACACATTTCCCAGGTAGTGGGATTCCTTAGTCATTTTATGGATAATCTTGGATGGATACATTAGGATGTAGTTAAGAGAGTGTTCAAATACTTACAAAGTACTTTTGAAAGAGAGTTTTTAGATACTTATAGAGTAATTTTGAGTATTCCCTATGTTTTCATGGTTATCCTACTAGACCTTGACATTTCATGAGTATTTATGCATATGCGGTTTCATATTGGGTAGGTGGCATTGGCAATAGAAGATCCACTAGTGGTTATGTGTTTATGATGTTTGGTGGTGCTATCAGTTGGGTCAGTAAGTGATAGGTTGTAGTCGCTTTAGCCACAAAAAAAATAGAGTACATGGAAACCACTCATGCTTGTAAGGAATCCATTTGACTTAAGAGATCGTGTTATGATATTAGTTTAAATGCAGGACATATTACTATTTTTTATGATAGTCAAAGTGCCATTTGCATAGCAAAGAATCCTACCTTCTATGCTAGAACAAATCACATTGATGATTTGTATCATTTTGTTTGTGATATGGTAGAATATGGAAAGGAAAACTTGAAAAATGTCAACACTTTGGTGAATGTTGCAGATGCACTGACAAAACTTGTGGGCAGAAAGAAGTTCAAATGGTGTTTTGATTCCATGGGCCTTAAGGCCCTAAGTAGATGGTTTTATATGACTCGTGATAGGTCTTCGACAAGTGGGAGAATGTTGGGATTAAGGTTTCTCAACCTTAGACTCCTAGTATGATTATTTTAATGTATTATTGTATTTATTTTTATTTTTTAATTACCTACAATGTCATGTCATCAATTGGGACCCATCATCTTGGTGGCATCCCCGTTGGAGGTGACTAGATGACACATCATCATCCCAAGTGGAGGTATGCATCCCACTAGAATATTGGACCTATGATATATTATTTGACACATCATAAGGCATCTTTTTGCATGGAGAAAGTTGGCGCCCAAGTTGGGTTATGACAAGTTGTAAGAGAATTAAATATTCATGGTCAGTTATGACAAATTCTCTTATAGTTGTAAGTTTTTTCAATATGAAATAATTTATAATAGATTTTATGATAGATTATATGACAAATATAAGGCATCTATAATAGCCTACCATTAGCATATTTTGGGTTCCCAAGCTTGAGGAGGGAGAATCAGATCTTATGATGATCTATAAGAGGTGTAAGGGAATATTTTACATGTGTCAAAATCCTGTGTATGGTGTGGGAGATTGTTCCATGTGGATTTGGATTCCTATCCTTCTAGATGCTTCTCATAGCTTGTATCTCTCTATATATTGTATGCCTTGCATTGTAGAATGCATAGTTTGTTTATAGGTAACAAAGTTCTTTTGAATTGACTCTAGAATAGGTGTTTGTTTTGAAACACTTGTTGAAGAATCTGTGTACTTGGAGTTGCACTGTAATCTCTATTTTGACATAATTTGGAAAGTACTTTTCTTTTGGAGGGTGGAGTTTTTTACCTGAAAAGGTTTTCCCCACATACATATGGTGTTGTTTATTTATGTGTATTTTCTATCCTATCTCTTTCTATCTACGTGTTTCTCTTTCTGTAATTGTATAAGGTGTAGTAGATTATTTTTTTAACTCTCTCCTACTTAGATTAGTGTAGGAAGATGCTTCCACTCACCTAGATTCCTTTCACCCATGAGGTACTTTATGCAAGCACACAATATTCTCCATGAACACACATGCCACATATACAACACTATATGAAGATCTTGTAGGAAAAAGTAAGAAACCTTAGTCAACTTGTCCATCATCACCATGATGGAATCATGATGGCGAGAGGAAATAGGTAGCACAATAATAAAATCAAAGGAAATTGTATCCCATTTCCACTTGAGAATGGCATGTGTTTGTAGGAGACTTGTTGGATGATGATGCTCAACATTCCTGTGCTAACACTCTAAGCATCTAGCCACAAAATTGACCATATTGTGTCACATCCCTACCTAATGAAACAACTACCTAAGGTTGATATGCATCTTCATAACACCAATTTTCATTGAATATAAGATACAATGTGCCTCAGAAAAAATAAACGAACAAAAAATACCAATAATTGGGACATAAATACAACCAAGATGTTACAATAGCCCATATGAATCCAAGGAATAGCCAAAAAACTAGCCCATAAGAACTCTCTAGGACTTTATCTCTGCTCTCACCTCTTGATACCATGGATCTTAATGGATTAATACCAAAATATGACTCTACAGATCCATTCTTAGGGTCAAATTTGAGATCCCATGTCACTCCTACTCAAGGAATTTGCAACCACATTCTCTTTCCCTTTGATGTAATGAACACCAAAGTGATACAAAAAAACGTATCCAATATGTTGTTAGGCATTCAAATTTAGTTGAGTAAATATATATTGCAAGCTACAATGATTAATATGGAGCTAAAATTGATGGCCCAAAATAAAACTCCTCCATCACACCAGTGCATGGATGATTAGAGAAAGCTTTAAATCATGAGTGGGATAATTCAATTCAAGATCATTGAGATTTTGAAAATCATAAGAAATCAATTGACCCTCCTACATAAGGACCATCCCAACCCATCTAACGATGTGTTGGTGCAAGACAAAAAATCACTACTAGATTTGACACTACTAGGATAGATGCATTGATCAGCTATTCCTTTAGAACCTGGAATGTTGCCTCACACCTCTCTAACCAAATAAACTTCTTCCCTTTCCTTTGAAGATAAGTAATAGGATGAGCCACTCTAGAGAAGTCTCTAACAAATCAACAATAATAACTTTCCAACCCAATGAAGGTACAAAGCTCCAAGACACTCAAGGGATTTAGAAAATCCACAATGGCCTTAATCTTTGAGGGCTCCATTAAGATAAACTCACCAAATATAATGTGACCCAAATACCCCACCTTCAATTGGAAGAACTCACACTTCACCAAGTTTCCATACAATTGATTGTTACACAAACATTGAAGTACCTAGTGTAAGTGGACCTCATTATCCTCTACTATCCTTGAATAAATAAAAATATCATCTAAAAATACTGAGAAAAATCATTTTAGGTAGGTATGAAATAAACTATTCATCAAACTCATGAACATAAAAGGAGCATTCACTATCTAGTGCAGTCAAGGATGGAGGGTCCAGAAATAGGACTATCCAACCTTGTAGCAAGAGTAAGCACCAAAAAACTCAATTAAAAAGAATATAAACACATATGGAAATATAGATAATGATTATTTATTCACTAGAAACATGCCCTACTTTCTGGCTTATAGAATTACAAAATTACAAAATGATATGGTGTTAAAGCCCAGAAATAGAATGTGGGTCGAAGCCCTTATCTACTATCTATCACTACTGAGGATGATGATCATGATGATAATTATTCCCAATGCAACTACATGATTCCTATATATACTAATTCCTAGCTCCAAAAAAGGTTTGCGTCAGCCTCAAGAGGTCTCAAACCCCGAAGTAGATGAAACATGTGAAGGTTGGCCAAAACATATAATTTCCCCTTGATCTTGGACAAACACAATGTAGATCAGAACTAAGGTTCCTCAATGAATTTGCATTCTTATGAAATGGTCTCTTGAGCTCCACAAGTCATGGAATAAGTCTACACCCTTGAAAAGCCAAGACTGGTCGGTGAATTCTCTTTGTCCAAATACAACAGATATTTTGTTAGTGATAACTTCATACTAGAATTTCCAAAACACTTAAATTCTAGATATGATGTAGATGTTGCAATGAAGATCATGTATCTTGCTTCGTGAGATTTGATGTTGCAATGTGGTATAATGTGGTGTGAAATATTGAGAATGGGTCTGACAGATAACTACTAAAATGCAAAACATGAATGCAAATGTTTTTGGTTGATGCAAGATTTCTTGAAACCTAGATGCTCCTACATAAGACACCCGAGGTTGAAGAAAAGTGAGCCTGTCACTTTCCTGGGGCTAGAGGAAAACCAATGAGGTCCACCTCAGCCTGAGAAATCCATGATGAATCTTCCTCCAGTCTTCCTTTCTATTTGACTAGATATTCCTTATATTGCTTTCCTCTGGTACTGCGCCCAACTCTGTTGTCTATAATCTCCTCAATTTCTTCTGGATGATATGCTATCTGGTCCAAAAAACCAACTTCTCTGTCCTTCACTGACTCTCCTTCATGATACTGGTATAGGTCTGCAATTTTGAAATTGGGTGATATGCCAAATTCCTCTAGTAGTTCCACTTCATATGCATTTCCTGAATCAAACTTCTTGATGATCTTACAAGGTCCAAACTTCTTCACCTTCAACTTGTTATATGTCCCAACTAGAAATCTCTCCTTTCTCAAATATACCATTACTTCATCTCCAACTACAAACTCCTTATGTCTCCTCTTCTTGTCAGTTGTCTCCTTGTAGGTATTGTTCATCCTCTCTAGATGCTCCTTAACTTGAGCATGCATTATCTCCATGAATCCTAAAAATTCGTCTACCTCTACACTCCCTTTACTTTCCTTACTGATATCCCTTAACTCTGCTACTCCTCTAGGTTGTTGTCCTGTCACAATTTCAAATGGTATCTTCCCTATGCTCCGGTTTACTTAATTATTGTATGAAAATTTTGCTTGCGGTAGTATCAAGTCCCAATTTCCTACTTTTCCTTTAGTAAAACACCTCAACAAGTTCCCAAAACTCCTATTTACCACTTTTTTCTATCCATTTGTCTGTGGGTGAAATGTTGAACTATACTTCAAGTCTGTCTTCATCTTCTTCCACAATGTCTTCTAGAAATATCCAATGAACTTAGTGTCCTTGTCTGATACTATGCTCTTCGTCAGTCCATGTAATCTCACAATCTCCTTGAAAAATAGGTTTGCAACGTGCATTTCATCACTGGTCTTCTTACAAGGTATGAAATGCGCCATCTTATAAAATATGTCCACGACCACAAATATGGAATCAAATCCTCTCAGTTTCTTAGGTAAACCCAACACAAAATCCATGCTAATTTCCTCCCATGGTCTCTTTGGTACTATCAATGGTGTATACTTCCTAGTGTTCTGACAGTTTCCCTTTGCAACTTGACAAATCATGCAACTATGAACATACTTCTTAACATCCTTATACAAATGTGGTGAAAAATAGTTCACTCACCAATGCTATAGTCTTATCAATTTCAAAATATCCCACCAATCCTCCACAATGATTTTCCTTGATCAAATTCTCCATCATTGAACTCTTAGGGATGCATAACTGATTGTTCTTGAACAACATATCTTCCTAAATGAAATATCCCAACCATCTGCTTCTATTTGTCTCCATAGGTTCCTTTCAAGCTTTCCATGACTCCACAAAATCAATGCCATCTTCATACATATGCTTCAGTTCCTCAAAACCCAATACTTCAACGCTCATCTTTGTCAACAAAATCCTTCTCCTACTTAATGCATCTACAACTTTGTTTTAATTTGCACTCTGGTGCTTCAACACAAATGTATAACTCTGCAATAACTCTACCCATCTCATATGTCTTTGGTTCAACTTCACCTGACTATTCAAATACTGCAAAGCTTGATGATCCATATACAACATAAATTCCTTAGGTAACAAGTAATGTATCCACTTCAAGGCTTGTAAAATTGCATATAATTCTTGATCATAAATTGAATATCTCCTCCTAGCATCATTCAATTTCTCATTGGAGTAAGCTACTAGTCTCCCTTCCTGACTTAGCACATCTCCTATTGCACTCCCACTAGCATCACAATCCACTTGGAATACGTCATCATTTCCAATAATGCCAACATTGTTGTTCTATCCCCTTCTACTTCAACAACTCAAAACTCTTTTGTGCTCCAAAAGTCCACTTAAATTCCCTCTGGTCACCCCTCATTGTTTATGTCATAGGTGTACAAATACAACTGAAATTCCTAATGAGCTTTCAGTAAAAAGTTACCAATCCATGAAATGATCTCACTTCTCCAACATTCACAGGTGTAGGCCACTCAACTATTGCTCTAACCTTCTTAGGGTCCATCTTCAGTCCTTCCACACATATCACAAATCCCAAATACACTAGTTCTTCCTTCATGAAACTACACTTCTTGATGTTTATCAACAACTTATCTTCTCTTAGCCTTTGAAATACTTGTCTGATGTGCTCCAAATGTTCCTCCTTAGTCTTACTGAAAATAAAATATCATCCAGATAAAAAATGACAAACTTACCCAAGAATTTTTTCAGGACTTCATTCATCAGCCTCATAAATGTACTAGGAAAATTAGTTAGTCCAAATGGCATGACCAACAACTCATACAATCCCTCATTTGTCTTGAAAGAAGTCTTCCACTCATCTCCTTTTCTAATCCTAATCTGATGGCATCCACTCTTTAGATCTATCTTGGTGAAATACTTTGCTCCACTCAAACTGTCCATGATGTCATCCATCCTAGGAAATGAGAATCTATACTTCACTGTGATCTTATTGATAGCTCTTAAATCTGTACACATCCTCCATTCTCCATCTTTCTTAGGTGCAAGTAAAGTTGGTACCGCACATGGGCTCATACTCTCTAATCAATCCCTCCCTCAACAACTCCTGTATCTATCTATTTAGCTTTGTATTCTCTCCTGCTGTCATCCAGTGTGCAACTTTGTTTGGAAAACTCGCTCCTAGAATAAGATCTATATATGGTTGATACTCTGAATTGGTGGTAATCCTTCTAGCACATTCTCTGATACAAGATCACGATTCTTTGTTATCAATTTAGTGACTTCCTTCTCTAGTGATTCCTCTTCCCTTGTCATTCTTCCTGCATCTAAGTCTCTGCACTTCCTTGGAATCAAAGAAAAACACATTTTTTCATGTCTCAATCCATCCAAAAAGTTTCCTTCTATGTACTGAATAGTTGTTCCACATACTTTACTTTTTGTTTCATCCTCCAAAGGTTTCAAGGTGATTCTCTTTCCATTAGATGTTATGGTATAAGTATTCTTTCTCCCATCATGTATAGAATTCATATAATACTGCCAAGGTCTACCCAACAACATATGGCATACATCCATCGGCATAATATCACATAACACTTCATCATGATATGATCTTATTTTGAATTTCACTAGACATTGCTCACTTGCTAGTATCTTGTGCTCATCTTGAATCCAGGCTATCCTATATGGCTTCAGATGTTTCCTTCTTTCCAAATTCAACTTTTTCACCATTTCTTTAGAAACTAGGTTTTTTGTGTTGCCACTATCAATGATAACTTTACAACACTTACCTCTTGCTTTGCATCTATTCCAAAACAAAATTTTCCTCTATGGTGATTCCTTAGGCACTTCTTTCTCCTAGAACAATGCTCTCCTCATGAATAATGAATCTCCCTTCTCAAGACTTCCTCTAAAACCAAATGATTTCACTGGTTCTTCCTCCGCATATCTAGTTCTTGCATGATTTTCATTCTTCTTACTTTCTTGGAAACATTAAAATTCTCTATGTCCTTCTCCTCCACACTTAAAATAGGTTCCTCTAAAAGTTCTCTTGTCATATTCCTTCTTATCTCTTCGATATCCATCATTGCGGTATGAATTATAGCCTCCTTTGTTGTGGCAATAATATTTTATGTCATCTCTCCCCTTCTGGTATGAATTGGAATCCTTCTCTTCCTTGTATGAATATTTATCCTTGCTTTGCTCTGCATATGATATTTCTCCTCCAGAATGTGAGCGTCTTCTCTGGAATCTACCTCCTCTTCCTCTCTTCCTTTATTCATGTATTTTGTTTAGATTTTCCTCCACTTTTAATGCAAGCTGATATGCTTCCTCTATTGAATTCATCCTTACCAGACTCAACTCTTCTTGAATGTTCATCTTCAACCCGTTGATGTATCTTTCCACTTTCTCCTTACTTGCTTCACTATGTCTAGTCCTGATGATGATCTTATGAAATTCCTCAGTGTACTCCTTCACAATCTTCTCCTTTTGTCTCAAGATTTGCAATCTATTTAGCAGCTTCATCTCATAGTCCACAGGTATAAAACGGTTCTTCAATTTTTTCACCATTCTATCCCATTTCACAATATTCTCTTTGTCTTGTATGTTTCTCTCTAATTGAACTTCCTTCCACTATATTGCAGCATTTCCTTTTAGTTTAGTCTTTTCAAATCTCACTCTCTTCGGATCTTCAATTTCTTCATACTCAAAGTAATCTTCAATGTCATTTATCCAATCAATCAACTCCTTAAGGTTTGGGTTACTGGTATAGTTCACAATCTCTATTCTAGGTTTACAACTCACTTCACTCTCCCAAAGATTCACAACTTCACTCTGATCTCCCAAAGGTTCGCAACTTCACTCTGATACCACTTGGTGTAGTCAAGGATGGAGGGTCTAGAAATAGGACTTTCCAACCTTGTAGCAAGAGTAAGCACAATGGAAACTCAATGAAAAAGAATATAAACACATATGTAAATATAGATAATGATCATTTATTCACTGGAAACGTGCCCTACGTTCTATCTTACATAATTAGAAAATTACAAAATGATAATGCATTAAAGCCTAGAAATACAATGCAGGTCGTAGCCCTTATCTATTATCTATCACTACTGAGAATGATGATCATGATGATAATGATTCCTAATGCAACTACATGATGCCTATATATACTAATTCACAACTCCATAAAAGGTATGTGTTGGCCTCAAGAGGTCTCAAACCCCGAAGTAGATGAAACGTGTGAAGGTTGGCCAAAACATATGATTTTCCCTTGATCTTGGAAAAAAATGATGTGGATCAGAACTAAGGTTCCTTGATGAATGTGCATCCTTATGAAATGGTCTCTTGAGATTTTCAAGTCACAGAATAAGTCTGCACCCTTGAAAATCCAGGACTGGTCAGTGAATGCTCTCTATCCAAATACAATTGATATTTTGTTAGCGATAACTTTGTGCTAGAATCTCCAAAACACTTGAATTCTGGATATGATGTAGATGTTGTAATGAAAATAATGTGTCCTACTCTGAAAGCTCTAATGTTGCAATGTGATATAATGCCGTGTGAAACATTGAGATTAGGTCCGATAGATAACTACTAAAATACAAAACATGAATACAAATATTTTTGGTTGATGCAAGATTGCCTGAAACCTAGGATGCTCCTGCATCATCATCATTCCCCAAATAACTCATGGAACAATGGTCACAAAGGAATAATGGAACATAGAGAGAGAAAACAAAGGAGAAGCCTTTTGGATCAACATGGAAGAGACCTAAATGTCTCGACATTTTGTGTCATCCCCAAAAGGAAGAAAAAAGACAAATGAAAAGACAATGGTTATGAAAAATAGAAGAATGCAAATACAAATAGAAGAATGTCACAATAGATTCACTTCCTTTGCATCCTTACACCAAAAGAGTGATAAGGGTCATCCAAAGTAGGCTCACAAACATAAATACATGCCAAGCAACACAGTACGAGATATCGCATTACACACATGCAATCACAGAAATAACATTAATAGAAATAAAGCTAGTATGAAACATGAAAACCAACCTAAAGCAAGTCATTTGCATCCCAATCTTGTTTATCATATATGAAATATGGATGATTAGCCAAAGGGGCAACAATGAGTGTCATACTAGGATGATCACTAGGTTTAATACGTGATGTTGCATTCTTGTTAGGAGGATCATAACAATTGTTCTTGTCTAAGCTCATGGAAGAAGAAAACAATAAATTCAGCTCATTATGCACTTCATCACTAATCTTAACAATTTGATCATCATCATGTAAGTTAATCACAATAGGAGGTCTAATGATAATTCCCATAGAGGTTTCGTGTTTTGGTTGCGACGAAGGTGGAGAATCATTGTGCTTTGCTTTAGTTATATTTTGATCTTGGTTTGCTAGTTTTTTCTCTTCTTTTAACTTATGAGCAATAGCACGAAGTATACGCCTATGTTCCTTAGCATTTTGATTTCTTTTTGCTTGGTTTTCAAGTGTGATTGTGTAGGAGTGGGTTTATCAACCATAGGTTTCTTTTCTTCCCACAAGGGAGGAACAGAAGGAACCATCGAGGGTTGGTCAAACAATTTCTCTTTGGGTTTATAAACTTGTTTTATTTTAGGAGGCAGAATGAGAATTTATGTTTATCTCTTAGTCTCTTGTAGGAAATAGGTGGATGATTTATCATGGATTTATCTTGGTTACTTGGAAATGCTTTTGGTTCAATCATGGTTTCATCAATGATAGGAGACTCAAGCATGGGTTGAGGGATATTACTAAGATATAATTTTGTTATGTGCTTTGCCTTGAAATTTTGGTAAGATTTGAAAAAAAATTCCTCATGAGGCTTAATATCTTCCATAGGTTTAGGCCAAAATAAATCCAATCAGAATTTTTTGTGGGAAGACAAAGGATTAAAACCACTATGATGCACAATGAAAATTTCATTACCCAATGGAGATTTTAAGCATTTATGCACTACCGACAAGACAACATCCATGGAGCGTAGCCATGGGTAGCCTATCCAACGATGGGATGATGGAAAATGAGACATTTAATTGCTTTGGTCCAACTTTTAAGGGGAGAGTGATTGAACCAATCGTAGGGAAAGAAAAACCATTATGTTTTTTGATCCATGCTTTCGATCATTCATAAGAATATTGATAAAGTTCATGCACAAATAAAAATTCCTCAGTGATCACATTCTCTACACACAGGATAAACTAATATCCCATTAGTAGGCTTGTCATTGATTCTTTCGGCTATGTAAAGAGGACCATCAGGTGCACATGTTTGATTATGTTGTTTTGTGAGAAAGAAATGTTAGGATAGATTTTGGTTTGGCCCTTATGAGGTTGAACATCAATGAAGTTGACCATAGTTCATATATCATCCTCATTATCACTCATGTTATTAGTATTTGTGTCTTGTATATTGTCAGCATTCATCACACTAGTCTTGGTGTCACTAGCTTTAACAAATGAGATGTTATGATTTGGTATTTAATTGGTAAAGATTTGAAAATTTTGGTTGGGTGGGGCAACAAATTTATTTCCTTGATCATTAACACCACCAATCTGGATGTGATTAGAATCAATGAGGTCTTGCACAATATTTTTAAGACACATACATCATTCTATATCGTGTCCACTTTTTCGGTGACAATGGAAAAATACATTTGGATTATAGTTTAGAGGTAAAGGCATAGTAGGATTAGGGGTTCTAATAGGAGGTAAGGATAATAAGTTCTTACTCAAGAGTTGCAACATGATGGAATGAAGGGTATCGGGTAATGAAGTAAGTTGTCTATTCTTGTTCCTAAATTGATATGGATTTGTTGTTTTATAGTAGCCACTTGAGATTCAACCTGTTGATTTTTTTGAGGCATATTTATTTATATAAATCCCTTATTCTATTTCTTGAATGGTTGGAAATTATTATGAGGCATAAATTTGGACTTTTTAGGATGATTGGAGGAAATTTTCGCTTCACAATGACTAATCAAATTATGATAGTCATAGAGAGCCATGCATAAGTGAGTGAAGGAAGGGAACCTCATCATCCCAAGCTTATCTTGAATATTGGTTTGAAAGTTTTCAATGAACATTCTTTGAAGACAAACATTAGGAATCTTAATGTTGATTTTTGAGTAAAGTGATTATTAACATGCTATGAAATCAATGACCTTTTCATCTTTTTTTCGTTTACAATGTGTTAAATCTAGCAATGCCATCTTGGGACCAATGTGCACTTGGAAATGGTTGAGGAAGGAATAAACAAGTTCATTGAATGAACGAATTGAATTCTTTGGTAAATAGAAAAATCATTCCAAGGTTGTATCTTTCAAGGATCTAGGAAAAAGCTTAGCCAACAATTTGTCTTTGAAAATGAAGTCACTACATAAGGCTGTGTATGTTGAGACATGGTTACTAGGATCTCCTTTACTACCATATTTCTCAAATATAGGAATCTATATGCCTTGTGGAATTTTTTCTTTCTATATCTCTATTGATAATGGGTTTTGTTTGACATATTGTGGAGGTTGGAAATTTTGATTTTGGTTCAATGTGGAAATTTTTTGTTGGAGGGATGATATATTTTGCAAAATTTGGTTGAGGATGGAATCATTGGTTGTGTTTTGAGATGGAGATGAATAAGGTGGAGGTGTATATGAGTTGGGAGGACAAGTGAATAGTAAGTTTGTGAGAGGTGATGGGTTAGGAGATATGTTGTTTGAATTCACAAAGCTAAAAGGATTCCTAGTGGACATAGCTAAAGTTGGATTAATATTGCTAGTTGGTTATCTTGTTGTAGTAATAGTTGAATGAGTATATGTAGGAATAGAGGCCATATTTGTAGGGGGGGAATTTGATTTCCACCTATAATTTGAGTGTATCCCAAAGTTTGAGCACAACTAGTCATGGTAGGAACATGATCATCAATAATATGATCTAGGCTATGCACAATTTATATTACTAGTTCATTATCAAGAATTCTCCTCATGTTATCTATGACAGGAACCACAATACCAACAATATTCGGCACTCACATAGTTTTGAAGTTTTTCTAAGGCTTTATCCAATTTTTGCAAGTTTTCTTGAGGAACATGAGCGACAATGGTTTTAACATCAACAAGATTGGAGGTCATGGGACATGTTATTTTAGGTATGGATTCCAAAATGTGTTGGTTAGTATCAACACTATGAGTGAAAGAGTTAGAAAACCCAAGAACCATAGTGGATGTACCGACACAAGATTCCATGAGTCTTGAACTATGTCTCACTAATGTATTAGCAATAGGACACTAGGTTGTAATACTCATACAATTTTCACCAAACTAAAAGTGCACCCAAAATAGAAAAAAAAACACTAAAAATATGTAGAAAAAATCCACAAATAGGAAGCATAATGCAAGAATGTAAAAGGATATAGCAATTTTTAGATATGACATGCAAGAATTTTTTTATTTTTGAATATAGGAAACTAAAAATGATTCCTTTTGAATGCAAACAATTTCAAAAAACTACAATTCTAGAAAATAAAATTGAGATCTACAAACAACCAGAGATAAAGCAAACAAAGACATATTTATGCCCAAAAATTTGGAAAATGACCTGTATAAGGATAGTTTCAGCCTAGGGTGAATCTATCCTTGCATAGGGGTTTGAAAAATTAAGCTTTGAGTTGCTGAGTTGATGTTTAAGGTTGCAAATAGATTCTTTCAACTACACATTTTAAATTTTTTTATGATTAGATTCCAATGCAATTTGATGACAAAAAACAAGAAAAATGACAACTTTTTAGATGCAATGTTGTTTTAATTTTTTGATGTAAATGAATGAAAAACAATAAAATGGAAACTATTGTATAAAGTGAATGCAATATGTATGCAAATTTTTGGTTTTTTGAGATTTTAAAATATGTAAAATGCAATTTTAAAACCCTAAATGAAATGCAAACTAATGCAATTTTGAAAACCCTAAATGAGATGCAATGCAAACTAATGAAAATCCTAGATCTAGGGCTTTGAAAGACTACCAAATTAGAAAGTTTATAGTGTAAGAATTTCAGGCTCACCAAAATGAAATGAGAGGAAAAAGGGTATGGTGAGTGAGTGGGTGATGATTGATGGAAGGGGGTCACCAAAATTTAACACCTAAAATGCACCTTTTCCCTAATTTCATTAGAAAAAGAGATCTCCCAAGGATATAATTGACTTTCAACCTTGAGGTGAGTCAACCCTATTAAGAGGATTTGCTATTTTCTTATGACATAAATGACTAAAATGTACTTTTGGGAGATAAAATTAAATGCCTTAATAAACTCAATTATGTGACCTAAAACTTGTAAATTATAGATTATTATGATAGCACAAACTAAAACAGTAAAATTTAGGTAGATTTGAGAAGGGTAGAGTGGTATGTACCTGGATTAAAAAGTGGGGTTTTGAAAACTATTGAAGAATGGGTCTCTGTATAGGGGTTCAAAATATGATTTCATAGTCCTCAGATCCTAGATCTAGGCTTCTGATTTCTCTAGATTTCACTATCAAAAAGTCAGAAGTAAAATTTGTAGGTGAGTTTTTGTGGCTTGACAACTTTGATGACAACTTTGACAACTTTTCAAAATTACTCTTTTGATTGATTTTCAGTCCTTTTTCACCCACAAATCTGCACATACAAAGAGAGAGGAAAAATGTTTATTTTTGGGAGAATAGGGGTTTGCCTTGGTCAAACCTTGGTTTGGTAATTAAACCTTAATGATAAAATAATGATAAATAAAAGGAATTTTTATGAATGAACAATGTTATGTCACAATTCACCAAACCCGTAATGGTTGCCCTTAGAGGACTGAAGTCTAGCACATCACTCTAAGGATTGGATCTTGCTTTAATTGGCTTGAATGATTGCTTGATTTGATGCTTGAATGCTTAAAACCTACATCACAATGTTAGCTCCAAAGCATAATATGAGAACACATGAATCTTGACATGATGATATGATCTTGATTGTTGTTGTAGATGAGGGAGGGTGCAAAAAGTTTGGGGGCCAAAAAGTGGCCAACTTTTTAAAAAAAAATTGAAAATCCATAACGTGAGCACATTATAACACACTCACATTATGAGTTGTTTTAAGAAAAAAAAAGCAAATAAAATTCATTTTTAGATTGCCACATTTCCTGCTTTTGCAGTTTGTAAACCCTTCCAAGGTGCACTCACATTTTTGAGACCCCAAATTTGACAGTTTCTTCATTGAATATTTTCTAATCATTTGCTAGAATGCCACCATGTCAATGGAGAGCTCAAAGGAGGGTCAGTGTAGGATCATGGGGGTCCAAACTAGGCCTTTAAGTGTTAATGATAATTCAAAAAAATAGACTTAGTCAACTTGACATAAAAATTTGAATAAGTTATTAACATAATTTAGAAATAATGTAAGAACAAAATTTGTAGAAAATTGAATCTATTTTCTAAGATACTGTTCCTTTTTTTAGAAAAGTAAATAATGGGGGTCAGTGTAGGATCATGGGGGTCCAAACTAGGCCTTTAAGTGTTAATGATAATTCAAAAAAATAGACTTAGTCAACTTGACATAAAAATTTGAATAAGTTATTAACATAATTTGGAAATAATGTAAGAAAAAAATTTGTAGAAAATTGAATCTATTTTCTGAGATACTATTCCTTTTTTTAGAAAAGTGAATCTATTTGGTGAAAATTTGAAATTTCAATGTAGTAGTACTAAATTTTCAAGAAAAAATAAAAAGTAGGTGTATGTCTGACCTATCTAAGTACATGAAAAAAGTAATTTATTTATTTGAAACTTTTAATATAAGTAGAGTACACATTCTTGGATGTGCCACATTTTTTCTTGTAATTTTTTTTGGAAGTAAAAAATTAGTTATGAATTTTTTATTAAAATTTTTTAAAAATATTAAAACTTGTTTGTCTGACCACCATAACTTGGTCTAAAATTTTTGAAATTCAAAATTTATTTTTCTTTTTTTTATCCTATAGTATGGGAAGCATAAAATGTGCTACATCTTTTGGATTCAAAAAATGTGAAATCGTTTAAGAATTATAGATTTTTGTAATCAGCCTAACAATCAAGACTTTAGTTAGAATGTATGTATAAAATCAATAATAATTATTTCTTTAATTCCAAATAAGGAATATCTTATATTTTTGGAAATCTGACAATTTTCTCAATAGACTATTTTTGTTTCATGAAATTCGGATTAAAAAAAATTGTCAGCCATTTTTGGTCATAATGCCACTTTTTGGACCCCCATGATCCTGCACTCACCTAGGAGTAATTTTTTTTTTTTTTGTTTGTGAATTTATTGTTAAATAGGTAGGTTTAATATGTTTTTGATGTTAATTCCTTTAATTTTCAAGAGTTTAAAATCCACCTAATTCTCCTCCTCAAAATCATTCTCCTCCTCATGACCATCACACCAACAAAATCCTGGTGAACAACCATAACAAGAAAATCCTCCAACAATTCCTCAAAACCCTCCTAGAACTCAACAAAATTTAATGGGAGAAATTGAAAACAAAAAAATAAAATTGAGGGTTAATTGTGAGGTTGAATGATCCTGTAAGTTCAACCTCAGAAAGAACCACACTTGCAAATTCACTTCAAGCTATGCTAACACATGTAGATGCAATTAGCAAGTAATTAAGTGGTTGGGAGGATAAGAGGTGGGAGTACAAAGAATTTTATGTAGATAAACTATCCTACAAACAAGTAAAAAATGAGAAAATTACAAAATATGACTTGTGTTCACTATTCACTAACCCATGCACAAATCAACCTCTTCACCTTACAAGCAAGATGTTTCCTATCCATTAGTGCAACCACCAAGGGATAAAGGAAATTTTTTGGTAGAGGTGGTGGATGGTTTTTGACCATCCTCCATGCAACAATAATGAGTCTCCCCAATATTTCTTGAGGAAACTCTATTACAAGTAAGTCCTCAAAAAAATCCCCAACTATTTTGATATGTGGGACTTTTAAGGGAGAGGTGGTGGGTCGACACAGGATATACTAGGTGCACTTCTCGATCCTTAGCAAACAACAAGATGAGCACTTACTAGACTAGCTTATGAGCATGTTGTTATCCCTTTCATTATTAAGGAGAGTGTTGAGGTGGATACTCTACAGTCTATTAGTTCTTTGACCTAGAGTATCATTGAATGTGTGAGTCCTACAGTACAACGTGAGCTAAGGGATACTTTGAGGGGTAGGGTTCTACCCCATATTTTTCAAGCTTGCGAGTCCACCTATACATATGAACCCACAGATATTCAAGAGGTTGGTGCACAAGCTAAATTTGTAGTTGACCAATTAGTGATGACAAATCCCATGTTCAATGAGGCTTTCCGCCTCGATACTTAGCTAAATGTCGTCATGCTCATTGAATTGAATTTATTAAATTTCATTTTTGAAATGCAAGATTAACTAATTTAGTTTAATGATTGTAATAAAATTTTAGGGTCATAGTGTTCATATTATTCTCACTGGCCCTCCACCTCCTTATTACTCCACGACATCTATTGTCAGGGTATGTAACTCCTAAACAATTATAAATATTACATGTGAATAACATTGTTATGAATGGTATTCTAATATCTTATTTTGGATGTTGAATAGTTTAATATTGGAGTTTTCACAGTAACACCTCCTAGTGGCAGTGGAGTTCAAACCTTCACTCAGGTAATAGAATAAATAGTTTAACTAATGAATTATATTGTAGATTGTGTAGTTTATATTCATATCATTGATTACATTGCATCACACATCTTTCAAACTCAAAGAATTACTTCACATTCCATAACTAATAACTAGATGTTGATAGATGACAAATTTTTATTATAATATAGTTTTATACAAAGTCAACATAAGCAGTGATGCAATTACTTCACATGGCATAAATAATAACTAGGAGCAACTACCAATTTCATTTTATTGTCATGGAATTCCATGAGACCACATTTTATTGAGGTATTTTTTCAAATAGTTCGCTGCCTTGTCTATGCTATGGATGCTTCGAAAAAATCTATCAAAGCATAACAGTAAGCAACAACATAGACAAGGTAATGAACTGTTTGAAAAAATTCCTCAAAGAAATGTGGTCTCATGGTGATGTTCATCACCATGAGACCACATTTTTTTGAGGCATTTTTTCAAATAGATCACCACCTTTTCTATGTTACCACATTTTCCATACATGTCTACCAAAACATTTTATCAAACAATTCACTTCCTTACTGCTATGGATTAAATCCTAAAACAGGTGCTTTCCAATAAACTATGGATGCTTGGAAAAAATCTATCAATTCATAATAGTAAGCAATAGCATAGACAAGGCAACGAGTTGTTTGAAAAAATACCTCAATGAAATGTGATTTCATGGTGATGGAATGTCATTCTATCACCATGAGACCATATTTCTTTGGGGAAATTTTTCAAACAACTCGCTACCTTAAGAATAGAAAATCCTCTTTAATCAAATCAAATCATTTTAATGTCTTGTATTTGATCCCCAAATCTAATCCCATCCTCCATATTCATCCTTAGATCCTATTCTTCCAATCCTCAAGTTCATTTCTAATCCATCATCCTAATTTCCATCCTTGTCCAAAATCAATACCAATCTTTCTTCCAATCAATCCTCCATCATTTCTAACCATCTAATCTATTCTAATCCAACTTCATCCATTCCAACCAACCCCAACCATATCGATGATGATGAGGATAGCCTTTTTCACCAACTTGAATATAATCCTAATGATGACAATGAGAGCATTATAGATCACCTTGAATCCATTTTTCAATAGGCATAATGCTCCAATTTTCCACCAATCCCCCATCTAAATATCCTTTCAAGTCCCATCCATATCATCCCCATCCACCACCATTAATTTTATCCTCACCTACTACCTCCATAATTATAAGGATTCCATGTTGAGATTTCTCCTTGGCATCGGTGCTAAGCTTCCATCCTCCCTACCTTCATCCAATCCCAATCCATCTCTTGCTTATCCTCCGCCTTCCTTTGACAATGGAAACCAATCCTTTAGCCAAAATTCCCCACCAAATCCTTTTCAAGGTCCTCATCCTCATCCTCAATTTACCAATCCATGTAAGCTTCCACCTCTTATTCCACTTGTTCAGATCCCACATCCTTAAAATCCACATCACCCCACTATTACCAAGCAAATTCAACCCATGTCTCTCATAATAACTTCCTCCAAGGACTATTTGCAAAGGTGGTTGTTTCCCCATGCAAAAACAAAGTGGTGTAATCTTCTCATATCATGCATCCACCTTCATCACCCCCAAATCAAGATAAGCCCTAATACCCTAAATCTTAAATGAATCTCCTATCAATCCATATATCCAAGTTGAAGAGTCTATAAAACCTTCCTCCCTCATCACACCATCCATATCAAATGAAATATGTCCATCTCCTAATTCATAGAATGCTAACATAGATTCCCCTCCATATAAAGATCAAGGAAACCCTTCTCCATCATATGATTCCCCTTCCATCTCATGATCCCATTTTCAATCAAGAACAACATATCCCTTCCATCTCAACTAATGATATCTTTCCATCTCAAGAGAAAGGTATCACTTCATCCCACTCTCATAATCCCCTTTCCCCCACTTCATCTAATGACATCCTTATGTGTCCAGATCAAAGTACCTCTTCCACTCTACTGTATGATCTCTCGAAATGTGGTCTCAAATTACACCTTCCACCCCATCTAATGTTCATCTTCCCCTCATGATAAAAACAACCCTCCCTCTTCATGTCATGACCTCCCTCCATCTCATAACCAAGACCACACTATACCATCCACCCCATCCCAACATAATAGCATAGAGAAGGAAATTAACTATTTGAAAAAATGCCTCAAAGAAATGCAGTCTCATGGTGATGGAATGCAATTAATTTTTTTTTTCATGGCATTCCATCACCATGAGACTACATTTCTTTATGGAAATTTTTCGAACAATTCATTTCCCTCTCTATGCTACCACATTTTTCATACATGTCTAACAAAGCATTTTATCAAACAATTCACTGCCTTGCTACTATGGATAAAAGCTTAAAATAGGTGATTTCGAACAAGCTATTGATAGGTAAAATAGTAAGCATAATAGTAAGAAATATATAGTTCAATAAATACTCAAAATTTTGTTGATTGTCTCATACATTATAAGCCATGACTTGCATCACTATTCTAGTTTTTGTGATTGAATAATTTGTTGTTTTATTTTCAAATGATGGAAGCAGAAACACCTCCTGATGTTGATAGGGAAATGAAGTGTGGTGTATCTTCCATAATAGACAACTCGATGGCTCTCACAAGGGTATGAGGCAAATTAGTAAATTTCAAATTACATTCATTGTTATAGTTGTTTATTATTGAAAAATCAAATGATTATTGATTCATAGTTTAATTTATATTTGGACGGTTTATATAGGACTTTGGCATGCAAATCTTCCTCTTGAGGAGAGAGATTTTCTGGTGGCAATAAGTAATTATTTTATTAAATATATTATTTTTTATAATGTAATTTATATATATTAATTTCTTTACTTGTTATTGTAACAAGTTAAGCTTGATATAGAACTAAATAAGAGGATGAACCCTCAAATTCAAAGTAAACGAGTGTCATACACATCACCATCCACCGAACCAACAAAGGCCACCTGTCTATTTCCTCCACCCGAAAGGCAATGAATTTTGATTTGAGTCCTTTGTTGTATGCCTATATGGTATTATTGAACATATTTTTATATTGCATATACTTGAAATTGTATGCCTATATGGAATTATTGTAAGCCTATGTGACTATTTTATATATATTTTATACTTATATTGAAATATATTGATGTATGCCTACATGGCTATTTGGTTAATACAAATATTTTTTTATTGATGGTGTCCATATTTGCATTAAAAATCCACACTTCAATAGATATTTGTAGATGGTTTACTTCAAATATTTAAAATCCAAGCATTTTCCATGCACTCTTCTTTTCTATAATTGTAAATATTTAATAAGGTTTGAACATTATTCTCCTGTAAGATTATTGAACATTAAATCAATCATATGAATATAGTAATTCTTCATGTTTTATGCTTCATGTGCTTCATAGAGGAAATTATTGTGTATGCTTGATGCTACCATGCTTCATGCTTTATATCATTGAGGAAGACATCTACCATTCCACGTGTATGCTTCATGCTACCATTTGCTTGTATGTTTCATGCTTCATGTATTACATAGATAAAGAAAACATCATAAAACTATTGACAAAATAAAATGGAAAGTAACAACTAAGTCTCACAAACAAAAAACTAAGGCATGCAAGTCTTATTAAAGATTATAAGGGAATTGGATTATTGGAGATTGAGAGACCATGAATCAACCTTCCCAACAACAAACTTCATAGATATTCATCCTATTTCTAAACATGAATTCAAACCCAATAATTAGAACACAACTTTAAAAGTTGAAATTGCATGCTTACAATAGTCAATAAATAGCTTCACGAGATGTGCATGACAAAAACAAAAATAATTGAAAGTTCAAGAATTGTATTTTCCCAAAGAATATTTGAAAATTTGCAAATAAATCAATTTTGGTTCTCATGAATAGTGATGATATGAATTTGGTTGTGACTTTTCAAAAGTGAAAAGTTGTGACCCTTTGAATATGAAAGGCTACGAACCTTTTATAACGAAGCACGATGACCATGCCTAGTGTAGATGTGCCCACCTAGATGTGTTGGCGCTAATTGTTTGGCCCCACAAAGAACAAAACAAAAATTATCCTACCTTCCAACTTTACACTACATGCAATTGACCTGTTTTCCATCAACTAAAATCTATTCACCACAAGCAAAAAAATTGGAGCTATCTAAAACTGAGAGAGGTTGTTGTAGAGGGGCCCTACATGATCTCTTAGCCTTATAAAAAATGTTTCCAAGTGCCACAATTTTTTAATAATCACCCGTAAAAGTTTTTTTTCCCTTTTTGCACTTTGGTCTCTTAAGAAACTTCATCGATAGAATGTGACATGGACTGTTTCGGCATGGTTTGGTGAAAAATAGGACCTTTCCTAGCATAAAACCACCCATACAAATATTTTGGAACAATCGGTTTGGTTGTATGATGAACAAAATGAAAGTTACACCACTTTCCAACTTTACACTACATGTAACTGACTCATTTCCCATCAACTGAAATCTATTCACCACAGGAAAATAACTTGGCGCTATCAAAAAATGAGAGAATTTTTTGTAGAGGGTCCCTACATGATCCCATAGCCTCATAAATTTTTTTTCCAAGTTCCACAGTTTTTGAGTAATCTCTCATTAAAGTTTACTACCCTTTTGCACTTTGGTCTCTTAAGAGACTTCACCAGTAGAATGTGGCTCAGATTGTATTGGAATGTTTGGGTATAAAAGAGGACCTTTCCTAGCATAAACCCACCCATATGGATGTGTTGGAATAGTTGGTTCGGTGATATGATGAACGAAACAAAAGTTACACCACTTTTCAACTGTACACTACATGCAACTGACTCATATTCCATCAACTAAAATTTGTTCACCATGGGAAAATGACTTGGAGCTATCAAAAAATGAGATAGGTTATTGTAGAGGGTCCCTACATGATCCCATAACCTCAAATGAATGTTTCCAAGTGCCATGGTTTTTGAGTAATCACTCATCGAAGTTTTCTACCCTTTTGCACTTTGGTCTCTTAAGAGACTTCATTGGTAGAATGTGGCTCAAAATATTTTGGAATGTTTGGATGTGAAAGAGGACTTTCCATATCATAAACTCTCCCATACATATGTGTTGGAACAGTCGGTTTGATCATATGACGAACAAAATAAAAGTTACACCACTTTCCAACATTACACTACATGCAACTAACCTGTTTTCCATCAATTAAACTTTATTCACCACGGGAAAATGACTTGGAGCTATCAAAAACTGAGATAGGTTATTGTAGAGGGGAACTACATGATCATATAGCCTTAGATGGAATGTTTCCAAATACCATGATTTCTAAGTAATCACTTGTCAAAGTTTTTTACTCTTTTTAACTTTGGTCTCTTAAGAGACTTCGTTAGTAGAATGTGGTTCAAAATGTTTTGGTTTGTTTGGGTGAAAAATAGGACCTTTCCTAGTATAAACCCACCCATAAAAATGTGTTGAAATAGTCGTTTCGGTCATATGATGAAAAAAATGAAAGTTACACCACTTTCCAACTTGTCACTACATGTAATTGACCCATTTTCCATCAACTAAAATTTGTTCACCACGGGAAAATGATTTGGAGCTATCAAAAACTAAGAGAGATTATTATAGAGGGCCCCTACATGATCTCATTGCCTCAGAAATAATGTTTCCAAGTGCCACGGTTTCTGAGTAATCGCTCATTGAAGTTTTCTTCCCTTTTGCACTTTGGTCTCTTAAGAGACTTCATCGGTAGAATGTGGATCAAATTGTTTTGGCGTATTTGGGTATGAAAGAGGACCTTTACTAGTATTAACCCACCCATATGAATGTGTTGGAACAGTCATTTCGGTCATATGATGAACAAAACAAAAGTTACACCACCTTCCAACTTTACACTACATGCAACTAACCCATTTTCCATCAACTGAAATCTATTCACCACGGGCAAATGACTTGGAGCTATCAAAAACTGAGAAAGTTTATTGTAGAGTGGCCCTTTTTGATCTCATAGCCTCAGAAAAATGTTTCTAAGTTCCATGGTTTTTGAGTAATTGCTCGTCAAATTTTACTTCGCTTTTGCACTTTGGCTGTCACTTTTCAAAGGTGAAAATTTGTTCCCTTTGAATAGGAAAGACTACAAACATTTTATAACGAAGCATGGTGACCATTCCTAGTGTAGATGTGCCCACCTACATGTGTTGGTGCTAATTTTTTGGACCCATGGAGAACAAAATGAAAAGTATCCTACCTTGCAACTTTACAGTACATTCAACTGACCTGTTTTCCATCAATTAAAATCTATTCACCACAAGCAAAAAAAATAGAGCTATCAAAAACTGAGAGAGGTTATTGTAGAGGGGCCCTACATGATACAATAGCCATAAAGAAAATGTTTCCAAGTGCCATGGTTTTTGAGTAATCTCTCATCAAAGTTTTATGCCCTTTTGCATTTTGGTTTGTTAAGAGACTTCACTAGTAGAATGTGGATCAAACCGTTTCGATGTGTTTGGGTGAAAAAGAGGGCCTTTCCTAGCATAAACCCACCCATACACATGTGTTGGAATAGTCGATTTGGTCGTATGACGAACAAAAAAAATTTACACCTGTTTCCAACTTTACACTACATGCAATTGACCTTTTTTCTATCAACTAAAATCTATTCACCATGGGAAAACAACTTGGAGCTATCAAAACTAAGAGATTTTATTATAGAGGGGGCCTATGTGATCTTGTAGCCTTAGATAGAATATTTCCAAGTGCCATGGTTTCTGAGTAATTGCTCATCGAATTTTGTTGCCCTTTTCACTTTGGTCTCTTAAGAGACTTCACTGGTAGAATGTGGCTCGAACTATTTCAACATGTTTGGGTGTGAAAGAGGACCTTTCCTAGCATAAACACACCCATATGGATGTGTTGGAACAATAGGTTCAGTCGTATGATGAACAAAGAAGAATCTACACATGAATCTTTGTCAACTTCTCGAGAGCAAGAAGAATCTCTTCATTGAATACATTATGTATCTCATTCAATTTGGTATATTTCTTTTTCAAGTGTTTTTAGAGAAAACTAACCTCCTTTTTGTTGAAGATAAGATCTTCTTATTGTCTTTTAATTCCTTTTCTACGTGGTTAATTTTATTCTTTAGTTGTTTTGCTTCAATTTCAACACTTCCAACTATTTCCTTTGCATCTGCAACTATTGTTATCATCTTTGGAAGTGTCTTTTTGATTACAGAATGTAAATTTTTCTTTTATCAAGTTCTTTACAAAAATTCTCTCCCTTTATAGATAAGACTTTTAGGTGTCCACCGCACCGATTCTTCTTTTTTTTGCTTACATTTCATATTGCTTCTTCCTTATCATCTATTTCTAGTTGTAATTTCTCCATAGAAGTCTTAAGTTCAAGAATATTTGACTTCATTTATTCATTTGTCAATTTTACCACAAAGATTGGAATGATTGTAGGATATGACCAAAATGGAAAATGTATGGAAAATGTGGTAGCATAGACAAGGCAATGAGTTGTTTGAAAAATTTCCTCAAAGAATGTGGTCTCATGGTGATGGATATCACCATGAGACCACATTTCTTTGAGGAATTTTTTCAAATAGATCAATACCTTATGTATGCTTTTCTTGGCTATTATGCTTTGAAATATTTTTTCCATGCATCCATAGTTTGGTTGAAAGCACATGCTTTAGGCTTTTAGCCATAGCAACAAGGGGACCTTGGAATGGGGTATGACATCTATCAAAACATAAAAGTGGGGATTTTCATGAGTGTTATGATTGCAATTTCCTTAGTAGACACATGCAAAATGTGGTTTCATAGACAAGGCTCATGAACTATTTGAAAAAATTCCTCAATGAGAGATGTCCTCGTTGTCAATGTGGATGCATTGACAAGGTAGTGAGCATTGTAAGAAAAAATGCCTCAAAGAAATGGGGTCTCATGGTACATCACCATGAGACCCCATTTCTTTGAGGCATTTTTTCTTACAATGCTCACTACCTTGTCACATTTGACAAGGTATTGAGCTCACTACCTTGCCAATGCTACCACATTGACAAGGTATTGAGCTCACTACCTTGCCAATGCTACCACATTGACAAGGTATTGAGCTCACTACCTTGCCAATGCTACCACATTGACAAGGTAGTGAGTTGTTTGAAAAAATGCCTCAAAGAAATGGGGTCTCCTAGTGATGTACCCCATTTCTTTGAGGAAATTTTTCAAATAGCTCACTACCTTGTCAATGCGGTAACATAGACAAGGTAATGAGATGTTTGAAAAAAATCCTCAAAGAAATGGGGTCTCTTGGTGATGTACCCCATTTCTTTGAGGCATTTTTTCAAACAGCTCACTAGCATAGACAAGGTAGTGAGTAGTTTGAAAAAATTCCTCAAATAAATGGGGTCTCCTAGTGATGTACCCCATTTATTTGAAGAATTTTTTCAAATAGCTCACTACCTTGTCTATGCTACTGCAATGACAATGTAGTGATCTTGTCAATGCTCATCACCTTGTCTATGCTACCACATTGAACCAAAACATAGAATTTTCCCACTATGAACATATATAAACTTGGAACCAAAATATATGTACAAAGATGGAACCAAAACATATGTACAAACTTGGAACCAAAACATATGTAAACTTGAAATATAGAAACCAAAGGTCTAACTATCAACTAATCTTGATGCGAATACTTGGAAATTTTAATAGAAATTAATGTGCATGCTTATAAATTAATAAGAACCAATGTGCATACTTACAAATTAATCCAACGAACCATCCAAGTCTGCTCTACTCTTTATTGTGTCAAGTATTGCCTCATGGTTTGATTCACACACCTTCCACAAGGTCTTGTTCAAAGGTCTACCCCCATATTTGAAATGAACATTGGATGCCATGACAAGGTTTGAGTAATGAATAATCTTTCGATGTGTGTCAAAGTCCTGGAACAACCAAACATTAACACTCTTATGTGGGTACCTTCTAAGCCATGTTCCAGTAACAACCACCGAGCCTATAGGGTATTCAATGTTTTCTCAATTTGTAACTAGGGCCTCCAATTTATTTTTGGCCTCAGCACAACACAAGTAACAATTTGTTCCCTCTTCATTATCTTCATCTACAATAATTGCATAAAAATTCCCCTGTATTGATATGTGCAACAAATTAGATCAAATTAGTCAACATTACAAAAACACTACAAAGTAAGATAACAATAGGAATTTCAAAAACTACACAAGCAGATATATAACCTAATTAACTAGATCTGATATGTGGTCAAATTCAACTGATGATTCCATCTATGGCAGTTCCAATTCTGTTGGGGGTCTACACATGTGAAGTGGGCTACGATAACCACCATTCATCAACCCACTCCTTTGACTCAGCATGACAGATAATTTTATCTGTAGCATGATAAAGAGACAAATATTAATTCCTAAAAAATGAATCCATACAAATAAATGAAATATATGTCATTCAAAACTTCATACAAAATACTTACAACCTATAGAAGAGTAAATGTCACTGAACCATGATGAATAAAAAAGTGCAATAAGAACGCAAGGAAAATGGAAAGCTTTTTTTTTTGAAGTATTTCTACCTTGCAAAATGTGATAGCATAGATAAATATTACATGAATTTTTTTGATGGAATGCCTTAAATAAATGTGGTCTCATGGAATGCCATGATTGCAAGACAGGCACAAAATGGATTTTTTAAAAGACATTACAAACCTTCAAGAAAATACAACTGGCTGACTATAAATCCAAATTTCTTAACTTTTTTCAACATCCTAACTTTGGAACAAGGTATGGATGTCAATCAATACATTGAAAGAAAGGAGGATTTTTGTCAAATGTTATAATTGCAACTCCCTTGGCAAAAATGTATGAGAAATATGGAAGCATGGACAAGGCATGTGAATTATTTGACAAAATGTTTTGGTAGACATGTATGCAAAATGTGGTAGCATGGACAAGGTAGTGATTTGTTTGAAAAAATGCCTCAAAGAAATGTGGTCTCACGGTGATGTACATCACCGCGAGACCACATTTCTTTGAGGCATTTTTTCAAACAACTCACTACCTTATCAATGTGGTAGCATTGATAAGGTAGTGAGTGAGCTCCTTGACTTGTCAATGCGGTAGCATTGAAATGGTAGTGAGATGTTTTAAAAAATGCATCATAGAAATGGGGTCCCACAGTGATGTACATCACTGCGAGACCCTATTTCTAAGAGTCATTTTTTCAAACAACTCACTACCTTGTAATGGGGACCTTTGAATGAGATATGAAATATATCAAAACATAAAAGGGGGGGATTTTCATGAGTGTTATGGTTGTAATTTCCTTAGTAGAAACATGAAAAATGTGGATGCATAGACAAGGCACATGAACTATTTGATAAAATTCCTCAATGAAATATGCCTTTGTGGACTACAATGATTGCAGGATATGCACAAAATGGAAAATGTATGAAAAAATTGTTAGCATAGACAAGGGACTGAGCTATTTGAAATTTTCCTCAAAGAAATGTGGTCTCATGGTATGGAAAATGTGGTAGCATAGACAAGGTAGTGAGCTATTTGAAAAAATGCCTCAAATAAATGTGGTCTCATGGTGATGGAATGCCATTCCATCACCATGAGACCACATTTATTTGAGGCATTTTTTCAAATAGCTCATTACCTTGTCTAACATGTTTGATAAAATGCTTTTCTAGACATGTATAGACAAGGCACATGAATTGTTTGAAAAAATGCCTCAATGAGATATGTCCTCGTGGAGTACAATGATTTCAGGATATGCACAAAATGGATTTGTTGAAAAGGCTTTATAAAATTAAGAAAATGCAATTTCTAGGTGTAAAACCAAATTCCAAAGCATTTTTCAACATCCCCCATGCCTATACCAAAATCAAAGCTTTGGAAAGGTGTATGCACATACATAAAAAAGGAATGAGAAATGATGTGTTATATTGCATAGTTACAACTACTCTCATAAATGTGTATACAAAATGTGGAAGCATACACAAGGTAGGTCAATTGTTTAACAAAATGCCTCAAAGAATGTGGTTTAAAATTTAATTGGCAAGTGTAAAAAATTGTGTAGTTTAAAATGTGCCAAGAGGGGCTAAGGGTATAGTGAGAAACAAACAACTTGATGAACATGGAATATGCATAATAACAAAATCAAATCATTGTATTAAGCATGCATGATAAGAGATGATAAATAAACATAATAGAATTAAGGAAAATGTAAAGAAAATGTGTAAAGACTTGACATACCTAAAAATCGGAGATTCGAATGGAGGAACTACCCAATTATGAAATCTTTTTTTCTTCTTTAATCAAACTCCTCAGCAATTTGAGTTTTTCACAAGCTTGCTTCCTTTTCAACATTCAATTGTATATCACTCAAACATAATTACTAACAACAATACACATAACCAATGTATAATGTTAAATTCCTACAATTCAATCACAATTAACATTAATGCAACACTATAAAAATTGAGAATATATCAAATTTGATGTGAAAACTCTATTATTTCCTCCTTCCTAAGTTGGAAAACCATAAAAAGGTGGTGGAAGGTTCATACAAAGGTGGCAGAATGTGAAAACTTTGCATGTGTGCTTCCCAACAACATAAAAAAACTCCTTTTTGTTAGAGCATGTGCATAACTAGGAGAATAATAGAACATGTGGGCCTAGATCATGAGTGCTAAAGTTTTTACCATTTTTATGGCAAGCCAAAACATGCTCATGCTATAACACAAACACATTTTGTCTTTCTATACAAAATGGCTATATCTCAACTTCTTCAAAACAAACTCACATTATGAAAATGTTCATTTTCTAAAAGTTTCCTCTCTCTCTCTCTCTCTCTCTCTCTCTCTCTCTCTCTCTCTCTCTCTCTCTCTCTCTCTCTCTCTCTCCCTCCTCTCTCTCTCTCTCTCTCTCTCTCTCTCTCTCTCTCTCTCTCTCTCTCTCTCTCTCTCTCTCTCTCTCTCTCTCTCTCTCTCTCCTCTCTCTCTCTCTCTCTCTCCTCTCTCTCTCTCTCTCTCTCTCTCTCTCTCTCTCTCTCCTCTCCTCCTTATTCATCCATCCTCATATCCATCTGGACGTTGGGACAGACGGTTGTGAAATCCTCTGTCTCTCTCCACTTCTCTCTCATCATCTCTCTCCTCCCTCTCTCCCACCCTGTCTCTTGCACTCCTCTCTCTCTCCCTATCTCTCCAAGTCTCCATCCCTCTCTCTCTCTCTCTCTCCCACCCTCCCTCTCTATCCCTCCCACCTTACCTAGATAAGTCCCTCTCACCCCAACCCCCTCTCTCCCACTCCCTCTCTCTCAAGTCTCTCTCTCCCACACCCTCTCCCTCTTTCAGGTCTCTCACTCTAACCCCCTCTCTCCCACTCCCTCTCTCTCAGGTCTCTCTCTCCCACACCCTCTCCTTCTTTCAGGTCTCTCTCTCCAATCCCCTCTCTCCCACTCCCCCTCTCTCTCCCTCTCTCTCAAGTCTCTCCCTCCCACCCCCTTTCCCTCTCTCAGGTCTCTCTTTATCACTCCATCTATCTCTCTCCCATCCCTCTCTCTCTCTCCCACTCCCTCTCTCTCAAGTCTCTTTGTCCCACCCCTTCTCTCTCTTAGATCTCACCCTAAGGAACCCTACCTACATAACTAGATAACTCTCTCTCTCTATCTCTGTTGTCTCTCTCTCTCGGGTCTCTCCCTTCCGCCCCTTTCCCTCTCTTGGGTATCTCTCTCCTCCCTCTATCTCTCTCCCACTTCCACTCTCTCTCTCTCACTCCCTCTATCTCTCTCCCACTGCCTCTCTCTCACTCATCTCTCCCACTCCATCTCTCTCTCTCCCTATCTCTCAAGTCTCTCCCTCCTACCCCTTCTCTCTCTTAGGTCTCTCCCTTTGGCACCATACCTAGGTAACTCTATCTCTCTCCCTCTCTACCTCTCTCTCCATCTCTCTCTCTATCTCTCCCACCCTACCTAGATACTTCTCTCTCTCTCTCTCTCTCTCTCTCTCTCTCTCTCTCTCTCTCTCTCTCCTCTCTCTTAGGTATCTCCCTCCCACACCCTCTCCCTCTCTCAAGTCTCTCTCTCTCCCCCACTCCCTCTCTCTCCCACTCCCTTTCTCTCTCTCTCTCCCAACCCCTCTCTCCCACTCCCTCTCTCTCAGGTCTCTCCCTTCCACCCCCTCTCCCTCTCTTAGGTATCTCTCTCTCACTACTCTCTCTCTCAGGTTTGTCCCTTCCTCTCTTTCTCCCACCCTACCTAGACAACTCTCTCTCCCTCTTAAAATTCTCCCTCCCTCTAAATTCATACATACATACATACATATAAGTAGAAACACATACACACATACATGCATACATACATACATATAAGTAGAAACACATACACACATACATGCATACATACATACTTACATACATACAAGCATACACACATATGTACATACAATCTTACATACATTGATACATACATACATACATACATGTCATACAAGCATGCATACATACATAAATATGTATACAAATATATATACATACATTTAATAGACTAGAATTTAACACAAAGCAAGACATAATGTGAGCATGTTATAACACGCTTGTGTTATATCTTGCTTAGACAACTCTTGAGCACAAACACAAAAAATATGTCAAAACCATGAAATAACGTGTGCATTATTTCTTGCTTTGGGAATCCCCAAGCCTTGGGCTTGGTATTTGATTTGGATTACCAATCCAAAGGCTTGGAGTTCCTTCCCAACATCCAAAGACATGTTTTTGCATATTTTAAAAGATTTCACATAATCACGCCCATGCTAACCATCAAGTTTGCACGTGTTTCAAGGTCAAACAACTCAAACACCTGGGTATTGTTAGGCTCTCTCTTAGCTATTTAACGATGTAATTTTTTTCATATTTTGAAAATGTTAAGCCTTTTGAATGTTTAATTTCTTTTGTTTGTGTGTCTATTTTTTGGCAAAAACCACTATTTGGTATTTTTTCTTATAAATTAACTGTTCATTAAAATTTTAAATAAAAATATATTTTTAGGAACTAGACTCCATTCTACACATATTAAAAAAGTAAAATTTATTTTCAATTAGTTTTCAAAGTTTATAGGGGTAGCACGACTAAAATTCTATTTTTCACTTGATGTGTTCACTTTGAAAATTAGTAAAAAGTCAAATATTCATTAAAAAATTATCAAAAAAATTGGGCATAAACTACACGCTGTTAGCTAATTTCTTACCTATGATTTTAAAAATATGAAAAAAAATTTAACCTTTCGAGGGAGCCGCAAAAGTCACTATGTTATATGTTTTTGAGAAAAACAACACCAATTTATGTGGCTCCCTCTTTTGAACCCCTTAATCTTGACCATTTTTTTTAAAAAATTAGTAGTTTAGAAAGTAGACTTGGAGCACTACGATCCTTTTTTTGTTGCATCTAAATTTTTTTAGTGTAACTATCGTCAATTTCACATCCAAGGTTAGTATTTCTTGATTTCAGAAAAGAAGTGGCCACTTAAGACCCCTTTTTGGTCCCCCATCTTTTTGCACTTACCCATGACTAATAAATCTGCTCTTTAATGCTCTTGACAATAATTTTTTCTCTTGTAAACTCTTGATTATGCATGTTAATTTTGAATGGATAAAATAACTATGTATTTATAGGTGTTTATCTAATTTCACAATAATTAGATTTCACAAGCCGACATTTGAAACTTGAATTTGAATTATTAAAATGCCACCAAAAAAAAATATTAAAAATTAGGTCTTGGCATTTAAGGAGAACCCATTCGCCCTTGGGTGAATGGAACCTGGGACTTAAATCTAGGACACCCAATTTCCAAGGTGTTTAAATTAATGTTAGCATTTGTTTAATATAAGCTTCCTTTTCGGAAAATAGGAACAATAAGGCTTAGGAATGCATAATTTATGCAATTAGAAGCTTAATTAAGTCCAATTAATTAAGGGGATGCAAACATAGCATGAAAATGTAAGGAGTACATTGTTCTACACTACACAATGAATCTACCTAGATCATTTGTTTGACCAAAATTGATTTTTAGTTAGGAATACTTAAATTCACTTGTTTCAATAAGTTGGCCAAAAGAGTGAAAAAGTTTTGTGCTTTTACCCATTTTTAATTAAAGAATAGAAACTACACACAAGTCATCACAAATCACTAGTTTGCATCATCTTCAAAATCTTAATGATTTAGCTGCCATAGATGTCAAAAAGTGAAGATTTAAAGTTAAAATGTTGATTTCAATGTCCTACTTTGGCCAAAAAGTGGGACTCATTATTGTGGGATGACCTTGCTCTAAGTTTAGAATATGCCTCAATAAAAATGCAATATTTTTTTGTAGTTTAAATCCAATTCCATGTTCAAACTTGACTATCATGGGAAGGATTTGATGCATGGTAATTAAATTGGACATGCATGAATGAACTAGTAGAGTGTATGTGTAGAGATGTATTCACCTTCATGTTTCTTGTGTCTAAATATATCAAAGTTCAATGTTTATAAACACATTAGAAGAGACCATTATTTGATTGGTAGGTCAACCCCTCATATGGATTAACATTATAATTCTAAGCTAATGATCAAAGATTGTGTGCACAATCATGCATGTGGCTTATATGATAATGATGCATATGTGATCTTTTTAGGCTCCAAATATAAATGTTACTTTGTGTGAATTCTTGTATCATTCCACGTGAATTAATTGCACAAATTAATTTCTTTAAATACCTTAATATAACACCAATTGATTCAAATGTAACCAAGTTGCTTCATAACAACTAGTAGAAAGGTAGGAACCTAGAAATTAAATTTTGGTTCAATACTATGTCACTTTTAAATTTTATATAAACATTTATTTAGTCTATGCAAGCATTAACCAAATTAGCTCATAATGGCTAGGAAGAAAAAGTGAGAATTTAGATATTTGAATATAAAAAATTAAACTTTGGGGTCAATCTTGGGGCATGTGGGACCGGCCCAAGATATAAAGTGTTTTTCTTAGGGCAATGAAAAAATATGTAGATATAAGTGTGCATGCAGGCTAAAAATAATGTGTGAATGACACATATATGAATATGTGCATAAATAGAGAAATAATAAAGTCAAATAAAAATAAATAAATGTAAATGAATATGAAACAAATAGAAATTAACGTCAATTCATGAACAAAACTTAATATGAGTGTACCACTTGTTAATATAGATTTGTATTAATAAAAAAGAGCCCAAATGATTAGATGCTCGTGATCCCCTTCCAACTGATGTTGCTCTCATCACTTAATGACTTTTTTATGTTTATTGATGTTTGGGCTTAGCCCTAATTAAATCAATTTTGTCTTTTATTTTGGACTTGATCCCATAAGCACACTAATTAACATCAAAGCATGAACAAAACCTAATATTAGTGTACCACTTATTAATATAAAATTGTATTAATCAAAATGAACCCAAATGATTAGATGATTGTAGTCCCCCTCCAACTGATGCATGCTCTCATCACTTAGTGACTTTTTATGATTATTGATGTTTGGGCTTAGTCCTATTTAAACCATTTTTTTCTTTTAGTTTAGACTTGATCCTGTAAACACTCTAATTAACATCAAATCATGAACAAAACTTAAATTGAGTGTACCACTTGTTAATATATAATTGTATAAATCATAATGAACCCAAATGATTAGATGATCATGATCCCCCTCCAACTGATGTTGCTCTCGTCACTTAATTACTTTTAATGTTCATTGATGTTAGGTTTAACCCTATTTAAGCCATTTTTTTCTTTTCTTTTAAACTTGATCTCGTAAACACTCTAAAAATATATTTTTTTACAACTTTTTTTTAAATAATATATTATTATCTTTTTATTTCTTATAAAATAATAAAAACCTTAGTAAAAAGAAGGCCCAAAAAGAAAACCCAATGGAAATTGTCATGAGGATGGTAGTTTCACTATTACAACTACATAGCTGGGTGGAAATTGATCTAGATGTTCAAGACGCTTAGCCTTGGCGTCTAACACTTGATGACTATCTGAATTTCTATTCCGGCTAGGTTGAAAATTTGTAAAATATAATTGAAAATTGAAATTCACCTACTACCTAATCAGTATCACAGTTAAACTCTGCATCAAAAATCTCTTGAAGTCCACATATTGCACGTCTCAACGGTTTGATTAAGAATGAAATCCACAGAATTCAAAATTTGTTCATATTAAAAAAGAAAATATGACCTCACTACATGGGGTGTCTATGGAAATGAAATTGATATAATGATTTAATTGTGCATTTGTTTAATTCGCATTGACTGTTTTGTTTTGTGGGCTTTTAGTGGGAGTTGATTGATTGAATCATCACTTGTTGCAGTAACATCCATGAAATTGGCAGCTCAATAATTGAATAATGAGAAAATTTGAAAAGGATGAATGGTTTGAAGTTGAACAACATAGACGAGGATAGAATGGCGGCATATTTGGTTGGTGATGAATTAGACTAAAACGACTAGTTTAAGACAAAAAGAGTCGGTGAGAATGGATGACATTGAGATCTGACTGTAAAATCATTTCTTGGCAAAAGCAATACATATCACTGAGTAGAGTTGGTGAACGTGGCTTTCGTTTGCGTGGATAATGAAAGACCAGAAAGACTGTGATGTTAGTGGGTTGGTATGTTGAATAAAAGAACATATTCTAATGGCTTTTGATTTTTTTTTTGCTTTTCTGATAGCTGGAAGGTTGTGACCCAAATGGGACCCCTTCAAAAGTACTGTTATTTTATTGTTTTAGCAGGAATATATTGAGAAAGAAAGGATGCCATCGCCCGGTTCTTTTGGTCCGGGTGATGTCATTCCGCAACTTTTTTCATTGAAAAGAAATGTGTATTTATTGCCGATTGAAAGTCAAGAGAAATCCCGTAACAGACAGAAATTTGAAAGATCTGATATTTAATTTTATTGTTATCTACCAAATTGCCAACAAGAACGCTGACCATGTGCGAATTTAGTCTAAAGGTGGCGGTCATTTTTTGTCTATATATTAACCACACACCCATCACCTAAGAGCAGAACTTGAAGTTGATTTGAGTTCATACAAAGAGTGATTTGAGAACAATATTTGCCTATCCTAGCTTGTAGGAGATGAATTTTCAGAAGACATTGTTCTTGTCCTTGTTGTTGGTCATCACTGAAATTGTTGCTGCTAAGCATATTACTAAATATTTCGAGTTTAATGTAAGTAACTGCATTTTTTGTTTTCTCCTATCTGCTTGTTTTCTTCTGTATTTTCAGGTGTAAGAAATGACCTCGTTTGATTACTTGGCAGGTGCAATATCAAAATGTGACTCGCTTATGTTACTCTAAGTCTTTGCTAACGATCAATGGACAGTATCCTGGGCCAACAATCGCTGTGAACGAAGGCGATCATGTTGCTATCAAAGTTACAAATCATGTTGAGGACAACATGACCATCCACTGGTAAGTGTAAATGAGATTTTTATTAGAAAAACAAAAAAAATCAATCTTTTTATGGAGGATTTTATCTTTGAGTTATAGGACCATGAGTCTATGTCGATATCTCTTCAGTTCAGAGTCAAGGTCTGAGTGGTATCCATTCTGCCAAAGTTGCTTGTGGCATGATCCCGGTCTCATCCCTTATTTCATACCTCTAGGGATTTGAACCTTGGTGAATGGCATAATTAAGGAACATACCATCACCCTCGTCCCTTGTTTCATACCTCTAAGAATTTGAACATTGGTGAATGGCGTAATCAAGGAACATACCATCATCCTCATCCCTTGTTTCATACCTCCAAGAATTTGAATATTGGTGAATGGCATAATCAAGAAACATACCATCATCCTCATTAATTGTGTTCAATCACTTCAACAACAACCCTTTGGTTAAAAGAATATTTTTTGCTTTACCTTAATGATAGATCATGAATGGGAATAAGAATGTCGATAGAACAGTCTTTACAGATGTGTTTCCTGGACTGCTTAGAATCTTGTGTGATTTATTTCAGGCACGGAATTCGTCAATTAAGGACCGGATGGGCAGATGGGCCTGCATACATTACACAGTGCCCAATTCAGAAAGGGCAATCATACACCTACAAATTCAAGATCATTCAACAAATTGGCTCTCTCTTTTGGCACGCTCACATTTCTTGGCAACGAGCTTCCGTTCATGGGGCGTTCAATATCTATCCAAAGAAAGGAGTTCCATATCCTTTCCCTAAACCTGATGCAGAGGCTCAAATACTGTTCGGTAAGCTTTTTCGCATCAAGATGGAAGTATTAGGCCTGTCATAGAGTGTATATTAAGAGAATATATTCTATATGAAACAGAAAGTGAGAGGATTGTAACACAATCACAGTTGAAATTTGAAAGAGAAAGCTTTTCTGTAGATTTCCTCCATTGCACTTGTGCATATTAACTACTATCTTTTTCAAAAATAGTAGATTTATTGGAAGAATTGAATTTTCTTACAGGGGAGTGGTGGAAAGGTGATGTAGAGACAATAGTTGCTGAAGCCACCAAATATGGTGGAGGTCCAGACGTATCAGATGCATATACTATCAATGGCCAACCTGGCTTACTCTTTCCTTGCTCTTCTAAAGGTAATATAATTACTTATAACTAGATGGTTTTTCTTTGACTAGTATATTAGGCCATGTGATCGGTGCATGAATACGTGTTCAACATTTTCTTTTAGAGTTGACCATAAAGCCTATAGAAACTTTTTAATTGTTTAAACTGTGATGATGAACTTGCAGATGTCTTTGTTCAACATGTTGACCAGGGAAAGACATATCTATTTAGAATTGTTAATGCAGCCTTGAATGACGAGCTCTTCTTTGCCATAGCAAATCACAGCTTTACTGTAGTAGAGATAGATGCCACCTACACCAAGCCATATAAAACAAACTTTATCTTGATAACTCCAGGACAAACTATGACTGTCCTGGTAGTGGCAGACCAGCCCAAAGGAAAATATGTCATGGCAGCCAGGCCATTTGTGACCTCAGATGTCCCATTTGACAATACTACAACTACTGCAATCCTAGAATACACAGATCTAAAATCCTCTGAACCCCATGATTCTAGTCAGCCTATTATCATGCCGAAACTCCCAAAAATGAGAGACACCAAATTGGCAACAAAATTTTCCACCAGTCTGAGAAGTTTGAATTCAAGAGAATACCCTTCCTGGGTCCCTAAAAAGATTGATACCCATCTGCTATTTGCAGTTGCACTTAACTTGCAAGACTGTCCAAAAGGCAAGATTTGTAAGGGCTACTTTGGAGGAAGGTTCTCTGCATCAGTGAACAATCAATCCTTTGTTCACCCTCATATTGCCCTTCTCCAAGCTGCATACCACAACATTTCTGGGGTTTTCGCCCCTGATTTTCCAAAGAGGCCACCCTACCAGTTCAACTACACCGATCTCAAGCTCTCCCTGAACATGAACCCACATTTTAGCACTAGAGTGAGCGTAATTCCCTACAATGCAAACGTAGAGCTAATTCTGCAGGATACTAGCATGATGGGAACAGAGAACCACCCTATTCATATCCATGGCTTCAATTTTTTTGTAGTGGGGCAGGGGTTTGGAAACTATGATCCCTCCAAGGACCCTTCTTGTTTCAATCTGGTGGATCCCCCAATGAGGAATACCGTTGGGGTACCTTCTGGAGGATGGGCTGTTCTCAGGTTTAAAGCAGATAATCCAGGTAAGAGACAGCTTTGAACTTTTTTGCTTGATAGAATCAGATTGCATTGATATTTTTCTTATTCACTATGAATTAATAATCAAATATTGCTAATTACTTAATAATGGTATCTCAGATTCTAAAGTGATGTGGGTTTTGTTTCAGGGGTCTGGTTTATGCACTGTCATCTGGAGGTACACACAACATGGGGATTAGCTATGGCGTTCATGGTAGAGAATGGCCCAACTGCTCGAGAATCTATTAGTCATCCGCCTTCCGATCTCCCTCCCTGCTGATTCTTTTATCTGAACATTTTGGAAGGTCTCTTCAGTACCGTTATTCTTTGGTCCAGAGTCTATTTAGGAATCTCTCGTTGAAAAAATAAGAAATGAGAGATCATATTATAATCAGGTCGCTTGTGGAGAGTTGTGTTTCTCGCTTCTTAGGACGTGAATGGATTCATTTTCTTCCAGTAAAAGCTTTACATGGCAATTGTAAATTATATTGAGTTTCAGTTTCTCAGAAATGTCAGTATCTAGTCAGAGCAGAAAAGGTATATGGGTCAATGTCAGAGGCTGCCCCAACCATTCGTTAGCTCCTAGAAATAGACTGTCAATATGTGATGGTATCAATTGTCTTTTTCTTCTTCTTAATCAAAAGAATATATATGAATAGAAGAAATAATGAGGTATGGCGAGGAACTTGCCACAATCATATCGAAGATGCCTTCATAATAGATGTAATGACTGGTCTAATGTATTCCTGTATAAAACATAATGATATGAAGATGGTTTGACATTACTTTTGTTGAGGAAAATGTCTCTCGTGTGATTTTTTCTTTTGTGCTCATATAACTTGTTATCAAAGTTGTTTGAACAACCTTGGATCTGGTTTTTTAAAAGGTTTTGGTTGACCTTTAGCATATCTAGATTATCTTTGATTGTTATGGATCTAGCCTTCTATTATAGATCTAGCTCTCTTGAGGATTTTTGTTGGTTCTCTTATCTAGATCTTTATTTGTAATCCAAAAATCTAGCCTTCTCGATAGTTTCCACCTCTTACCCTTGCTAAATATTTATTTTCTTTTTCTTGAAAGTATTATATTGTTAAATTTTGGAGCTCATTTTGAGGCCTTTTAAGAGACCATTCTTGAGAGTCTTAACCATTGTCAAATTGATCTTTGAATAGTTTAACACAGCCAACTCATTAAGGTATTAAATATTAAAAAAGCATTAAAATCAAAGTTTTCGATAAAAAATTATGCCCTTTGAAAGGTACTCAACTTCACAATATCAATAAATAAGTTTTCTCACCTACATGTCCTTTGAAATAGATCCTAAGAGAGATACACAATGACAAGATGCTTTTGAAGAGAAGTGGATATGAATACCTCTAATAGATTTTACAAAGTCAAGTAAAGAGCCAAAATCATGTCTGCAATATTTGCTTGCAATGTAAGGCCCCAAGCCACACACCTAGGACATAAATGGACAAAACATGGACCAACATTTTTTTGTAAAACAAAAGTAACATTTAGAAAACCACTCAACACTAATATGCGCACAAGATGTTATAATAACCTATGATGACACTCTTGGTACACACACCAATGCATAAAGCATGGTGACACAAGTGAAAGACTTTAAAACACCACGAGATAGAACACCATGGTTGGCACTCAAAATGAGGCATGAGAGAAAGGATTCCAAAAACCATTGGAACATTCTCCAATCCTCTCTAACAGACCACCCTCCAAAACCCACTAGAACATGACACACCATAAAGCCATAAACAAAGGCTTAGCCTTTTCATTGAAGGTCACCCAAAAGCCTTGACCCACAAAAAGGTACCAAAATCCCCACAAGTTTAAGATTGGCATCAAGATTCTCTCAAGGCCGATACCTTAGTATCAAACTCCACCAAAGTCTAATACCAATCAACAGGTAGTATCAAACTTCTCTAAATTACAATACACAAAACATCCGGTATCAAACTTCTCCAAAGTACAATACATAAACACTCATAATCAAACTTCTTTGAAGTTCAATACACAATACTCGGTATCAAACTTCTAGAAGTCTGATACCCTAACACTTTGGTATCAAACTTCTCACGAGTTTGATACCTCAACACATTGGGATCAAACTTCTCATAAGTTTGATATCCCAACAATACTTTGACACAAGCCAAAAAATTAAGGCACAAAAAACCAATAGGCTCAACTTTTACACTCAATGAAGCATTACTCCCTCAATTATGAGCTATTACAAAATGGTTTAAGAAAAAAGTTCATGATATTGTGGACATTATAATGGCCACTACACTAGCTCCTTAACATGAGAAAATAAATATGAAATGTCAAGCTTGCTCAATGTACCAATGTCAATACAAGCACAACATAACAATAAGGAATTCACTAATTATGATAACAAAATACATATTCACCTATAAAAATCCATGAATATGGTTACATCATATAATAATTTAATCCAAACATGTCCAGTTATTATGATCAAGGCTACAAACATACCAACACCCTCACAAGAAGAGGTATGAAAATATAATAAATAATTATAATAAACCATTTCCTTTAAAGGGTTTCATTCTAAACATAGATGAAACATTATCCACATAATAAATTATATAAAGATATAACTATGCAGTAATTACAAAGTTCATAAGGACTTCACTTACAAGATTGCAATCATCAATTAAATGAGTTCATAAAATAATTACAAGATAGAGGCTACTTTCCAACATGGAAGATCAACTCCAATACATGAATGATATAATCAATATTGTTACAATTACATGAGAGGACTCAAATATAATTTGGGAAAAGTGTAACAAGCTTGCTCCTAATGTTAATATTACAGAAGGTGTGATTTTTGGGTATAAAATAGAAGAACTCAACTTAAAGGCTATAGGTCTAGTTTTAGACCAAAATAAAAATTTGATTGATTGGCGTTTCCTTCGAGTGGTTTCTATTGTATATATCTCTTTAAGGACTTTAACTTTTAAAAAATAGGCTCAATTGGTCCACTAAATCAAAAGTTTTTACTGTAGACACGAAAATTATCTTGATTGATAACACATACTTGATTCTGACTTTCTAACACCAGTTCTTCTTTAATAATCCTCTTTACTAATTATTTAATTAAATAATCCTTATTTGATTAAATTCATCGAATTCCTCTTTTAATTAAATAAATCAATCTTTATTTAATTAAAACCCAATTCTCCTCTTTTGATTAAATAAATTAACTTTATTTTATTAAATCATAATATTTTCTTTTTTAATTAAATAAATAAATCTTTATTTAATTAAATCATATTTCCCCTTTTAATTGAATAAACCAATTTTTATTTAATTAAATCATCATATTCTCCTTTTTAATTAAATAAATAAATTTTATTTAATTAAGTCATTAATCAAACCTAAAGTCATCTCTTTAATTAAATAAATCAATTTTATTTAATTAAAGTTCTGAAGTTCTCCATTTAATTGAATAGATCAAATTTATTTAATTAAATCACTAAATATCATTATTCCTCTCATTTTGATTTATTTAAATCCTAAAATCTAAGTCAAAGTGTCAAATCAACTAATTATCATCTAGTTTAATCAAATATTGATTAATTCTAACACTAATCACTCAAATCCTCTAGATTTTGCAACTTGTGCAAATAAATCAATTTAATTGATTTATTAAATCTTCCTTTTTCATTCAAAAAGGCATCAAGTTGGAATATTCCTCCATTTTGAAAATTCCCTCCCAAAGGACTTGTCCATCCAACAAGGCATTAAATTCCTCTTACATGTCCTTTTTCTTGAGCCAAGTGGCATTAACTCTCCTTTCTTCTCCCTCCAACATGTCACTTCTCCAATTTCAAATATCCACCTAATAGCATTTATGTACACATTCATCAAAATGTGCTCCACCTCTATCCACTCACATGTTGACAAGTGGCATTTTGCTATTGGTTGATGTTTTGTCCCACATTCTCCCTATTTCTCATTCTTCCATCCTTTTCCATTATAAATAGAGGCCTTCTCTATTGTATTTGGCATCCACAATCCATGTAAGATCATTATGCCCATTTGAATTCATAGTCATCCACAACTTTATACAAGGTTATTATAGTCATTTTAGGTATCCATTTTCATCCACATTTCATCCATGTTAGCATGAAATTACATCAATCATAGCAAGGTTATTGTCATTCTTCATCAAGGATCAATTAATCATCATCAAGCTTATCAAGGAATTGGGAAAGGGCTTCTTTGCACATCAAAGAAGTGCCAATTCCCCCATGGGATGCTGGGTTTGAGCATTTGAATAGGATTTAAATAGCTTTCATTTGATTTCTTTGCTTTATTTTCCATGTTCTTGTGTTTGAATGAATCTCACATGGAATGCTAGTTTGGATTTGTTTATTGACTAACATTGGATTGTTTGTTCATGTTTGAGCAGGTCTAGATCAAGCATTTACATTTTGGCACTAGAAGGAGGGCAATCTTTTAAAATTAATACATTTTTTTGGTCAATTCCGCTATTTTTTCTCTTTTTTGATCTTCCCAGGACAAACAACGACGCTGGAGGAAATAGAGAAGCAATCTTGGTCTCTTTTTTTCCACAGAGTGATGCTGGTTTCGATAGAGCAACACTAAAATCCTTAAACAGTGATGCAATCATTTCAAGTTTTTCTATATGGCGACGCTGCCTCTGAGTTGAAATGCGACGCTATTGTTTTTTTTCTTTTATAGTTAATCTTAAAATGGCCATATCTTGGTCATACGGAGGTCTTTGTCAAAGCTTTTCTTTTTTAAATGGGGTAGAATTTCATAAGTTATCCAATGGTGTAGGTGTTTCTAAACTTTTATAGAGTTAAAATTTTCAAATTTTTACCTAAAGTTAAATCACATTGTAACTTGGTCTAAGTTTTAGGGTTTCTATGCTTAATCATTTATCTAACCATCATATCTTCTTGTTTCTTGATTTCATCTAACATTTAGAGCTTGGATTGCAGGTTTTAAAGGATCATGGAGCATGGAAGTGAAAGAAAAAGCATTTGATATTCATTGTAACAAGTGTTTTTAAACACTTTGAGAGCATTTATAATCTCATCTTTAGGATCTTGTTATCTTCAGTTTTAGGACTCTAATGCATTTCATTTGGGATTTAAAAAGAACAATCAAAGAGTTAAAAAGAACATTAGAAACTCACTAGATTTGGTTTTGGGGTTTTAAGAATTGAACAAAACAACTTCAAACACTTGATTTGGTGCTATAAAAAGAATCCATTTACTAATTTTTAGGTTTAAAATGAGCATGTGTTTATCTTGTTTTGTAATCTTTTTACAAACTAATACCATCGAAATGTGTATGCACTTCTCTCACACTTCATAGCAATCTTGAGAATCAAAATAATTTTGGTGACATTAGGTTGTCTAACAGATTGCCTCCACATTTTAAATTTGGGCTCTTAAAATTGAATAAATCTTGCTAGTGTGAGTGAGTACATTGTGTGTGTTCTCTCTTTATTCACACAAACAAAGATTGATCGAACTACGGATGTGCTCATTCATTTTTTTTACCTCTAGAGGTCCTGACTTGGTGGGAAAAAGTACTCACCCCAAGTGAACAACCCAAGTGGTAACAAGCATAAGCCAAGATCTTCTGAATCGCTATACAAATTTGTGGTTGCAAGGAAAGTTTGCAATCAACTTAGTGATGCATGATAGCTCTCCCCCAGTATCTTTATGATGCATGAATCCCTTGTTCTAAAGTTGGGAGACCTCTTGATGGGTTTTATCATCGTGTCCTTTGAACCGGATTCCCATACTATGAACCCTTGTTTAGTAGCCAAAAATCCCAATATTTGTTGTCGTTAGGAGGTTGAACCTCCGGAGCCATCCCAAATATCTTGCAGTTCTTTGTAGAGATGAAAATTTTGTCATGGGAAATTCATGAGAATTGAATCTTGGTTGACCCAAGAAGTGTGTTATGTGGAGGGGAGCTAGTGTGGTCAAGCTTCTAGTCATCGGCTCTGAATAAGCACGGCTAGATTTATCCAAGTGGGAATTCAACAAATATTTTCTCTTCTATCCTAGGGTTGTGCAATCTTTGAGTCAGTTCAACACATTGCTTGGATCCAAAATCTTGAAAATAAACATCCAACAAAATCATCTAAATTTCAAACCCTTTTGAAACAGCAAACACCTTTGAAAAATCCACGTATTATTGCTTGTCCCTAGGGATTTTATTCTTAGAGGCTTCTAAGTATTTGGATTTATGTCTCAATTTTCTCTCTAAATTCAACATTAGGGAACTATTTCCTTGATCTTTTCTCGATTTCCACATAATGGACCTTGTGGGATGAAAATAAATTGTGACATAGACATCTAGTTTGAAAAGCTAAACAAGAAGTGTGGATGTGGTAAAAGCAATTTATTAACCAAAATTAAATCAATTGAACCCCACACATGTCCTTGTTATCTTTTGTCTTATGATCTTACAAGAAAAACATTGGTCTTTTGGTTTGAACTACTCATAGGGTAAAGCATGTTCTTCACTATCTTAGTCTTGTAAACAAGGTTCTTCTTAGGTTCATTTAGGATCAAAATCAAACACTTCATCCATCCCAAACAATTATCATCTCCATCCCACCAAACAACTTTAGAGCTTTGGAAACATCATTGTCTAGACTTGGGTACATCCTTAAACCAAATCAAAATCATTTGTTTAGTTAGGTGTGTGTGGATGAATCCTTCCTCACATACTTAGTTAAATTATCACCTCTTTGAACAAGTTTATCCTAAAGATCACACCTAACATCTTAGGGTCTACTAGTTCATTATCCAATCAAAACAATCAAAATCAAATTCTAAATTCTAGCATTGATCCAAAGTTCCTAAAAGTTCAACACCCATATCACCCACCCCTTTCATCCTTCATCTCATCATTAGTCCTAAATTCCTTAGAGGTAAACAAGGTCATAAACACAAGGAAAACATGGAATATAAACTTGATCCATACATCATGAATGGCCTAAATCAACCAAACTATCAAAGCCTTACAATGCCAATTGATTATTAAAAATTTCATTCATACAATCCATACATGGGATCATTATCTCCTATAAACCTCAATGGTACAACAAATGTGAGTATGCCCAATCTAAATTTTGGAACACCTTTCCCTATGGTAGATTTAAATCAAAGTCCAAACCTAAAAATCTATCAACCAAACAATCAATGCATGATTCTTCAACAAAACAACATTATCCCACCAAATCCATACATGCCAAATGTGAATATACCAAGTACAAGTTTACCAAACATGAACATTTCAAATCCACACTTGGTAAACTTTGGGATAGATGTGTTTGTGAATCATACAAATGTTGTTAAAAGTCCAAACAAGATGTTAACAACTCCATGTATTAATCCAAGTCAAGGTAACACCATATAAAATCAAAGTTACCTAAATCAAGGAAATATGTTTTTCAACCACAACAATGTTCAATTCCAACCAATAATACCAAATCTAAACATCATCCCAAATCAAAACATTGTCCAAAATTAATTTTTCCAAGATCCCATACAAACACCACAAGTATACATTCCAAATCTGCTTGAACAAAAACCAAATCAACTATGTCAAGGGAGTCAAGATCAAAATCAAGACAAAATTTTGCTAGATCAAATTGCTTCACTTGCAAAAATAATTGAAGTATTGAGCCAAGAGACATCTCCACCCCAAAATCAATACACTCTTCCATTGGTTAAACCATGTCATCAAAGCATTGAGTTGTGTCCACAACCACATCAAGAACAATATCTCCAATGTCAAGACGTTGGATATCAAGATCAACAACATCAACAACAAACCCGATCATCCCATTTCAAAGATCATTCATCACATCTCCAAAATCAATCACAACTATCCATCAATGAGCACCTTGAAGATATTTCTACCTCATCCAATGATAAAATCAACATATATCAAGGGTCACTTTTCAATCATGATCAAAATCCACCAACAATACCCAACAGTGATCCAATTCAAGAAATAAAACAGAATTTGATCCTATGGTTGAAAACATTAACAATCTCTCCACCACAATTGTTGAAAACAATGATCAAGATCTATCCATCAATGAGCACCTTGAAGATATTTCCATCTCATCTGATGATCAACTCCACATACATCAAGAGTCACTTTTCCATCATGATCAAAACCCCTCAACAATATTCGGAAATGATCTATTTCAAGGAGTGTTAGAATTATTTGATCCTATTGACATAATCCACGATCCATCAACCAGTGATCATGTTGAAAGTGTCTCTACATCACCTAATGAGTTAGAGGACATATCTCAATATTTTACCCCAAAGCATGATCAACATCTTTCACCAAAGTATAGCAATGGTCCTTTCCAAGACATATTGACATCCTTTGACCTCATGGTTACAGATACTAAAGGAATCCTCAGCTCGGCACTTAATCCAAGACCACTCAAATCTCAAGAGGATATTGAGCCACTTCCCATGCCTAATGAAGATATCCAAGAACTCTTTATAAGTAATCCATCCTTTGAAATTGATCCATATCAAGAACCTGATCCAAAGCATGTTGAAATCAATTCCAAAGTCATTCAAGATCAAGAATTTATATCTCCACGATACTACAATGATGTAATGGACACTCTCCAAGATGTCGCAAATGATGATCATATCCAAATAGCACATATTCCTCCATCTACCCATGAGATGCTTACTCCTAATGGACATGTAGATGATCTTCATTCAAAACAAGAGTCCCATACTCTCGATATCATTACCAAGGAACAAGATTCTCCTACTCTTAACATTTGTACACATGATCAAGATACAAAAAAATCTAGGCATATTAGAAATGGGTCATGAAGAGGGATTCTACAGAAGTTGTGAATAAGGAACATCTTGTGAAGGCATATCAAAAATGAATCATAAGGAAGGCTTGTATGGGGATAGTGAATCATCAACACCTCTTGAAGAAGCATTAAAATATGATATTCCACAAGATCAAGCTAAAGATATCAATCAAGAAGTTATCCCACATATTGAGGATCCTATCACTTATAAAATTGGATCACTTACCTTTTTTAGGACAAGTTATCTTACCAATAAAGAAGCTATCACCTTTGAAGATCCACGACAAAGTAGAGAAGGATTAGCACCTTATTTCCAAGGTAAATCATATCCTATTGCAAATAAAATGTTTCAATAGATGAATTATCAAGGCAGAGGATTAGGCCTACATGAACAGGGTATCCTAGAACCAATGCAGATTATTGGCAATCCTAAGCATCAAGGTCTTGATTATTCAACAATTAAGGGATCTAAAAATATCAGTGATACCTCCATAATACTAGGGGAAATTTTATCTAGGGCAAACATCAACATAGGGAGCATGAAGAATCTTTATGATGAAACATATGCCAATACTACAACCAGCCATGTCATGAATCTTCATCCACCCATCACCCCATCCATGAATGGGGACCAGCATCAAAAGAAAGATTTGAATCAAATCTTGAAGAATGTCATCAAACCAAAAGAAGCTAAGGAGCATAATGGACAAATCAAATACACATGGATACTAATGAATATAAAGAAATATTATCCCTATCAAACTCCATTAGTCAAAGAAACTATGGGGAAAAATAAAAAAGGGAAAAGTATCCATCAAATATGTCCACAAAGGAAAAAGTAGGCTTCTCAAGCAACGTACAAAGTATATCAACTAGTTGTTCCTAATTCCATTCACACTTTCGTATCCACCTGTCATTGCTCATCATCCCAATTTTGGAGAGTCAAAGGTTCCAAACTATCAACCAATCCATCTCCTATTCCTAAACACACAACACCATCCACACCTCCACGCATGATATCCAATTCTTACATTGACCATGTACTGGCATCCACCCTTCATCATAAGGATTCAGAAGGCATCCTATTGCGATATGCACACCAAGACAAAGTTAACTCCACTATAAACAAAGTAGATCAGGAATCTCAAAAGTTGCATTCAAGTGCATGTATCTTCGAAAAACAACTTCTTCAGGCAGGATATCGATGGCACATTATGACAAAAACACCTACATCAACACCATCAGGTGATTCAGCATGAGCTTAAAAATCTTCCACAGAAAAATACAAAAAAAAATGAAAATCCAAAACAAATAAAAAAAGGATTGAAAACAATAAAGAAAAAAAGGTCATCCTCTAATGAAAACCACTACGGTGGTGCTTTGGGAAAGTACCATGAGGAAAACTTGGCAAATAGGTGTCATGTGTAGAATCGGGCATCTATGTGCGCTAGTTCAGGTGAAAGCATCTTATCTCATCCATAATAAATCCAACATTCCATCCATCTTATCCATAATAAATCCATTCATCCATAAACCATTTATCCAATCCATTTTCATCCATCTTCCAAATTATCTTGATAAAAATTTTGGTGCACACTTTACACTTGCTTATGGTAAACATCTTGGCATGGGTCATTTTTATTGATCTTATCCTACCCAACATTATCTGAGCCACGAAGCACTATCCAAATGAGCATCCTTTGTGCAAACACCTTATCTTATCATAAGATAATCCATATTCATCCATCCATATGTCTATCTAAGCATCCACCCATGGCATTCCATACATTACTAGACATTGGGGGTAGATATTTACATCTTGCTTTAGAAATAAATATTGATCTATATCCTCCAACTTATGTGGTGATCCAAACATTGGCAAACATGAAATCAAATCTGTCAAAGTATTTGTGAGTCAAAATCCAAACCACTAGCCCATGACACATTATGACGAGAAGAATTTCCTTATCAAGTTTTATCTTTAATTGAAAATAAATCCAAACAATCAATATCAGTTGCAACTAATATGTACTTCAACATCACATCAAATCATCCAAAACCAACTTTTGTTCCAAACCAAGCTTCAAAATATTGATCAATCAAATCCAATCAATCAATCATCATCTTGGGATATCCTTCCTGGTCCTTGTGTTGCTTAACACTATCTTTGCATTGTTGTGTATCCTCAATAATGTTATCATCATTAATCAACAATCAATCAAATTCAATCAATCCCTCATCATCTTGGGATATCCATCCTAATCCTTGTGTTTCTTAACACTATCCTTGCATTGTTATGTTTCCTCAACAATGTTATCATTATCAATCCATCAATTAGATCAATCAACCCTAGCTTGGTTTTCACTAAAATCCCAAAACAGAGCATTGATATCATCACACATATCTATATCCAAATTGTCAAAATCACACGAAAATCCAAAAACATTCAAAACATATCAAAATCCCAAAACAAGTTAAAAATTCAATCAAAAAAAGAAAAAAAGAGTCGTCTTGTCGAACTACGAGTCTCTGAGCTCTGAACGTAGGCAAGGTTGATCTTTGATCATCCCCCAAGACACTTAGGTCAGTCCTTTAGGAGTCTGTCATAATAAACTGGCAATCCATTTGTTCATATCTCATCAATAATCAAGTTTGTGCCAATTGCACTATGTGGTCTCTGTGTGTATAACGTAGGCAAGACTAATCTTTGATCAGCCCCTGAGGCCCCTAGGATAGGTCTTTAGGTTATTCTCTTGGTAAAAAATCACATAAAACCCCCAAAACATTGGAAAGTTTGAAAAAAAAATTGTAAAACATCTTGAAAATACTAAAAACAGCCTCAAAACATTTCAAAAATACCAAAAACATCCAAATATTTGAAAAAATTCATCCATCCCATCTCGCTTTCACCCACAATCAACATTCACTCATAATAAACAATCACCATCCTCAACCTTTGGTCAAACAATCGAAAGCAAGTCTAGCAGTTCAAAGGTGAAAACTTAAGCATCAAAGTCTCAAGTCTAGGTCAGTAAGTAAAAAATTGGTCAACTCTTGGTACTAATAGCTCATCATCTATTTTTTCCCAAATCATCTAATAATATCATGTAAAAGGATGCATCCTTCCTACAATGGACATCAACATCAGGCATCACCGTAGTTTAGTCTTGGCTAGAGGTATGAAGAACATTAGCTTGTTTGTTTACTTGATCTTTTTCTTGTTGATTTATCTTATTTCACTCATTCCAATGACCTCTCGATGATGTCCAAACAAAGGGATTTAGAGATAAAGGAATGGGGAAATGATCATTATCTTTTTATCTATTGTGCTTGTTGGATATTCTTGTAATAGAACCTTGGTCATGCCTACTTTGTTCGATCAGTAGGGAGGGTGTTTTAGGTTTCTTGTTGACCACATAGGAAGGATTTCCTTTCTATGTTTTGGTCTGAGATGTTTGGAATATTTGAACTACATTCAGAATGACATTCCATAAGCCAGGTGTGAACAGGAGTACTCCTATCTGATTGTCAAGTCAAAGTCCATCACACTAGGTGCAATGCCATCCTGGTTCTTTATACCTTGATGCATCGTGCCTATGTGTATTATCAAACATAAGGTAAGTAGCCCTTTTAAAATCCCAATTCTTGATAAGCAAAGCATCATCATCATTATCATCATCATCTCTAATAAAGTCTCATAGATCATAGACTTTTTGGATCCTCTTTTCATGCTAACATAATATCATGTCCATCATGCATCCACAAACCATTAGAATACATACATCTCATAATCATAGCATATCATATCATCCATCTCCCATGCATTACATTATCATTTAAGTTGTTTAGGATAATATAGATTGGTTATTCTAAGCATCTTAAAACCATCTCATTTGCTATCATGTCATTCATAACCATCTGTACGCCCATCTTGAACCTCTTTGTCGCAAAATCGATCCTCAAATCAAAATTTTTGCTCGATCTCTCGAGGGGGAAATGTACCAATATACTTCTTTCCACTAGGGCATCTGAATTTTTTTAAAAAAAATAAAACTTTGATCTCAAGAAGTTTATTCTTTGAACCAACATAGCAGGTACTTTGCTTCAAAGAGGGGCAAAATGTAGACACAAAAATTATCCTGATTGATAAGGCATACTTGATTCTGACTTATTAACACCAGTTCTTCTTTAATCATCATCTTTACTAATTATTTAATTAAATAATCCCTATTTGATTAAATTCATCAAATTCCTCTTTTAATTAAATAAATCAATCATTATTTAATTAAAACCCAATTTTCCTCTTTTGATTAAATAAATTAACTTTATTTGATTAAATCATAATATTTTCTCTTTTAATTAAAAAAATCAATCTTTATTTAATTAAATTATATTTCCCCCCCCTTTTTTTTAGACTGTAGGAATCGGGTAGCACGACCCCATATAAACTACAGTGTGCCTGGTAAAAATTTTAATGTGACCGGTGGCACTAGCACGACATGCCCTCTGATACCACGGGGGTGGGGGAGACTAGACCTCGTGACCAACCTCCTGCAACAGGAAAGATTTAGCCAACCGAGCTAAGCCCCAACCCCATATTTCCCCTTTTAATTGAATAAACCAATATTTATTTAATTAAATCATCATATTCTCCTCTTTAATTAAATAAATAAATTTTATTTAATCAAGTCATTAATCAAACCTAAAGTCATCTCTTTAATTAAATAAATCAATTTTATTTAATTAAACTTCTAAAGTTCTCCATTTAATTGAATAGATCAAATTTATTTAATTAAATCACTAAAAATCATTATTCCTCTCATTTTGATTTATTTAAATCCTAAAATCTAATTCAAAGTGTCAAATCAGCTAATTATCATCTAAGTTAATCAAATCATGATTAATCCCAACACTAATCACTCAAATCCTCTAGATTTTGCAACTTGTGCAAATAAATCAATTTAATTGATTTATTAAATCTTCCTTTTTCATTCAAAAAAGCTTCAAGTTGGAACATTCCTCCATTTTGAAAATTCCCTCCCAAAGGACTTGTCAATCCAACAAGCCATTAAAGGCCTCTTACATGTCCTTTTTATTTAGCCAAGTGGCATTAACTTGTTGGCAAAACAAGGACAGACAACTAAGAGGGGGGGATGAATTAGTTATCACAGAATATTTAAACTTTTCAAACTTAACTTTACTTAATCTCGTATTTGATGAATTAACAATAAACCACAGATAGTTAGCACATCAGAGACATAGGGAACACCAAGATTTTTTTACATGGAAACCTTGTTAGGGGAAAAACTACGGTGGATGTCAGTCCACAATATTATACCCTATTAAAAGTATAATGAAGAATAATGGGAATGCGCATGCATTCAGGAACACTTCCTAGAGCTCACTGCTCAAATACAAGAGGGCTCACTTCCCAACGAAGAAACACTCTCTTACATCAATTAGGATTAGATCCGCAGGGAATAACATCAACAACTTCGTCGGCTAGAATATAAAACATATACACAATGTCAGCCCAAATTTACAAGTAAATTTTCAATGCGAATTGAACACCGTCAGCCACAATATAATGAAGACTTAAAAAAATATCCTCAAGTGTTCCAAACATTCAAATTTTAATCTCCAAAGATCCACAACACGTTACAACCACCATGTCGGCCAAGAACATAAAACCCCGAACACACAAGAGAAAAATCATCTACCACAAGCACACCAATCAATGTGGACGTGCAAAAAAGATAGAGCATGATCTAGAAACATCCACAAGCACCAAGAATCATCAGTGAAGCATCCATAACAATTGAAATGACTAGAATCACATCAACTTCAATCAAGAACACTAACTGAAGCCACAAAAAAACTGTCAGAATACAACTATTCATAACACGATCAAATCTTCACGCAGACCTCTGAACCTTTCGGTGGATAAACTAGATACACTCAGTAATAAACCCTTTAGTCCACAATGATTGATCATCAACGTACTAATCAAGACACCTTCATGACCTTCACTATTTCACTATCAACCTGGAACTCTTTCTTTAATAATTTTCTCAATATCCTTAACATATACAACTTCTAATGCAACGATGCTAATAGTGTTGACATCAATGACAACCACATATCAGCAACACAACCACAACATCCAACAATCTCCCCCTTTGGAATTGATGGAAACACATGATGTGAAAAACACCATCAACACAACTCTCAATCATTACTTACTCCCCCTTAGATTTTGACTCTTCTCCTCAACTTCTTTGACATGATCTTCTCCCCACAAGGCACTTCTCACCAGATAATTCACAGTTTTTCATATGAATCTTCTCCCCCTTTCGCATCAATGGAAAAGATAAGAATTATCTTTCCACATATCTACACATCTGACTACTCCCCTTTAGTAGCAGCTATGGAAACATCAATCTGGATTAGAATATAGCTATGAAACACATGGATTGATGCAAGTAAATGCATCTCTAGTTCATATCAAGAGGGGTAATCACCCCTAGCATCCCTTTGAGATACTCAAAAGTATCCTTTGGCAACGGCTTGGTGAAAATGTCTACAATTTGTTCTTTGGTAGGAACATACTCCAGTTTGACTTCTTTTTCACTCACTTTCTCCCTCGAGAAGTGAAACTTGATTGATATATGCTTGGTCTTAGAGTGTAGCACCAGATTCTTCAATATGTTTATTGCACTTGAGTTGTCACAGTATATGGCAATAGGCTCATCAAATACTACTCTGATATCTTTCAGCATCTGTTTCATCCACAACACTTGAGTACAATTATTTGCAACAACAATATATTTTGTCTTAGCAGTAGATAGGGATATGGAATTCTTCTTTTTACTCAACCAAGACACTAGCTTCTTCCCTAAGAAGAAGGCACCACCACTTGTGCTTTTCCTGTCATCTACATCTCTTTCCCAATCCACATCAGTATAGGAACTCAAAGTAACATCATCAGCTTTAGGATACCAAAGCCCAAAATCAACTATTCCTTTTAGGTATCTAAAAATTTTCTTTACAGTAGTCACATGAGATTCTTTCGGATCAACTTGAGATCTAGCAACCATACACACAACATTCATGATGTCTAGTATGGTATGGGTTAAGTAGAGAAATCTACCAATCATTGACTTATATCTTGTTTGATTTTCCTTAGGATAATCATCATTTTGTGTTAACTTGCATCCAATTACCATGGGTGTACCAACAGGCTTTGAGTCTTCCATGCCAAAATTCTTCAACAACTCTCTCACATATTTGGACTAAGATATCAAAATCCCATTGTTTAACTGAGTGACTTGCAATCCCAAAAAGAACTTCATCTCTCCAATCATACTCATTTCAAATTCACTTTTCATTTCATCAGCAAACTTCATACATAGATCATCATGACCTCAAAAAATAATGTCATCAACAAAGACTTCAATAATCAAATCTTTATCATGATCCAACTTAAAATAGAAGTTGTTTTCAGTAGTACCTTTATTGAATCCAAGCTTTAGTAAGTATTTATCCAATCTAGCATACCAGGCTCTAGGGGATTTCTTGAGTCCATAGAGAGCTTTCTTCAATCGGTGAACCATGTCTTCCTTATCAGTCAGTTGAAATCCATTTGGCTATTCAACATATACCTCTTCGTCTAACTCACCATTCAAAAAGGATAACTTCACATCCAGTTGATAGACTTTTTAGTTCTTATATGTAACATAAGCAAGAAATAAAACTTCAATTTTGGCAATAGGGGCAAAGGTTTCTTCAAAATCAATACCTTCCATTTGTGAATACCCTTTACATACCAGTCTTGCTTTATTCCAGACCACTTCACCTTGTTCATTCGGCTTATTTTGAAAGACCCATTTAGTACCAATCACATTTTTATATTTAGGTTTGGGAACAAGAATCCATGTATCATTCTTTTCAATCTGCATTAATTCTTTCTTCATAGCGTCCATCTAGTGTTCATCATTATGAGCTTCATTGACATTGTTAGGCTCAATCTTGGAAATCAAACAATATTCTTCTGCAATCCTTCTTCTAGTCTTCACACCTTTATTCTTATCTCTTGTAATTTGATTTTCAAAATGATTCATCTTTACATACCTCAGAATCTTAGGATTCTCTTGCACTTCTAGTTCTTCTATTCTTTCTTTTGCACTTCCACTTGTCTCTCCTTCCTAAATTTCTTGATTTATCAGAACAATATGAACTTTATTTTGTGTCTGAGCATTCTTCCCTTTGTTTGTACTATCTTTTTTTTCATCTGAATCATATCCATAGTATCTGGATGACCTAGCAGAGTCCTCATCAACTTTGACATTTTCACTTTCAACCATTTTTCTCAATCTTTTATTATACCATTGGTAAGCCTTTCTTTTAGTAGAGTAACCTAGAAATATTCCTTCATCGCTCTTTGCATCAAACTTTCCTATGTCCTCATCTCTCTTAATATACCACTTGCTTCCAAAGATCTTGAAATATTTAATAGTAGGCTTATAACCAAACCATAGTTCAAAAGGAGTCTTACCAGAAATACCATTGACATTTACCTGGTTTAGAGTGTACACAGCAGTGTTTACAACTTCTCTCCAATAGATGTGAGGCACATTTCCTTCTATCATCATTGTTCTAGCAGCATTCAGAATTATTTTGTTCTTTCTCTCTACAACTCAATTTTTTGAGGGGTTTGGGGAGTAGATAACTATCATTTGATTCCATACTCTTCATAGAAAGAATTGAACTCCTGGAAAGTGAACTCACCACCTCTGTCTGACCTTAGGCATTTGATTTTTAGACTTGTCTCATTTTCTACCATAGCTTTGAAACTTTTGAACTTCTCTAATGCTTCACATTTTTCTCTTAAGAAAGCAACCCATATCCTAGAGTAATCATCAATAAGCAACATAAAATACATTTCTCCTTGTAGACTTCTGATTCTGGAGGCACCACATAGATCAATATGCACCAGCTCTAGTACTCCATTAGAATGATAATGTTTTCTCCAAAAAGAAACTCTAGTTTTCTTTTCCATCTGACATTCCTTGCATATTGTGTTAGTAGGTTTCACTAACTTAGGTAGATCTCTTATTGCTTGAGTGGAGCTTACCTTGATAATGTTATTAAAATTCACATGACATAGCCTCCTATGCCATAACCAGCTTTCATCTACTTGGGTAATTAAACAACTTACATTAGCAGCACTCAGGTGAAAAGTATTACCTCTTGTCTTTGTACCTGAAGCAATCATATTTCTAGAGCTTCCAAGTATCATGCATCTTCCATCTTGGAACTAAAGATCATAACCCTTGTCCACCATCTTTCCAATGCTCAACAGATTATTCTTCAAGCCTTCAACATAAAGGACATCATCAATGTTATGTTTACCACCAAGACAAATAGATCCACTGCCACGAATCACACCAACATTGTTATCTTCGAATCTTGCAACCCCGCTGTCATATTTCTCTAGACTTACAAATTTTCTTTTCTCACCAATCATATGATGTGAGAATCCACTATCAATAACCCACTCATCCTTTTCTTCAATTTGGGTTGCAAGAGCTTTCTCAACTTTAGTAGATTCAGTAGCCACCAGACCATTTTCCTTGATAGCAATGAAAACCCATTCATCTTCATTTCCATTTTCTTTATCAGATTCTTCATCAGTCACACCTTCTTCAACATAATAGCATTTCTTTTGACATCTAGGTTTGTTAGGCTTAGACCTAGGAACTCTTTCAGGACACCTTGAAGTAGAATGACCTATTTTACTGCAAGAGAAACATTTAATAGGAAATTTTCCTTTATACTTACCTTGTCCTTTTCCTTCTTTCTTTACAATTAGTGCTTCCATCTCTTCTACCTCTCTTTCCTCATCTTCAATCTATTTCATCTCTTCCTCATACTTGAATGTCTTTCTAGAACTCTCTCTCGGATCATATCTTTTCTTGTTTCTTCCCGATATAGAGGCCTTAAATGAAAATTTGGTCTTGGGGGTAGAATCACCAAATTCACTCAACTCAAATGCAACAAGTTTACCAATCACCATATCTCTTGTCACATTTGTTACTATTCTGAGCTCTTCAATAGCATGATCCTTTGACTTGTAAGAGGGAGGCAATGATCTTATCACTTTAGCTACAATTTCTTGTTCAACCAAGGTACCACTGGCACATCCAATACCCATCACAAGTTCATTTACTCTTTGCATAAAAGAAGAAATATTTTCATCTTCACCCATCTTCAAATTTTCGTACTTTCCTTTCAAACTCTGTAGGTTAGCAACCTTCACAAGTGCATCTCCTTCATACCAAGTCTCCAGCTTCTTCTAGATATCATGAGCTATCTTCAGATCCATCACATTTTTCATTTCTAATTTTGTCAGAGCACTCAGCAAAGCTTCAATAGCCTTAATGTTGATCTCAGCCTCTTTAATTTCATCAGGAGTGGAAGGACCATTCTAAGGAATAACATATTTTTTCTTTGTAATCTTCTAGAAGGGTTCACCAATACACCTCAAATGACACTCCATTATGGCTTTCCATAGAGAGTAGTTTGTTCCATCGAATCTAGGGATATCCTTCTTGTATGATGCCATCTTAGATCACCTCAAGCTTTTAAACTTCTTTAGAGGAACCTTCTCTGATACCAATTGTTGGAAAAACAAGGATAGAGAACTGAGAGGGGGGGTGAATCAGTTGTCACAAAATATTTAAATTTTTCAAACTTAACTTTACTTAATCTCAAATCTAATGAATTAACAATAAACCACAGACAATTAGCACATTAGAGACACATAGAACACCAAGATTTTTTTACGTGGAAACCCTGTTAGGGGAAAAACCATGATAGATGTCAGTCCATAATATTATACCCTGTTAAAATTATAATGAAGAATAATGGGAATGCACATGCATTTAGGCACACTACCTAGAGTTCACTGCCTAAAGAAGACACATTTTCTTATAGCAATTCAAAATAGATCCACAGGGTATGAACTGAGAAAATAGCTTCTACAAAATCCTAATTACAATTCTAGTTAAGCACAAAAATACTCCTTCACACTTCGCTCAAAATTCTTCGCACTCTACTCTACAATCAAATGATTAGATCATTGTTCGCACACTTACACTTTCTCTAGCACTTCTTCACTCTCACACACACCTTAAATTTTCACAAACAACCGCTCTTATATATCTACAACATGGATTAACATCAACTTTGTTGGCTAGAATATAAAACATATACACAATGTCGGCCCAAATTTACAAGTAAATTTTCAATGCAAATCGAACACCATCAACCACAATATAATGAAGACTTAAAAAATATCCTCGAGTGTTCCAAGCATTCAAATTTTAATCTCCAAAGATCCACAGCACGTTACAACCACCATGTTGGCCAAGAACATAAAAACTTGAACACATAAGAGAAAAATCACCGACCACGAGCACACCAATCAATGTGGACGTGCAACAAAGATAGAGCATGATCTAGAAACATCCACAAGCACCAAGAATCATCAGAGAAGCATCCACAACAACTGAAATTACTAGAATCACATCAACTTCAATCAGGAACACTAACTAAAGCCACAAAAAAATATCAAAATAAAACTATGCATAACATGATCAAATCTTCATGTGGACCTCTGAAACTTTTGGTGGATAAACTGGATACACTCAGAAATAAACCCTTTAGTCCATAACGATTGATCATCAATGTACTAAGCAAGACACCTTCATGACCTTCACTATTCCACTGTCAACCTGCAACTCTTTCTTTAATAATTTTCTCAATATCCTTGACATATACAACTTCTAATGCAACGATGCTAATAGTGTTGACATCAATGACAACCACATATTAGCAACACAACCACAACATCAAACATAACTCTCCTTTCTTCTCCCTCCAACATGTCACTTCTCCAATTTCAAATATCCACCTAATAGCATTTATGTGCACATTCATCAAAATGTGCTCCACTTCTATCCACTCACATGTTGACAAGTGGCATTTTTCTATTGGTTGATGTTTTGTCCCACATTCTCCCACATTCTCATTTTTCCATCCTTCTCCATTGTATTTGGCATCCACAATCCATGTAACATCATTATGCTCATTTGAATTCATAGTCATCCACAACTTTATGCAAGGTTATTATAGTCATTTTAGGTATTCATTTTCATCCACATTTCATCCATGTTAGCATGAGATTACATCAATCATAGCAAGGTTATTGTCATTCTTCATCAAGGATCAATCAATCGTCATCAAGCTTATCAATGAATTGGGAAAGGGATTCTTTCCACATCAAAGAAGCACCAATTCCCCCATGGGATGCTGGGTTTAAGCATTTGAATAGGATATAAATAGCTTTCATTTGATTTATTTTCTTTATTTTCCATGTTCTTGTGTTTGAATGAATCTCATGGGGAATGCTAGTTTAGATTTGTTTATTGACTAACATTGGATTGTTTGTTCATGTTTGAGCAGGTCTATATCAAGCATTCACAATTACCACTAAGAGTTTTGGTAGGAAATGAAAAAAAGTTGTTGGACACATAAAAGAGTTGTAAAGGGGAGATACACCTGTTGAAAAAACTATGATGTGTATTATAACACATCACAAGATATTTTTGATTGGGGGATAATTTGGGTGCCACTTTTGTGTACATTTTAGCTCTATATATCTCTCTCACTATCTCTACATGTCTCTCCATCACCATTTGGACTTCTTTATCTCTCTATCTCACTCTCTTCATCTATATTTTTCTATCTCTCTCTCAATATCTCTTTATATATCTATTACTAGAGCTCCCTCTCTATATTAATATCTCTATCTCTAAATATATTTCTATCCCTCACCCTCTCCCTCTCTATCTCCATCTCTCCATCCTCTCTTTTCCTCTATCTATCTCTATCTCACACTCTCCCTCCCTCCCTATCTCCTCTTTCCTTCCCCCTTTCTCCTTCCCCCCCTCTCTCTCCTTTCTAGCTCTCTATTTATACCTTTCTATCTCTCTCCCTCTCTTTGCATCTCTCCCCTCTCTCTATTTCACTCTCACTCTATTTATATCTATGTCTCCCTCTCTCCCTTGTATCTCTTCCTCTCCCTCTCTATCAACTTCTTATATAGATTAATGTCATTTCCATCATTAGATATACTAGCATTTACACATTACATAAATTGACAACAATGAAATCTCAAGATTGCATCAAGCGGAGCACCCTTTTCTATGTGGGAACATTATTTTATAATATTAAAAATAATAAATAATTCAACTATACATAGGAATTTCAAGGTGCACAACATGTTATCATCTATTCCTTCCAAAATCTTCAAATTATTTTTTCATTAACTTATGTGAAATTTCCACTTTCAATAAATACTGATTTTGAAAATACCACAACACTTTTAAGACTATTATGGTAACCTTAAAAAATGTTGTGTTAGTTTTGAAAATACAATTGTAAATAAAAACTAACCATAGTCATTTTGAAACCTAAGGATTACTAGTGGTTTTTCTAAATTTGGTAAAGAATAAAATTTTAAAGGTTAAAACAAAGCTTGAAAATATAGGGGACTATAAAAGGATGAAATACATATGGAATGGAAACTAAGCGGACCTATTTGAGCTATGAAAATCACTCATCATATTTTATGCCATTATGAATTTTTGAGAGGCTTTTCAATAATCATCAAACTACCAAATGTGACTCATGGAGTTTGGATAATTACATATTTAAACATTCTCAAAATAGATTCCTTGCAAATGATATGAAAGCATCATATTTCATAGTAATAAGGGTATTTAGACTCTTAGATTGTTTCAATATTCATCTTCATCATCTCACTAAGAATTTTCAAAATAACAAAATTAAGCTATGAACTAAGAACGACTCTTCAATATCCTATATCAACTTACTAACATGTGATAATCTCTTAAGAGCCCTATGAGAAAAAATTTTCCAAACTATGACATACTACTCAATTTTTGGTACCTACAAATGTTTTGTCTAGAAATAAAGGTGGATACGGGGCCCCTCCATAATAATTGTTGATGGTGGTTTTAATCACTTACAACATGCTAGGCAATAAGGGTTTATTACCTCTCTTGAAAAGTAGCAAGACTACTCCAAGGTTCCTATATAACTAGTTCTTAGTCATGTTGGGATGACATAGGGTTATGTTTCACAAGGGTTTTGGTGTTCAAAGCTAACTGGAAAATGACATACAATCAGAAATAATGATTTCAATAATTCATAAAAGAATATTGCATTTCATATTTTAGCAAATTTATATTTATTTTAATGATCTTTAGTGTTTCAAACTGAATTAAAAGGAAAAATCAAAAGATATAGAGTAATGAGAAGTAATAAAATAAATTTAACCTAAATGGGAAATGATAAAAAATATTCAATTAACCATTTCTATACATTTAAGCAAGATCTAATATTTCATACATTCACTAGTAACAACAATGCAATCTTCAAAGGAAATAATCACCACATGAGATTTTTCAAATTTCATGCAATCAAAATATCGTCAAGCACGTGTAGATCTGAGATGAAATCTTAATTTCATAATTACCAACGAGATATCACTATTTTGACAATTTAGATTGAAACAGAATATTTATACTATCACCATGTTGTCAAATTTCAATGCAAGCAACACAAGCATAATCCTTTGATTGAATCAACAATCCACAAAGTTATTAGGAAAAATCCAAACTAAGATTGTATTGTTTGATTAGAGAATTTAATTACATTAAAATTGGATACTTTAGAATGACCTAGAATAAAAATATATATAGAAAATAAGTTCCTAAAATTGTGGATCTGATAAAAAAGCTAATTAGAACTACCTAGACAGTGCTTGAGTATTTAACTGAAAGCAAACTAAAATTTAACAAAAGTAAAATTGGGCACCCCAAGTTGGAGTTTCATTTCAAATAAACTAAACTAGAAAATAAAAAGAAAATTGAAAATTAAAGAGAATATAACTTAAGTATAACTATTTGTTATCAAATCGAAATTCCCCTCTTATCCCTGCATCTAAGCACTGACCTTTACACCATCATTTATCATTATTTTCAATGCCAACTTTTCCTTTTAGATCTAGGTGTCCCATTTTTGTAGCTTCAATTTTTTATCTATAAATGCACAAAAAGAGGTTAACTAGCAAAAACAATACCAATGTCTCTAGTCACTTGGTGAAGTTGTCAGTAAATGTTGGCACTAATTCATTCATTCTTTCCATTGGTGGCCCTTTGTGAAACTGGATTCTAACTATTTGGTCAAATGTTGTCTTCTCCATTTCCATTTGTAGGGATTGGAGTTTAACCTTCTTATTAACCATCATGTCAATGTGTTCTTGTGTGACCTACCCTTGTATTTGGATTTTATCTCTTCAACTATCTTTGCAAGCTTTCTCACCAACACAAGAGTATCCCAGAATGTGTAACCAAAGTTTTCTACTTCCTAGTGAATATTTCTCATAGATTGTCTAGCCTAGGTTCTGTCATTATTCAACTTGATTTTGTACTTATTCAAAAACTTGACACTAAACCCTGCTACTCTTACCCAAACTGGGGGTTGATCCTTCTTTCCTTCTTCTATTACTGAAACTTATAAGATTTCTTCTAATTTTGTCTCATTTATCTGGTGAAGAATCAAGATGTAATCCTCCCACATTAATAGTTCTTCATCAATGTTTAGTTCAACTTGTTGGGAAACACTATCTTCATCACTAATAGAGTGATAAGACTATTAATTGTTTCAAAACTTTATCAACCAACTCTATAAATTCCTTTTTCCCTTGTTGAGTAGTGGGAATCCATCTGTTTGGGTCAAAAAATTTGACTTCATCTTTCAATGCAGCCTACAATGTAGACACAAGATCCTTAGTATCAAGAGGTCCAATTAAAAATTGATGATACAAGCAGTGATTTGTGCCACTTTGGGTTTCAACTCTTTTTTTATTCTTATCCTTATGCATTCTCTTAAAAATTGCAAAGATGGACATTTGTAAAGAATTTTGTTCTCCTTCTCTAGTCTGAACACCTAGATCAACCTGTTGGATCCGGTAGCCATCAGCAGACATTTCAGATTCCAATTTATCCAATAAGGGGACAAATATTTCTACTATCATATTTCCTTTTCCATCCACAGAGATATTAAATATCCTTCGTGCTTTCTTCCTTCTTCTCCCAATAGATTGCAAGGCCTTTGTCAACATGCTCAAACTTTTCTCTAGAATCTCCACATAAGTCTTCTCTCTTCTAAATTATGTAGTTCAACCACACCAGTATAGCTGCGGATGTATCTCTCTAAGGAGGAGTTAAGACTTATGTATTGTGGGAATCATGAGCATCATCCTTGGGTTCTTCCTGTCTAGGCTCTTGAGAAACATTTTCTTCTTGTTGGACTCTTTCTTGATGCACTTCCTCCTTTGTACAAGGAAATTCCTCGACAACTTTATTTTCTTGATTAACCTCCTCCTCATGAGGCTACTCTTGTTTCTTTTCTTTAGAAATTTCTTCTTCAACATTAATATTTTCAATATTCACCTCCACATGAACATTCATAGTATGCCCTCCTCGGTGTGCACCTCTATGTGTGTTTCTTCAGTATGAACTTCACCCATGTGGGTTTCATCCTATGCTTTTTCTTCTCAAGGAGTTTATTTTTCTATCTCTCCTTCCTCTAGTGTTGTATCAATAGGAATTTCCTCTTCACGAGGTGGCTCATCTTTTGGACGGGGAGGAATAGATGGTGGTGGTTGAGATGGTGGAGTAGGTGCTTTTTCCTTGGGTGATGGAGGTGAAGATGGCAAAGGTGACCCATGAGGTAGAGTTGAGGAGTATGTTTGTTTAGATTTGTGTTGGGCTTCCCTCTCTCTAATAGCCTCTCCAATTCTTTTCTTGCAAACAATTCCACTTCCATCCTCATGTTCCTCCTCATTTTTACTTGAAAAAAAATTTAATGGGCTTCTTTCTTTTCATTTTCTTCTTGCTTCCTTAGCAGGTTCCCCTTTTTCCTTTTTCTTGGTTGGGGCAACGCTTGAAGATAGTTTTTCTTTTGTATTAGATGACCTCCCCTCCTTGGTGGCTACTTCGGTTGCTGTAAAGTCCCCATTTTTGCTTGTTTTAGTACCTCATTGATTAGCCTATCCTTTGACCCTCGTAGGCTAATACTCATGGTTAGAGAGTCATGTTTGGTAGTTATCGAGTTGTTCTTCTTCTCTGGAGCTAGGTATTGTTTAGGTTTTTCCTTTGTTGGTGTTTCGGGAATTAGTTATACACACTTACTATTTATAGTAAGTCACCTCGAGGTTGAAGTCCAGTATTTCTATTTATGGAAAGGAACCTGGATGTGTTGTCAATACAGTATTTGACCTAGTTCAATCGACATGGAAAACATATCTTTATTAAGGGAGACATGATATTTTTAATTATTATTGAAGTTAATCTTTAATAATAATTAATTATTTATTCAAAAAGTTCATTATAAAATTACATTATAACTTTATGTCAAAAGGGGGTCATTAAATGACTTAAAAGACATTAATAAAAAAGGGCACCCATTTCATGAGATATTATAAAGTGCATTAAAGGAAAATATTAAAATATATTTAAATGATGAGAAGCTTCTAGAGGTTGACCTAATTCATGAAGAGTATATAAGTTATCAAAGCAAATGAAAAATGATTCATTGATGATTATTGATTTTTACATTTTGAAGAGTTTTGTTGTGGAGAAGAAGAAACCAAGGGATTCAGAAATTTCTGCCATTATCAACTTTGGAGAGCGTAGTTGCTTTGAATTTTATGGTTCTTGAGGTTGTGAAATAACTTCTGAGGGTTTCTTTTTGGATTGGATGCATCTAGTAGTCATTATTGAGCTTATTTGGTGAAAGATACAGAAGTTTTTGCAAGGGTTTTGAAAATATTATCAATCAGAAATCAAAGATTCATCTTTTGTTGTGAGTATTGTTGACTGGAGACCATACTTGGGTTGTACTTTTCAGCTGATACGGGCCATACAATTGCATCTTGGAGGTGTCCTCTCTCTAGACCAAAATTCCTAGTTTATGTGCTACTTTTTTCTTTTGTTTGGGGTGGCTAGGAGGTTAGAATAAAGAGGCATCATTATTTGGGTGGAGAAATGCTTAAAGGCTAAAAAACAATCTCCAATGGTTTATACCAGCTGCTATTATCATTTCAAAATTTCAAATAAATTGAGTCTTTCATTTCGGGTATGACTTGTATTGAATTTGAAAAGTAATAGAATCAAAAAAAATTAATATATTAAATAGAGGATGTATTGAAACAATGCCAAGGTTATCATAATCAGAATTAAATCTCTCTAGCATTTATTTTTGGTATATTTTTCATTGCATTTGTATGCTTTACTATTGGAAATTCCTGGCATTATCTACATCAAAACCTCAAACAAGCATAAACCATTCAAAATATTCAAAACCAAGAAGAAACAGTCAGGCAATTGCATTATAAATAACTCTGCAGTTGGGAGGGTTATTATAGTGGTATCAAAGCAAGAATCATGCCATCCTATTGGGGATTCATTATTGCATGTTAGTTTGGAGGATATCTAGAAGGTTGCATGTTGCCTTTTTGATTAGTTGTGAAATTGGGTTGTTACATGTCACATAGATATTACACAAAAATTAGGTCAATACAACAAAAAGGAGTTGATAATAACTCAATTGAATCTAAGATGGGGGAGAGAAGTTGTGAAAGCCCATTGAGAAATTTGAATACACAGATGGAAAATTTCTTGACCACATTTTCCCAACAGCAACAACAAGTGCTACAACACTTTCAGGACCATATGATCACAACCATGGGTCAACTAAGATCGGATCGTGCTAGATTGAGTAGGTCAAGTAGTGGCCATAGTAGAAGTGATGTTGGTCATGAAAATTGGGATAGAGAAGCCACTAATTTCATTAGGACAACAAGCACAAGGTCTAATCAACCCTTATGTCCTACATTTGTGTCAAGACAACCTGAAGTGGAGGCCATTCTAGAGTTGGAAGAGGAAACAGATATCACTATTGATGTTATGGTGGCCCACGATGAATACATAACACTTCCACCTAATGTGAGGTAAGAAATTAATCTAAATCAGTTATGAACCAATGGAAGGATAAACCTAGAGATATGCTGGAGAGGCAAGAAAGGGGTCTCCGAAGGAAAACCGATCAAGGAACTCAACCCAAGGAATATAAGGAAGCATTGAATAAGGTTCCTTTACCAACCTTTGGTGGGAGTGGAAAAGTAAGTGATAGGTTATGGGTGCATAAAATTGATACGTTCCTATCTTTGAAACCTATGGAGGAAAGAAAGGCTATACAATTTGCTATGATGCATCTAGAGGGTGTAGCATATAACTGGTGCCACCATGGATTAGTTTCATAGGACCATGCCATGATACATTCATATGAGGAGTTTTTTGATAGACTGATTACTCACTTTGACAGGAAGGATGTTGAGGTCTATTACAAAGACTTGGCTTAGTTGCAACAGGTTGGACATGTTGAGGCCTATATCAATGAGTTCTAAAAAATAACAGTCATGGTTCTTGATATGACTGAGAGGTGAGTCACTATGTTGTTTTTCAAGGGTTTGAGTGATAGATTTAGGGGTTTAGTGAAGGATCATAAGCCTAGCACTCTACATGATTCTATCCAGTTAACACTGGATCTTGAACATCATCTCCTTCACCTTAGCACCAAAAGAAGAATTCCAAGGATAATATATCAAAACACAAGCTAGATGGGGAAAACCAAATCAACCCAAGCCTACACAATCCATGTTGTATTTTGAGAAAAGGGATGAGCTACATAGGAAGTAGTTGTGTTATTGGTGCAAGGAACCCTACAACAAAGAGCATGATTGTCCATTGAGGCCTAAGGGAAAGTCCAACCATATGATGTGGGTTCATTATGAGGACTTTGATTTTGAAATTTTAGATCAGCAAGCTATCCCAGAGGATGATGAGGTTGGAGGAGCCTCTATAGATCTTGGACCTTATGCTAAGTTGTCTCCTTTAGCATTATTTATTGATATACAGAAAGGGGCTTCATTCATGATTAGAGGAGCTGTGAATGGACAGCTTTGTATTGCTATGCTTGACACAGGGGCTACACATAACTTCATCAATGAGGTATTAGTCAACAGGTGTAGACTCTAGACAAAGGACTTCGTAGGATTCATGGTCAGGGTTGCAGATGGATTTACCCTTACTTGCACTAGGCAGATATGTAATCTCACTCTGTTGTTGAACCATTATGAGTTACATGATGATTTTTATGTGGTTATCATGGGTGAGATGGACATAGTGTTAGGCATGAAATGGATCCAAGATATTGGATAATTTACCCTCAACATACCTAAAATGGAGATGAAGTTTAAAATGAATGGTAGAGGTTATGTGTTGAGGGGAATTGCATATGGGAGTTTTCCTTCTATCTCTCTCTACAGAGATAAGAGTAGAAGGAGAGAGAATGGGGTTGTGTAAGAGGAGGAGTGTGATTCAATGTAGGAGTTTGATTCTACTTGTTGTTCCAATAGTTCGAAGATGGATGACTCAGATCAATAGGGAGTAGTTGTGAAAATTGAGAATAATCCATTATTTGAGTTTAAGGTTGGATTGGTTTATGACAATCCACTCTTTGAGTTTGACGTTGACCTCCCTCCTGATGCTTTTCAAGAGTTGAGAGATGATTGTAGTGTTTGGGGTGCTCCTAGTGCATCGAGATTCCAAAGAAGGCTCATAAAGGAGTTTTACAGTGTGTAAACAGTGAAGAGTGCCTACAATTTTTCTTTTGATTCACCTATACACGATATGTATTCAATGTACTATTCTTGTACACATGGGATAGATAGTTTGTATAATGATTCTCTTTGTGTAGTCAAGGGAAGCAAACTATTTCAGTGCTCAGGGTTGCTTCATCCTGAGGTTCATGCTCCTGAGATACATGACACCGGGTATGATGTTGGTTACAGTGATTTGTCAGTTGTTCTTATGCTAGTGCTTCAGGAGTCATTTGTTGTTGTGAGGGGCATTATTCAGCTCTTTCCTTGGGACCCAGGTGGAGTGGTGTTTCTTTGTAGTGAATATTGCTTGGGGACAAGCAACTTTAGGGAGGGTAGACTATAATGTCCCGATTTTTTCTCGTCTTAGTACCTCATTGATTAGCCTATCCTTTGACCCTCGTAGGCTGATACTCATGCTTAGAGGGTCTTTTTTGGCAGTTATCAGGTTGTTCTTCTTCTTTGAAGTGGGGTATTATTCAGGTTTGGCCTTTGTTGATGTTTTGGGACTCAGTTATACACACTTACTATTTATAGTAAGTCACCTCAAGGTTGAGTCCAGTATTGTTATTTATGGAAAGGCACATGAACATGTTGTGGATATAGTATTCGACCTCCTAGTTCAGATGGAATGGAAAAAAGATGTTTATTAAGGGAGATATAATAATTTTAATTATTATTAAATTTAATCTTTAATAATAATTAATTATTTATTCAAAAAGTGCATTATAAAGCTATATTATAACTTTATGTCAAAAGGGGGCCATTAAATGACTTAAAAGACATTAATAAAGGGGTTTTAAAAAGTTTTCCCATTTCATGAGATATTATAAAGTGCTTTAAAGGAAAATATTAAAATATATTTAAATGATGAGAAGCTTCAAGAGGTCGACCTAAGTCATGAAGAGTATATAAGATATCAAAGTAAATGAAAAAGGATTCATTGATGATTATTGATTTTTATGTTTTGAAGAGTTTTGTTGTGGAGAAGACGAAACCAAGAGTTTTAGCAATTTCTTCCATTATTAGCTTTGGAGAGCATAGCTACTTCAAAGTTTGTGCTTCCTGAGGTGATGAAATAACTTCTAAAGGTTTCTTTTTGGATTGGTTGCATCTAGTAGTCAATATTGAGCTTATTTGGTGAAAGATACAGAAGTTTTTGCAAGGGTTTTGAAAAGATTATCAATCAGAAATCAAAGATTCATCATTTATTGTGAGTATTGTTGACTGAAGACCATAGTTGGTTCGTACTTTTCAGCTACCGTAGGTCGTACAGTCCCATCTTGGAGGTGTCCTCTCTAGGCCAAAACACCTAGTTTATGTACTACTTTTTGCTTGTGTTTAGGGCAGTTGGGAGGTTAGAATAAAGAGGCATCATTATTTGGGTGGAGAAATGCTTAAAGGCTGAAGAAACAATCTCCAAGGTTTTATACCAGCTACTATTATCATTTCCAAAATTTTAAATAAATTGAGTCTTTCATTTTGGGTATAACTTGTATTGAATTTGCAAAGTAATAGAATCATATTTTTAATATATTGAATAGAGGATGTATTGAAACAATGCCAAGGTTATCATAATCATACTTAAATCTCTTTAGCATTTATTTCCAGTATATTTTCTATTGCATTTGTATGCTTTACTATTGGAAATTCCTGGCATTATCAGAATCAAAACCTCAAACAAGCATAAACCATTCAAAATATTCAAAACCAAGAAGAAACAGTCAAGCAATTGCATTATAAATAACTCTGCAATTGGGATGGTTATTACAGTTGCACCTTTCCCCTTCTTCTTCTCAACACCCTTCATAGATGCTGGAAATTTTACCATGGGAAAAGCTCTCCTTAACCACTGAAGAGAGCAATCCACAACATCCTATGCTCTTATTTTTATATCATCATTTTCTTCTACTGAGCAATCTACATTAAAAATGGGTTGGTCATAAACTTTCTAACAATAAGTAGGATCAAGGACCTTCCCATTTTCCTTTTGTTCTTTAGGAACATGGGTTTCAGTACAATGCCTTATCAAGAAGACTGTCAGTCAATAGTAATATTTCATCCAAACTTCATATTCTTCTTCACAATTTTCCCAGTGATCTTCAACTTTTGTCTTGTGGATGAAATAAGCACCAATTACCTAGCTAATGTTTCCAATAGGATCAAATCTACTCCTAGCATCATTATATAGAGAAAAATTATACCTGGCCATTTCAACATCTGCACTCTTGGAATTTTGTGTGTTGGAATAGGAGTATACTCCCACCTTGACGGGGAAACCATATCCATGTTTATGCTTCCCAACAATAAGTTTTTGTACTTCTATTACTTGTTTGCAAACCTCCAACAAAAGCATCTTGTTTGAAGGGTATCTAGGGATTTTGTATAGAATTTTGTGGAATCCTGCCACCTTGACATAGGAAAAAGGTCTTGTACTAGATATACAAGTTCCCAATTCTTTTATTGCTCCCATTGCTTTGTTATAAATTCTCTTAGAGAAGTCTCACTCTAGGCCTCAAATCACTGAGTAGATGAAATTATCATTAACAACATAGAAATTGTGATAGCTTTCCTCCAACTCTAGTTGAGGGTAGTGTTGGTATATTGTTACTTCTCCAAGCTCAAAGGAACCAACCCTGTTAATTCCTAGGAATGAAGCTTGTGAAGACAACGAATAGACTAAGTAGGAAGTCATGTAAAACTTATGAGTTGTGAGGACATTACTCAATCTCTCATGAATAGTATCACATAAGAAAATCCCAATCAATTTTCTTCTTGTTGGTAGAATTGATAATCTTTATGAATCTTACCATCCATGGGTAAAAATATCTTGCATGTTGATACCCAAACACCCAGCTCAATAGCACAATCAAATCTTTTCCATCTTCTTTGTACTCACTTCTATGTTGCACCTTGGCTAATTTAGTAGCTACCTTTTTAGGATTTTCCAATAGACTGGTATTAATATAGTTCAAGTTCTCTATTGTACAATCATCAAAATATTTGATAGCTTTCTTCATGTCCATTACCTCATAGTCAAGATGGGTGGAAATTCTAAAAATATTCTCTATCATCTTTGGAGTTACATCAAACACAGTTTCTCCATTTCCCCCCAAGACCTCTCAAATCTTATGGCTATAATAGCTAGCACGAGTTAAACTAACTCTAGGGACTGAATTGTCACCAGAAATGCAATAGCTTCTACCAATCTAGACCTTTCCAAATCCCTTTCCATTGGAATCCTAACCCCATCACCACTAACCCTCTGCTTGAATTTATTCATGTTTACATGGCCTAAGTCAGTGTCTCCAATCTTAGCATACAAAGTGAACATCTTTGAAGGTGGATGATAGCCATTGTATTAATATATTATTCCTTCTAAATATTTTGGAGGCATATTCCCTGCATGTACAAATGCCACATATTAACATTCACACACATTAGAGAAGAAAAACCCTACCAAACAAACTATGTTAGTCAATATGCATTTCTTATTTCAAAGTCATGACTTGTTTTGAAGAAGTTATAAAAAATTTTGGGGATTGGCCTTTGGGTTTACCCCTTTACCTCATGTTGTTAACACTTGTAATTAAGAGTTAAATTTTCACCTTATTTAGTTCTTCTGGCATTTTGGATCAGGGATCCCTTCTACCTATTGTGTTAACTATGAAATTTCCTAAGCAACATCTCCAACTAACGAAGTCCAAAAGGCCTTTTCAGGGTTCGTGGTTCAAAATTCATTATACCTCTTGCTTGTATTTTTCTTTAGGCTATGCCTGATCTTGCAAATTTTGAAGTACTTTTTGAGGGTTTGGGATCAGGGGTACCTCTTATGAGATGCTATGAAGCTTTGGAAAGATTTTTCAAAGACACACTCATCAAATTCATCATTTTAAATAAAGGCAATTAACCTTAGTGTTTCAAACATTGGAGGTTGTAGCATCATCATATTGCCTACCTCAATAAGGAATCCCACAAAGGGTACATCTAACACCCTAAGTCCAAAAATGATTCTAAAAAAAATATTTTTTTCTAAGTGTTGGTGTACATCATCATAGTTTGAAGATCGGGGATACCCCTTACCCTTTCACCTCTATAAGAAAGGTGGTAAGAAGTATTATCGACAACTGAAACCCAAAAATTAGTAGTTCACTAAGTCATAGGAGTGATGCTTCGAAAGTAAAGGTTCATGTTTTAATCCTTTTTTATTTATCATTTCAATCAAGAACCTAGACTTTGTGACTTATAGGAAGAATCAAGGGTCAAGGTTCGAAGTTTCACTCTACATTATACATATTCTTTTGTGTAATGGGTATGTGAAACTCCCAACACCTGAAGTGTGACACATTTAAAGTTTTCAAAAATGCTAAGGCACAAAGGAAGAAAACCTCGGTAAGCCCAAGGCTCAATATCTGACGATGATATCACAAATTCCTTTGAATGTCATGTCAGAAAAGAAATTGATCTAATGGGGTGACAATGGCCAAAACAACAAGAACAAAAAAGGAAAAGATGCACATGACGAAAAGAATAGGAGAAAACCCAAAGCTAGATTGAAAAATGAAAGAAAACAAAAATAACAAAACCCAAACAAAGTCTCACACACCTAACAAGGAAGCCAGTTCAAATAATCAAAAGAAATTCAAGAATCTCAACTAACTTGTAACAATGTGCAAAATATGGAGAGGGCGACCACAAGCAGCAACCACCGCACATGCAAACACACAAATGAACACACCAACATTCCCTCAATCACGCATGAACACACAACCACCTAGGAAAATAGTATCAAGGACAAAACATAAACGAACAAGTCACAAATGAAAAGGGAGTAATATGGATTCTTAGTGGTAATAATACCAATGATGAGGAAGAGTCGAACTATGTTTTGAGAGCTCAAGTGCATGATAAATTTCAAGGTGAATGGAAAAATGAGCAACAAAAAGCTTTTAACAATCACTCCAATGGCCTTCCCACTTTACATTAAATGATGTATTAAATTCGAGTGTTAGTGCATTTAAATTTCATGTCATTGTGTGTGAACGAAAGGACATGAAAAGACATGCACACAAAATGAGGCACCACCATCAAGAGTCAAGGGGAAGTACGTGAAAAGGTAGAATTCCAACCCATGAATCCCAACGAAATGGAAAACAAGTAGGGACAACCAAAGGAAAGGATCGGGTGTCCGAACCAACATGGAAGGTATACCCTTCCTCATAATCCTGAAATCCTAAAGCCTGAAAAGACAAAAGAAAAATAAAGAAAGGAGAAGGAAAAGAATGAAAGAAAATTAAGACACAAAACAAAAAAAGGTGAGGGGGGATACCCATTTTATCAATGTGAAAGGGCACAAAAATAACCTCTTTGATTTTTTTTCAAATTGACACCATTTGACCTCACCAAGAATGAATGCATTATTAAAAAATCATTAGTTGAGAACAATGTAAATGTGCCAAAAAGGATATTTTGCATTACATGTCTCATGAGGCCAAATCAATGATGCAAAAATGTTTGAGTGGGTGAGTGAGTGCTATGGGAGTCCTTGGTATGTTCTCCTAATCTCTCAATCCTTCCAGAATACATTATTTTGGGGAGATCTCTTAAGAGACTTCAGAGAAAAATTTCCAAACTATGACTGCATAGTTCTCAAAGAATGTAGAATCTATGAGTTTTCCATCGAGACCTACAGGTGGATATTGGGTTCCCTTCAAAATAACCTCTATCGTTTTTCATCAAAATGACACCATATAATTGCATCAATAGAAAATTAATTCTTGAAAAAACATCAATTAAGAGTAGTGTAGATGTGCCAACATGCATATTTCATAAGGAAGATAAGGTAGTGGAACAACTTCCTACACTAATATTGAGAGGAGGTTTATGTAAAAAGAAGATCTAAATAACTATAAAAAATTAAATAGAAATAAACATAAACAAAATTCATACCAAAACACAATGATTTACATGGGGTAAACCCTTTTGGTAGAAAAACCCACACTCTAAAAATCTGCCCAATAGATTATTCAAAAAACCAACAAGATTATATTATACTTGTGAAGCAATATTTCTCATAGGATTATCACCAACCATACATCCAAAGGCAATTCAACAACCCTAAGACTCTTACACACAACCTCCATCTCATGCATCTAATATATAAAAGATATACTACATGAAATTTTCAAATAAAATTACAAAACCATGAGCTAAAACCACCTAAAAAGTGGCTCCCATCCTTATCTCCAATAATAGATGCCTATGATGTGTCAAAACACGTGCCACCATGTGTAACTCCCTCTTTACAACTCATTTTTGTGTCCAACATGTTTTTACATCTCCCATTTCAAGAGACTCGGCTTTCGGAGGCCATAACTTTTGATCTAGGTGGGTAAGTGCACAAAGTTGTGACACAAAAAGGGGGTCTTAAGATTCCACTTTTTTTTTAAATCAGAAAATTTTGATATTCAATGAGAAAATGAAGATAGTTATGCTCAAAATTTGAAGATGCAACAAGAAAAAGAGTTGTAGTGCTCCAAATCTACTTTCTAAGCTACTATTTTTTTTTAAAATAGTGAAGATTAAGGGTTTGAAAAAGGGAATCACACAAAGTGGTCCTGTTTTTATCAAAAAACATAACACATCGTTTGTTGTGCTCCCCCTAAAATTTTAAAAAATAAATAAATTTTAAAAATATTTTCAATGAGAAATTAGCTAACACCATGTAGTTTATGCCAATTTTTTCAACTAATTTTTTAATGAATATATTATTTTTACTAATTTTTGAAGTGGACACATCCTGAGAAATAGAAAATTGAGAGTGCTCCCCCCTATTTTTAAAAAAAAACTAATTGAAAATCAATTTTTTTTTTCAATACGTGTAGAATGGAGTCTATTTTCTATAAATGTAAATTGTTTCAAAATTTGATGAATGAGTAAAAAGCTATACCAAAACTAGCACATGTTGGTTTTTGACCCAAAAAAAAAAGACACTAACAAAAGAAGTTAAAGATGAAAACCTTAACATAATAAAAACATGAAAAAATTATATGATTAGATAGCTAAGAGAGAGCTTAATGCCATCATGCTATTTTTATAAATTTGCATTGAAACACGTGCAAACCTAATGGAGAGCATGACCAAAAACATGTGAATTATTTTTACCTTTTCAAAAAAGCATGTCTTTGGCATGAAATGGTTGTCCAACCCTTTTGGTTTGGTGCCCAAGGAAAATCCAACCCAAAGTGTTGGTATTTCTCAATGCAAGCCATTTGGCACTTGCCAAATGAAAATGTATCATTTGACGAGTGCCAAATGTAAATGCATTTTTTAGAATGCTAGAGCCAACTTCTCTTTATCTTTCTCTCTCTCTCCCTCACTTTGATAAGGCTTAGATTTTAGGGTTTATGATTGATGATGTATAGTCAAGGTTTTACCTTTCACTCCCCCTCTACTTCCTTCCCTCTCTATCAATACTTCCCCATCTTCTCTCTCTCCCCTCTCTAGGTCTCTCCCACCCTCTCTCCCTCTCTACCTTTCCTTCCCTCCTTAACCCCATCTCTATCCTTACCTCCCTGCCTCTCTTCTTCTCTATCCCTTTATCATTTTTTCTCACCCCTCTCTCTCCATTCTCTCGATCACTACCTCTCCCTTCCACCCTTTGTCTCTCCCCATCCCCAAGTATCTCCCTCCTTTCCTCTTTACCTCTCTACCTCTCCCTCCTTGTCTCATTACCCACCTCTCTCCCCTCTCTATCTCTCTCACCGCTATCTCTCCTCCTATGTATCTTGCCCCTCTCTCCATAGGTTGTGGGCCTCTCACCTCTTTATCTCTCCCCTATCTATTTATTTCCCTCCCCCTCCACCTCTCTCCCTCCCTCCTTATCCCTCTTTCCTTCTTTGTGAACTCTCTAATTTTCTTCTCTCCCCCTCACCTCTCTACCTCTTTCCTCTCTAGGTCTCTCAATCCTTCCATGTCTTCCTCTCCATCCCTCCTTATCCATCTCTTTCTCTTCGTTATTCTCTCTCTCCTCTTATTTCTCCCTCCCCTCTCTAGGTCATCACCTCTCTATCTCCTCCTTCCCTATGTCTCTCACTCCCTCCATGACCACCTCTCCCTCTATCCCTTGTTACTCCTCTACTTATACTTCCATTTCTCTTTCCCTCTCTTCTCTCTCACCTCTCTCTCCCCTCACCTATCTACCTCTCCCATCTATAGGTCTCTCTATCACTCCTTGTCTGCCTCTCCATCCCTCCTTATCCATATCTTTATATTTTTTCTTCTCTCTCCTCTTCTCTCTCCCTCCCCTCTCTAGTTCATCACCTCTTTTTCTCCTCCTTCCCTATGTCTCTCACTCCCTCCATGTCTTCCTCTCCCTCCATCCCTTGTTACTCCTCTATCAATACTTCCCTTTATCCCTCCCTCTCTTCTCTATCTCCCCTCTCTAGGTCTTTCACACCCTCTCTCCCTCTCTACCTTCCCTCCCTACCTCTATTTTCTTCTCTCTTCTATTATTGTTTCCTTCCCATCTCTCTCCTTTCTCTCGAGCATTACCTCTCCCTCCCACCCTCTCTCTCCCTACCTCCAAGTCTCTCCCTCCCCTTTTTACCTCTCTACCTCTCCCTCCTCTCATTACCCACCTCTCTCCCCTCTCTATCTCCATCACCCATATCTCTCCCCTATGGATCTCACCCCTCTCCCCCTAGGTTGTAGGTCTCTCACCTCTATATATATCCCCTCTCTAGTTATTTATCTCACTCTCCACCTCTCTCCCTCCCTCCTTACCCCTCTTTCCCTCTTCTCTCTCCCCCTCACCTCTCTACCTCTCCCCTCTAAAGGTCTCTTAGTCACTCCTTGTCTACCTCTCCATCCCTCCTTAGCCAGCTATTTTTCTTTGTTGTTCTCTCTCCCCTCTTATCTCTCCCTCCCCTATATAGGTCATAACCTCTCTATCTCATCCTTCCCTAGGTCTCTCACCCCCTCCATGTCTACCTCTCCCTCCATCCTTAATTACTCCTCTACCAATATTTCCCTTTCTCTCTCCCTCTCTTCTCTCTCACCCCTCTCTCCTCGGGTTGTAGGTATCTCACCTCTATATCTCTCCCATCTCTAGTTATTTCCCTCCCTCTCCACCTCTCTCCCTCCCTCCCTACTACTCTTTCCCTCTTTATAAACTTCACTCTCATTTTATTCTATCCTCCTCACCTATCTACCTCTCCCCTCTCTAGGTCTCTCAGTCACTCCTTGTCTACCTCTCCATCCCTCCTTAGCCATCTCTTTCTCTTTGTTCTTCTCTCTCTCCTCTGCTCTCTCCATCCCCTCTCTAGGTCATCACCTCTCTATCTCCTCCTTTACTAGGTCTCTCACTCCCTCCATGTCTACCTCTTCGTCCATCCATTGTTACTCCTATATTGATAATTCCATTTCTCTCTCCCTCTCTTCTCTCTCTCGCATCTCTCTCCCCTCTCTAGGTATCTCCCACCCTCTCTCCCTCTCTACCTTGCCTTCCCTCCTTACACCTATCTCTATCATTGCTTCACTACCTCTCTCTTCTTCTCTCCATCTATTATTTTTTCTCACCTATCTATCTCCATTCTCTTGATCACTACCTTTCCCTCCCACCCTCTCTCTCTTCCCATCTCTAGGTCTCTCCCTCCTTCCCTCTTTACCTCTCTACATCTCCCTCCTTGTCTCATTACCCACCTCTCTCCCTCCTCTATCTCTCTCACCTCTATCTCTACCCCTATGTCTCTCACCCCTCTCTCCCTAGGTTGTAGGATTGAGGGATAGTGTTTAGGGTTGATAGTATAAGGATAAGTGCATATGGTATAGGGATTAGGGTTAAGGATACTGGGTATAGGGTTGACGGTATTGGGTTTATTGTTCAAGATATAAGGTATCTATTTAGGGTTGATGATTTAGGGTATAGGATTTAGGTTATAAGGTTGAGTGTATAAGGTTTAAGTATAGGGTTGAGGGTTGAGGGATAGTGTTCAGGGATGAGGGTACATGGTTAAGAGTATAGGTTATAGGGCTTAGGGTTGGGGATATTGGGTAAAGTTTTATGGAAGTAAAATGGAGTTCCAAAGAGGAAGCTTGGTGGAGTGTTATAGCAATAAAACTAGTTATGAAGGTGCATGGTTTAATGGTTGTTGGCTAATAGATAGGGCACCTTGAACTTTCACCCTTGACTCTTAGCCATAAAGGTGCAATTGTTACCAATAGCTTGAGTTAACCACTTTCTATGGGAAATGGACACTCTCTAAATTTTATAGAGGTACAACTCCCTCTTAGATATTCAATGTAATTCAAAGAAAAATTTTAAAATAAATAAACTATAAGATTTTAACCTAAAATCAATAAAGGAAAATAACCCAATACAAAAAAAAATTCTAATATCAGATGCAATAAGAACTGAAATATTACCAACACTAGCACAAAGACTAGTGTTAACCGTGCAACATACCAATAACCATATTCCAACTTAATATAACCTAAAAATGGAACCAATTATAGAAATAAAATAGACATACTCTCACACTAGAAATATAATTGAATAAAAATAACTCAAACACACAAATTCAAGATATTCTAACTATCTCCATAAAACCAAACATGCACAAACAATTAGAGGTTTCAATCTTGTCTGCTATATTGAAATTGAGAATATTAAGTAACCAAAAATTTCAAGAGATTTTCTTTGTATTAATTACAAGAATATATAAGCGGGTAAGTGACCACTTCTTTAAAGATAACTACTCAAAATAAAGTCTCTTCGAATGACTAAAAAATAGAAAGGAAAATGAAAATTCATGATGGTGGTGCTTCATTAACTAGTTCATCAATCAATTGGGTTGATGATGTGGCAGTCTTCTTTCAGAAGGCTGAGATTTTTTTAGGATAGGTGGCATCTCCTTATGCTAAGAAATGGTGGCATTTCCAACCCAGACCTTCCATACTATTTTTTGTCTCATCTTGCTTTGAGCTTCTTCTCATAGGTAACAACTCACTTGATGGATTGAAATAAGACTAAATTGACCACACTAAATTTCTTGAGGCTTTCAGTATTGAAAGATTGATTATTTGTGACATCATCAATCAACTTCTTTAAGTTCTCTTTCAAAACTTGTGCATCTTCATCACCACTTCCTTCTTTTCCCAAAAAATATAAACTGAGTGTGGAAAGATTCCTATAGATTTCCTTATTAATTGTGTTACACTCTGTTAGTATCTTTCCAAAATACTGTAAAAAAATTTCTTGGCTACACGAAGTTTCCATTCTACACACTTTTTCCATATCATACAACAGTATCAACAACATGTGTAAGGATCTATTCATTAACCAATTTCTCAGGTCTAAGGTTTATCATTCCCCCAAGTTCACCCAAAGTGTTAGTGCACACTGTGTCTTCATTTTATCTGAGGTGATGTCCTTTTCTATTTCCATTTTCATAAGGTATTCATTTTGATGCACCCTTTGCATATCTGAGATGAACTAACTTCCTTTATCCAATATATTCTTAGTCCATTAATCTATAGCTTCCCCAAATATCTTATAGTTTTGTATCCTGATTACCACCTCTTTTTTGATTGCTAATGTTGGATCAAATGTAGCTTCAACTTGGGTGACAGGTTGAGGATTAATATCAAAGACAAATTTTAGACATTCAATCAAAACTTTGACTTAACTTTTCAATTCATCGTTTCTCCTTTTATCTTGAGCAGTTTTTTCAACCAACCTGTCTATTGTAGCCTAAAAATTATGTACATCTCCATCCCTTGTAGATGGTCCTAAGTTTACCCTGATGACATTGAAATAACTAACCATTGCTTGGGTAACTTCTTTTTGCACTAATGGGTGAGCGACTTCTACAAAAATATTTCCTATGCTATCATCCTCTACTTCAGCCTAGATGTAGTTTTTAGTTTCTTAAGCTTAGGATTCCTCTGAATCAGTTGACTAACAAGATCTTTTTCTAGAAGACTCACCTAAACCATTTTCCTTTCCCTTGACAATGTTTGTCCCGACCAAGAGGAAGTAGGAGTGGCAATTGATTTGGAACTAGTGGAACCAAAAAGAGTCCTTCTCAATGGAGGGGTGATATAATGTTCATGTTCCTGAGAGAAAGATGGAGTAGAACCTAAACTAGGAGACTCATGTGCCTTATCAAAATAATGATACCTATGAGAAGAATAATATGTACTTGCATGGGACAGAGAAATAGAGATATTGATTGCTTCTTCATCATCTTGAGCTGCTTCTTTATCTTCATCTTGTTGAGAAAGCTTAGGGGCATCTTCTCCATATGTTTTCTCTGGTAAATTACCCTTCAAAGGTTCATCATCCCCACAACCTTAAATTTCTAATGGCACCTTTTGTAAGGTAGAAGATGATGTTCCTAAGGATATAGGAGGTTGATTTCTCTCTCTTTGAGTACAAGTGCTTTGTGACTTGGTACAAGGGTGTTGCTTTTCCACCTTCTTCTTAGCAACCCATTCTTCGGTTCTCTTTAGGACAACTACAGTCTTTTCCTCTATGGTCTCTATCTTTTTGATATTCCAATCCATAGTTACAATTGGCTAGATAGAAATATGTTTGATAAAAATGGGATCCACCAAATCTTATTCATCATCTTCAATATCCTGGGTATCCCAGTTTAGATTGAACAATCTTATCTTCCTCAAAGACAACCTCATCCAACATATTCTCCTTAGTTCATACTCATTAGCACAATCAACCCAATAATCTTCTAGGTTTGGAATATAATGTGTAATGTCAAAAAATGTACTCCTTTGCATTTTCACACTATGTTTTCATGCCCTTAATTAATTGGACTTAATTAATCCTTTAATTGGCCCAATTATGCATTCAAAAGCCTAATTAGTTTTGGTTTTCGAAAGGGAAAATCACATTTAATCAATTTCTACACTTAATTACACATCTTGGAAAATGTGTGTCCTAGGTTTAGGGCCTAGGACCGATTTTTCCAAGGGTGAATGGGTCCCCCTTAAGTCTCGAAACCCATTTTTTAATATATTTTTGGAAGAATTTTAATGATGTAAATTCAAATTGTAAAGGTTGGATTGTGGTGTTTAATTGTCAGGTAATTAAGGAAACACCTATAAATACAAGGTCTTTTTATCAATTCAAATCTAACAATTAGAACACACTTTATGCAAGCATTACAAGAGTAAAGATTATTGTCAATGGTATTGGAGAGAAAATTTATCAATCAGTTATTGCAACATTCAAGATCCTATCATGATGTCAAGATTTATGTGTGTTCATGCATTTTTTTGGAGCTAACATTGTGATGTAGGTTTCAAGTTTCAAGCAAGCATTCAAACATCAAGATCCATCATCAATCAAGTCATTTCATGCAAGCTCCAAACCTTAGAGAGATGTGTTATGCTTTTTTCCTCTAAGGGAATCCATATTTGAGGGTTTGGTGAGGTGTAACAAGCTTTGTTCATTAATCAATTATTTCATTTTATCATTATTTCATTATCAAGGTTCAATTACCAAACTAGGGTTTGACCAAGGTAAACCCATATCCACCAAAAATAAACATTTTTCTCCTCTCTTTGTGTGTACAGGTTTATAGGTGAAGAAAGATTGAAATTGGATTAAAAGTGCAATTTTGCAAAGTTGTCATCAAAGTTTTCAAGACATGGAAAGTCGCCTATAGCTTTTATTTTTAGCTTTTTGACAGTCAAACTTGGTGGAATTAGAAGCTTAGATCTAGGATCCAAGGATTGCAAAAAGAATTTTTAGACCCCTATATAGAGACCCATTTGCCCCCGGGTGAATATGTCCTTCAGTAGAGCATAAAACCCACTTTTGGAGCTAGGTAAAAACCATCCTAACCTTCTTAGATCCGTTGGTTAATGGTTGTTTCTAATGATGTTATCATAATACTTTGTGTTCCAAGTTCTAGATCTCATAGGTTTGATGGCTAAAGCACTTTTATTCTTCTCTCAAAAATATTGTTCAGTCATTTTTGTCATAAGGAAGTCAAGGTAGCATAATGTTCAAACCTAGGGTTGACTCACCTTGAGGGTTGTAAGTCAAGTCTAATCATTTGTGGCACTATTCCTCTTCCTAATGAACATGGAAAAGGTGTATTTTTTATTAGGTGGACACCCCCTTTTGATTTTGTCATAGGTCCCCCACCTTGCACCCCATTTTTAGGTCTCCTATCCATCTCCCCCCCTTTTCCTTCATTTCATTTTGGTGAACTTGAGCTTGTACATCTTAAATTCTAATTTGGAGAAATTTAAAACCCTAGATCTAGATTTGCATTAGTGTGTTTTGTATTAACTTGTTCTTTGCATTACATTTAGGGTTTAATTTTGTATGTTTACATCATTTAAATTCATAAAAATAAGAAATTTTACATTAATTTTGCATACATCTTGCATTGTAGTTGCATCAAGAGTTTCTTTCAGTCATTTAGATTCAAATTTTAGTTCAAAATTGCATTCCAAAATTTTTCACTAGTTGCACTTGCATTAAGACACCTAAAACTAGAAAAATTGACACATAATTCACAATCTATAACCTAAAACAAAGAAATCAAACATCAAATCAGAAACACAAACTTAATTTTTCCAACCCCTATAAAAAGACTTATTCATCCTTGGGAAAACCTATCCTTGTACATGTGTTTTTTCAAATTTTTGGAAATCATTTTTTCTGTATTTGCTTCATTTCATTATGTTGTTAGATCTATGTTCTAGTTTCAGAAAACAAAAAAAATTGTACTTTCTTGCATTAAGTTCAATTGGTCAAATTAAGTGTATTGATTGAAATCAAAATTGGCATTAAAAAGACATCATTTTTAGGTTTTTTCTTAGCATAATCAATAAATTATCATGTTCCAAATCTGAAAATGGAAAAATCTTTTCACACACTTGCATTGTGATTCCCACTTTTGGGTGTTTACTACATTTGTCTAGTGCCTTTTCTCCATTTTGAGCGCACTTTTAGTTTGGTGAAACTTGTATGAGCTTCACAACCTGGTTTCCTATTTCCAATAATTTAGTGAGACGTAGTTCCAAATTCATGACATCTTGTGCGTCGTGGATCTTGAGTTTTCTAACTCTTTCACTCAGTGTTGACTCTAGTCAACCCATTATGGACCATAGCTTTGGTACCACATTTCCCATGACTACTTTACTAGAAACCAATGTAACTGATGTTGACATAATTGTTACTAATGTCCCTCAAGAGAAGCTAAGACAAATGGATGAAGCCTTAGAAAAACCTCAAAACTTTGTGAGTGTTGAATACATTGTTGGAATTGCAGTTCCTATCATAGATAACATGAGGAAAATGCTTGATAATAAACAAGGAATAGAAATTGTGTAGTCTATCCCATATAATTGATAATCATGTTCCTACAATGGATATTTGTGCTCAAATTTTGGGGTACACTCAAAGTCAAGGTGGAAATCAAATTCCTCCTTCTACAACTATGTCCTCTATTCCTACATACACTCATCCAACCATTACTACAACAAGGCAACCAACTAGCAATGTCAATCCCACTTTAAGTATTTCCACTAGGAATCATTTTAGCTTTGTGAATTCAAATCTCATATCTCCTAACCCATCACCTCTCACAAACTTGAAATTCACTTGTCCTCCCAATACATAAACACCTTGACCTCATTCACCTCCATCTCAAAACACAACCAATGATTTTTTTCTTAACCAAATTTTGCAAAATGTTTCATCCCTCCAACAACAAATTTCCACATTAAACCAAAATCAAAATTGTAAACCTTCACAATATGTCAAAATAAACCCATTATCCTTGGAGATATTGAGAGCACAAATGCCACAAGGTATAGAAATTCCTAGATTTGAGAAATATTGTGGTAAAGGAGATCCTATAAACCATGTTTTGGCATGCATAGCCATATGTAGTGACTTCATTTTTGAAGACAAGCTCTTGGCTAAGCTTTTCCATAGGTCTTTGAAACATATAGCCTTAGAGTGGTTTTTCTCTTTACCGAATAATTCAGTTAGTTCATTCAATGAACTTTTTTATGCCTTCATCAACCATTTCCAAGTGAAAATTGGTCCCAAGATTACCTTAGTTGATTTAATGAAGTGTAAACAAAAGGATGATGAAAATATCACTGATTTTAAACATGATACCAATTTCTTTACTCACAAATCAATATTAAGATTCTCAATATCAATCCAAAGAATGTTCATTGTAAATTTATCAAACAAAATACAAGAAAAGATTGGGATGATGAAATTTCCCTTCACACATTTGTGCATGAACCTTCATGACTATCGTAATTCAGTTAGTCATTGTGAAGCAAAAACTCCCTCTAATCACCCTAAGAAATCTGAGCTCATGCCCCATAGCAATTTCCAAACATTCAAGAAACAAAATAAGAGCTTTTTACAGATAAACCCACCTCAAACAAGTCAACATGTTGAGTCTCAAGTGGCTTCCATAAAAACAACTCCATATAAATTCAAAGAACACAATAGATAACTTACCCCATTGCCTAATACCCTCCATTCCATCATGTTACAACTTTTGGTTAAGAACCTAATTACCTTACCTCTTGTCAAAACCATTGATCCTACAAAGAAATTACCTCGAAACTATAATGCTAATTCCTTTTGACATTATCACCAATAAAATGGACATGATACGAAACATTATAAGTGTCTTAAACACATAGTGCAAGACCTCATTGATTCTAATCACATCTAGATTGGTGGTTTTAATGATCAAGGAAATAATTTTGTTGCCCCACTCAACCAAAATTTGTAAATCTTTACCAATCCCATGCCAAATCATAACATCTCTATTGTGAAAAATAGTGATACTAAGAATGATGTGATGAATGTTGACATGAATGATGATAACATAAGTGATAATGAGGATGATTTTATAGATACTATGGTTAACCTTATTGATGTTCAACCTCGTAAGGACCAAAGCAACTTGTTTATGAACACTGCTTTCTCACAAAATGACATAATCAAACATGAGTTGATGGTCCTCTTTAAATCATTGGAAGAATCAATAATAAGCTTACAAATGGGATATTAATTGATCCTGTGTGTGTAGAGAATGTGATCACTAAGGAATTTTTATTTGTGTATGAACTTTATCAAGATTCTTATGAACAACCGAAAGCATGGATCAAAACACAATGGTTTTGTTTGCTCTATGATAGGTTTGATCACTCTCCCATTAAAATTTGGACCAAAATAATTGAATGTCTCATTCTCCATTATCCCATAAATGGACCAATTCTATGTGAAGCTTGGTTATCCGTGGCTACGCTACATGGATGTCATCCCGTCAGTAGTGCATAAATGCTTAAAATTTCCATTTGGCAATGACATCTTTATTGTGCATCATAGTGGCTTTAATATTGTGTCTTCCTATGGTAATTTCTTATTGGATTTCTTTTGGCCTAGACCTATGGAACCTATTAAGCCTCGTGACAACTTATTTTTCAAACCTTACCAAAAATTCAAGAAAAAATACATAGCAAAATTATCCCTTAGAAACATTCCTCAGCCCATGATTGAGTCTCCTATAATTGATGAAGTCATGATTAAACCAAAATTCCTTCCAAGTAACCAAGATAAATCTATAAAAAAATCCTTTTCCTATTTCCTATAAGAGACCAAGAGATAACTATACCATTCCTATTGTGCCTCCTAAGATCAAACAAGTTTATAAACCCAAAGATAAAGTGGTTGAACAACCTTCCATGGTTCCTTTCGTTCCTCCCTTGTGAGAAGAAAAGAATCCAATGGTTGATAAAACCTGATCCTACACCTTCAAAACTTGAAAATCATGTAAGAAGAAACCAAAAGTTAAAGAGTGTAGGTGCAAACATTGTGCTATTGCTCATCAATTAGAAGAGAAGAATAAAACAGAAAACCAATATAAATCACCAACTCAAGCAATACATGATGATTCTCCACCTTTTCCACAACAACAACATGAAACTTCAATAGACATCATCATTAGGCCTTATGTTATGATTAACTTGGATGATGATGATGAGATTGCTAAGATTGATGAGGAGGTGCATAATGAGCTGAATTTATTATTTTCCTCTTCCATAGGCTTAGATGATAACAACCATGATGGTCCTCCTATAAAGAGTGACTCACCACATGTTGAACCTAATGATGCTCCTAGTACAACTCTTATTATTGTCCCTTTGGCTAGTTGTTTTCCTTCTGCCTATGATGAACTGCATTGGGATGCAGATGACCTACTATAAGTTGACGCGTATGTGCCATACTAGTCTTGTTTTGTCTTCTTTTTATGTTTTTTGTGATTGCATTTGTGTAATTTGACCCAGTGTATTATGCTACTTGGAATGAATTTATATGTTTGTGAGGCTACTTTGGATTACCCTTGTCACTTCATTGGTGCAAGGATACAAAGGAAGCAAATTTATCGTGACATTCTTCTATATGTCATCAACCATTACCTTTTCACTTGTCTTTTGTTTTCCTTTCAAGGAGGATGCAAGGCGTTGAGACATTTAGGTCTCTTCCATGTTGACCCAAAATTTTCCCTTTGTTTTTCAATCTCTATGTGTCATTCTTCCTCTGTGCTCATTGTTCTATGAGTTATTTGGGGAATGATGACAATTCTAAGCTCAATTATATCACTATACCAAAGACATAACGTTGACCCTAAATCCATGGATCACTTATGTGTTATCTTAGGAGTGCATATGGGGGGCAACATCCTTTCATGATATAGCTCTATTCAGAAACATATGTTTTTCATAGGGCTTTCTAAATAAAGCTCTCGTGTATTTTCATTTATCATTTTGTTACTTTAAATTAATTGCTCACAACATGGTGTTTATCAATTTCTTTAAAGTGGGGGCCATACACGTCCTCGCTCATTATTTGCATATTCCCTTTAAATTGTGGTCTTCTTATTTCATGTGACACAACTTCTTCTTGGTGACATTGGGTTTAATGTTCTTCAAGAGCATGACCTTTCTTGGCATATGACACTCCTCTTAGTGGTAATGCTATGGCTTGAATTCCCTAAGGTGTGAATATTTTATCTCTCAATTAGTCCTCTCTTAATGGTGACATTAAGCATGATGTTCCCTAAGGTGAGACCTTTCATGAATTAAGCAAAACCCATTTGACTATCCTATCCTATTGCATTTAAAACATTATCATGGCCATCAAGCATAACACAACTTTTTTGCTAGTGGTGCCTTTTTTTCATGAGTGTCTAGCATAATGCAGCTTGTTAGCCTTATGGAACCTTTGACCATTTTTTGTGGCACCTTATCAAAGTTATCGGAGGTATAGCTTTTGGTATGGTTGACATATGGGAGCCTGTAGACCTGGCATGACTTTCGCATCAACCGCCTTTTTGTGGGTACATACCAACCTAGTGTGTGTTTCTCACTTTCTTGGGGCTCACCTAGTGGACACCAAATTTCACTATCCCTCATGAGTATATTTTTTTCGCATAGTGGATAATAGGGTTTCACTTGTGAACACATTTTATGGACAAAAGTACAATCGTAGCTAGTCCATTCTTTATTTTCTTTCTTTTTGCATTAATTTTGACATTATATGATTGTGCATCTTGTGTCGCTACTGCATGCATGTGTCTCTTTGTGCCTTTTCTAGTTTTCCATAAGATCTTAGATCTTGGGGGCAGCATCACCCTCCTTGACCTTTGTTATCTTATCTCTCCAACACATGTACAATTATACCTCTCTTGACTTATTTGTCTGCTTTAGTGTGATTTTGAGCACAAGTTCATACTCTCACTAAAGTGGAGGCTAAATGTACTCCTTTACATTTTCACACTATTTTTGCATCCCCTAATTAATTGGACTTAATTAAGCCTTTGATTGTCCCAATTATGCATTCACAAGCCTAATTAAGTTCTTTTTCTGAAAGAGAAACCCACTTAATCAATGCCTACACTTAATTACACATCTTGGAAAATGTGTGCCCTAGGTTTAGGGACTAGGACCCATTTTCCCAAGGGTGAATGGATCCCCCTTAAGTCTTAGAACCCATTTTTTAATATGTTTTTGGAAAAAAATTAATGATCTAAGTTCAAATTTCAAAGGTCGGCTTGTGGTGTTTAATTGTTGAGTAATTAAGGAAACACCTATAAATACAAGGTCTTTTTATCAATTCAAATCTAACAATTAGAACATAATTTGTGCAAGAATTACAAGAGAAAAGATTATTTTCAAGACTATTAGAGAGCAGATTTATCAGTCATTTATTGTAACATTCAAGATCCTATCATGATTTCAAGATTTATGTGTGTTCATGAATGTTTTTGGAGCTAACATTCTGATGTAGTTTTCAAGTTTCAAGCAAGCATTCAAGCATCAAGATCCATCATCAATCAAGCCATTTCATGCAAGATCCAAACCTGAGAAAGATGTGTTAGACTTCAGTCCTCTAAGGGAAACCATTGAGGGTTTGGTGAGGTGTAACAAGCTTTGTTCATTCATAAATTCCTTCATTTTATCATTATTTCATTATCAAGGTTCAATTACCAAACTAGGGTTTAACCAAGGAAAACCCTTATCCACCACAAATAAATATTTTTCTTGTCTCTATGTGTGTGTAGGTTTATAAGTGAATAAGGATTGAAATTAGATCAAAAGTGCAATTTTGTAAAGTTGTCAAAGTTGTCAAGACATGAAAACTCATCTACGGGTTTTATTTTTCAGCTTTCTAACAGTCAAACCTGGTGGAATCAAAAGCTTAGATACAATATTCAACGATTGAAAAAAGAATTTTTAGACCCGTTTACAGAGACCCATTCACCCTTGCATGAATATGTCCTTCAACAGAGTCTGAAACCCACTTTTGGAGCAAAGTAAACACCATCCTAACCTTCTCAAAGGTGTTGGTTAATGGTTGTTTCTAATAGTGTTATCATAATACTTCATGTTCCAAGTGTTAGATCTTATAGGTTTTATGGTTGAAGAACTTTTTATTCTTCTCCCTAAACTACTATTTAGTCATTTCTATCATAAGGAAGTCATTGCAACATAGTGTCCAAACCTAGGGTTGACTCACCTTGACGGTTGTAAGTTAGTTCTAATCATTTGTGGCACTATCCCTCTTCCTAATGAACATGGAAAAGGTGGATTTGTGATTAGGTGGACACCCCCTTTTTCTTTTGGCATAGGTCCCTCAACTTGCACCCCATTTTTAGGTCTCCTATCTATCTCCCCCCCTTTTCATTCATTTACCTAGTTGTAAGTTATCTTTTACAAAGTTTTTACTATCGAAAGGAAACACATAATCATATAATTGTAGGGAATACTTAAATAGATCCCTCTCAATATTGAGAGCATCTGACATGGAATTGCATGATAAATATCCAAGTCCAATGGGAAACTATATGCCAACCTTTTTCCTTTCTTGGCACCTCTTGTTCACCTCATCGAGCTGCCTACAAATGTCTATCAATACAAATCTATCTTTGGCATATCTAGGGAGTTTTAGTGGATAACCATCAAAAACTCCAAACCTAATGTATGAGAACCTTTGGAATTGAATAAAATGACTCCCATAAGTATTAATAAAATGCATGGCTTCAAGAGTGAGCCTCAAATTGAAATCCCCCTGCAATTCATGGGTTACTCTCATAGTGAAAGAATCAGAAATCCTCCTGTGATGGTAGAATATTTTACCTAATTATAATTTGTCATAGTAATCAAAAATTGGGACTTCCTCTCATGGATACAAACTTGGTCTTAATCTTGATCAAGGTCTTGTACTATCAATAGCATATCTTAAGTATAAATACATCTAGAAGAACTTGTTAATTCAGAAATGGACAATCATGTGATGTATCTAGTCATTGATAAGTTGAGCCCAGTCCAATAATTGAGCTCCTTCCAATATAATTTGAATGAAGAAGTACATCCATTCCTCAAATTCATGTGCTTTCTCATTTCCCCTTAGCCTATATAACAACAAAATCATATCAAAAATCTCATTTACAAAATGGTTCTTGTGTAGGTTCCTAGGCAATTGGGATTTTACCCCTCCTAGGTGTGGTGAGCCACTCCCTAGAAATCATATTTCTATATGACCATTTCTTTTCTGAAAAAGAGGTCTATGCCAACATGAAATCAAACATCAATTATTTTTCTCTCTTCGGTATCTTCAGACATGAGGCAAAGGTATCCCTCTGTATTTTCACCACTAGTTTGTTATCCTCAATCTTGACCTCTCAAGTTTCATGGTCATAATGACTTATACATTCCATTATCAAGTCTAGACATTGAATTGCAACATGAAAGGTAGTCACTTGCAACAAATTTCTTTCAATTAACCTTTTTGTGATTGATGGGGGGTTATGTTTTCCAATTCTTTCCCAAAATTCATCTAATTTGATGTGCCATAGCTTGGTATCTCCAATTTCCATCATAGTGTTGGCTAAACCAAAAACATACTCATAGCCCTGGTACTAGTATTTCATTATGACTAAAACCCTAGAGCACATATATAATTCACAATGAAGAAATTTATACTAGTACAATCATTTTCCCCAATAGACTCAATTCCTATTAACTTATATCTCAATCTAATATAGAAAAATTACCTTTCAGTGTGTCACCAGCTCCGGGACTAGCAGCTGCAAGAATTTGTTCCTCCTCTTTACTCCAACTCCTCTTCTCATCTCAACTGAATTGAGCATTTCTCAATAGCTCAAACTACTATAGATCCTCCATAATTAACATGCCAAATTGGATGAGTGATTAATTTCCCATATGTCAAGCTTGGCATGTGTAACCTTTCGTGTATTCATTTCAATTAACCACTTTTTAAATATTTGAAAAAGAACATCTAAGATGCACTTTTTGGTAGGATGAGCGGTTCTCATAACCTTGTCAAGGACTAATGGAAGTTTCATAACCATTACAAATTTTTGAAAAACTTTTTCTTTAATGTATTCTCCATATCACTTTTTTATAATAAAAACATTCACTAACATTTGAGCGGAAAAAGCAAAAGTTCTTACAACCTCATTGACAACCGATGAAGGTTTTGAAACCTTTACAAGACTCTAAAATGACTTAGCTTCAACTATGGTGGAACTTATGAAAATTGGAATAACTGCTTTGGACTCTGATGACCTTCCTAAACGTGGTGAAGACTTCATGAAATTGATTTTAAACATTTCAGACAAGAGCGGGGACCAACGAAATTTCATAAACCACAAGGAAGATCGACATCCTTATACTTAGCCAAATTTCAAGTAAGGGACCATAGTTTTATAAGGGGTTGAAAACTATGGTAACAAGGGTGTAGTGATTGATGTTGGTTCTCTCAAATCATGTGATGGTTGTAAAATTATCAGTGTCTAATATGAGGAATTTAAGGTCCAAAAGACAATCAAACCTTAAGAGAAAGCTTGTGTCATAAACATTTTAGTCCAACACCACCTCTAGTGCAATTACCCAACAATGTAGATATGGGCGATGCAATTGAGGCATTTTAAAATTATTATTTTTGTTCTTTTTACCTTGTAAGGACCTAGGTATATTATTTTATGAGCCCATAACCTCAAAACTAGAAACATGATCTTCGAGCAATTCCTCATAATTAGTGACAACATTATCTATAGTGTTTAACCTATCATCGGTTAGTTCCTCCATCTTGTGAGATTGATGGTAGAAGGTTTGGAGTACATAGGTTTTAGGGTACAAGATTGATGGTACAAGGTTTAGGGTACATTATAGGGTATAGGGTTAGGTGTATAATTTAGAGTTTAGGGTTTAGGGTTTAGGGTATGGGTGTGTCTCTCTCTCTGTCACTCATTCCCTTTCCTTCTCTATTTCTCTTATTCTCTTCTATCTCTCTCTGTCTTCTTTCTTGATTTATGAAGGGTTGAAAATTCTCAATAAAGCTTATTTGGTGCTCGTCAAATTTGGCGAGCACCAAATATCCTTTACTAAAAATGGTGAAAAAGGCATGAGGCCCATGTTTCAAGCACACATTCTTTTCTTTTATCTGGCTACTACACATTATCCAACAAGGAAACACTTTTTCATGGTGTTGAATTCTTGTACCAACATATTTTGCATACTCCACCTTTCCACCACCATTCTTTCCACTTGAAAATGTAGAAGAAGAAAATTTGAAGTTTTTAGATCAAATTTGATTATCTCAAGTAAAATTTTCATGTTTTAGAATTGAAATGTTTATTATGAATTTTTTATTTAAATTTGAGAATATAGACCCATTATTTTCATATTTTTTACTAATCATAATAGACTTACATAGAATTCAACATTGAATTCAAAGGAAGTTGCATAAAAAGTCAAAAAAATTAGGTGTTTGAAGCAAAAAATGAAAGAATATGACATAATTTGTAAATTCTAAGGTGCATCCTATTTTGTATTTATGTGTTTTGTGATTGTCACCTTCTCAAATAGTTCAATTATGATCATTTTCACTTGATTTTATTATTTTTGTATTTTTGAACATTACTTAATTTTGGTCAACCTCACTTAATGGTTTATGCATAATTAATCACTTATGTTATTTATACCATTATCACTTTTCCATCTTTGGTCATAATTATCCATCTTTGAGCATAATTAACTTATACTATTTATACCATATGTAGGTTTATGCAATTTTCAATCAAACTAATAATAATTGAAATTAATAAAGTTTGTTCATAAGAGTAGCTATGTAACTACATATTCCTCCTCTAAGTGTTGGTAATTTGCATTTTGTTTAATATATTTAATTATTTATCTCATATATTTACATTAGGATGCACTTTTACCACGTATTATGCATATAAAAATAGAAAAATAGAACATAAACTAACTATTTTATATACATCAAATGATAAGAGAAATAGATGGTGCATCCTCTATTTATAGATGTAAATAATACAAGCTTGACCATCACTATCTACCATGAGACCATGAGACATGTTTGAAACCTATATATTATCCTATGTTATTGGGTTGTTGGTTAACTAGGTCATACCTATTTCCAAAGAGTGATATATGACATTAATCTAAGATACATTAATCTTAAAAATGAATACTAAGTCACTAAAAACACAAAAACAAAAGTAGAACTCTATTCTTCACTTTCCCAAATATACATATTTACTCATTCTCAATACTACAAGTTTGATTTTATATTCTTTGACCAAGTTCTAGCTAACACTATATATAAATTGAACCTTAATCTAACATACATTAACCTTAAAAATTAATACTAAGTCAGTAGTAGCATAAAAAAAAAGTAAATCCACATATAAATCTACATATCTAATCATTTCTCAATATTACAAGCTTGATTCTTTTGTTCTTTGACCATGTTTTAGCTATTCCTACACCATAAAGAGTGTTTTATGGGTGGTAGAAAGATCAAGGGGCTTGAAATGAAGAGAATATATATTCAAAGTCTCCACAATGACATCAGTTCTAGTTTTATGGGCCAAGAGTTGACTAAGGGGTTTCAAAACATGATAAGAATTGAGTAATTTCCTAGAGTCAAGGGTTTTCTTTTTTATTGTCACTTATTTCAAAATAATCTTAAGAGCTCTTGTTTTCAACTTAAATCCCACTTTTGTGTGATTGCTATGTAAGGAACTAGAACTTATTTTGTGTTGACCAAACATGGTTTGCAAAAAAGACAAATTCTTGTATATATTAAAGAGGTAGACAAAATTATAAATGTGGTAAAGAAAACAAAATCAAAGGTGTTAGACACATGTTTTCTCCCCTCATCAATTTTACCTTCATTACATACTTGCACTAAAAATTATGATAATCAATACACATATCAATATATGAGGCATACACTTGGTAATAGAAGCAAGGATCACTTTCACACTTTACCCTTGTTACAAAATCATTAGTGTGATTGACCATAATGTTAAATATCTAAAATCTGCAAGACTTGAACCCATGATGTGTTTTCAAATTCTCAATTCTTCTTAAATCATGAATGCTTCTACACATGATTATATGTTTTGAAGCTTTGTCCTTAATAGGATTGTCACTGTTATTACTTCATAAGCTTTGTTATTGCATTCTTCCATGAGATTTTTCACCTTGTGTTTGCAAGAAACCTTTATTGACTTGTGAACTACCCTTCCTTGAAGTCTTCACTCATGAAACCCATTATTAATTGACTCAATATCCATAGCATGGTATTGCATTTATAAGATTTTCCTTTCTTTCTTGGAGACCACTGTCTTTCTCTTATTCAAGTTGATTTTCCATAGTTGCTTGCAAACTTCCCTTCTCCCTCAATAATTTTTGTCTTCTAATTGATTGCATTGTTAAACCTTATTGTTCCTTCTTTGTTAGGATTATGATTTTCATAAGGCTACGAGAGTTCATTAGTTGGTATTATGTTCATTAATAGCCTTTCATTTTTGGAATGCCATTCAAGGTATTTTTAATCACCATGATATCCTCTTCATGCCATTGTTTCATCTTCACAAATCCTTCATCTTCCAATATTTGGTATGACTCATCATTTCATCCTATTTGGTGAATTTCATGCTTTGTTGAAGTTACTGCCCCTTTGTGTTTGCAAGCAACCTTTGTACAAGATGTCATTGTCATCCTTCATTTAGAATGTAACATTTTAAATGGGTTTCCTTTCAAAATTTTCTCTTATTATGCACAAGAGTAATCATTGATGATCTTCATTGGCTTTGACTATGACTAACATGCTCCTTGTTATTTTTTTGTCATCCATGGCATATAGTTCAATTTCTTAGATGTCTTGAAATTTCAACTCAGTCATAAAGTTATTATTGTATTTATTTGCATTTTGTAACATGTATCCATCATAATTTCCTCCTTTCTGATGAATTTCATGCCCTTGATTTCTCTTTAAGGGATTATATTTCTTCCTTTAATGCTACCCGTGTGTGGTTGCCCTCTACCATGAAGTCACCACCCTTAGGAATTTATTAGAGTCATAAGGAAATTCATATCTACTTATCCATTATGAACATGAATGTCCTTTACATGGATTCTCCATTAATAGGTCTACAGCCTTATCTTTTCTCTCAAGTATTGTGACTAGTAAGCAAAAAAATGTGTTTTTTTGAACCCATAGGAATTCTCTATGCAAGCTGCAAAATTTTGCATAAGCCAAAAAATCTACTTGCTTGTTTTTTTTCCAAAAATAGCCCCCTAATTCCTATATACTTTTTTGAAATTAAAAATTTCTCTTTGTAAAATAGAACCCCAAACAAGTAGCTAATATAGAATACAATATTTCTAAAAAGCAACCAAACTCGCATTGGTAAATACTACATTTAGGTGTGTTTGATAAGGTAGAGGCTAGGAATAATATTTGAACAATAATTATCTAAAAATGAATCTACTTAAGATATGGTTCATTAGTAGAACACAACTCCTTAGGAGTAATTAAGAAATATTTTAGTCATTACATAAACATGGACACATCACTTTTAACTTTTATGTATGGACTAGTCTATTATAGACATTATTTACTTTATATTTTACTTAAAATTTTGTTTTAATAGTTTTCATTTACTCATTGTAGGTAGTCATAGGTACAATCAAGTCAAATTAAATACAATTACAGTTTTGAATATTGTATTTTATATCTTATAGAATGGAGAATTTGGGGAATGAAATTTAATCACATCACATTAAATCTAGATAATGAAACCTCATCACATTATATAATTAAATCATGCATCATATAGTCTATAAGGAATGAAACCAAATCACATCATATAAAATATAATAAATGAAATCAAGTTTCTTCTGCATATTTATTACACCATATTAATTGGTTAAACTTTCTTATCAATGACACATAATACTTTCTCATGGTTTTCTCTATATATTCTACACCTATGATTTGCATGCAAGTGTGCAACAATATGAAGAAATGGATTATTTCCATGTTAGAAAGAAGAAACTTATATCATGAACAAGATTGTAGTATGTAGACCTATAGCATACTCTTCAGGACACGAATTATTGATGATTTCCCTTCTTTGTTAGGATTGTGGTTGTCCCTTGCATAGTTTCCTTGTGTTTTACTTTCTTTGTGTTTGATTTCATGGGTATTGCTCTTTCTTCAACAAGGACTGTACTTTGAAACATCTTCATGAAAATTGTCCTTACCTTGTTTGTATCTCTTACAACACAAGACTGTCATATTATTTAGCATTGTGCTCTTATATTTGGTCATGTTCATCAAATAAAGTGACTTCCCACTTTCTATTCAAAGTGAAAGTCCTTTTGAATAGAATTTTAACCTAAGAAATATGAGATTCACACATACATGGTGAGAAATATTCAACAATTATCTTTATGAAAATTTGAAGTTTTTAGATCAAATTTGATTATATTAGGTAATGTTTTCATGTTTCTAGAATTCAAATGTTTATTATGGGTTTTTTTATTTAAATTTAATTTTTTGTACTTGTCACATTCTCACATAGTTCAATTGTAATAATTTTCATTTGATTTTTTCATTTTGTGTTTGTGAACATTACTTAATTTTGTTCTTTTTGTATTTGTGAACATGTAGAATTCATCATCATGTCCAAGAAATAAGCAAAGTCTCTAACACAGGATGAGCGTGAAGCCAAGAATACAAATAAAAGAGAAAGAATGAGGAAACTTCATGAAGAAAAGAAATTGAATACCATAGAAGAAAACATGCCTATGCAATATAAGGGAGATGTAGAATTGGCATCACAAAGGAAACAAATGCAAAACCTCTGTGTAATGAGACAATTAAATCCTGAAGTTGGGGAAAATATTTCATCTACCACAATTGAAGTGAAGGCACACCATCTACAATAGGTCATGTTGAAATTACATCAAAATTCACTTCTCAAGTTGGAGACACTCCATCTAGCACATCTCAATTTGAAGGTACACCATCTCTTACATCTCAATTTCAAGGTACGTCATCCTTTTCATATCCAATTGAAGGTACACCATCTATCCCCAATGTTGTTGGCATTCCTAATGTTGAGGCAACTCTATCTTTGAGAACACCTCCTAGAGTCTTGCGTAGAAATCCTACGTATTTGATTGATATTTATGCTAATATTTTGAAACCAATTATTGATAAGATTCTGAAGTGTACTTGTCAAAGATATGCTAAGAGGATATGGAGATTATTTTTTGAGAAGTTAAATGAGACCAGAAAATGTCAACTATTTATTGAAATGATGAGGCACTAAAATTTAGACTCGTCATGAAGATTCTTGGGCTAATAACATTGGATTATTCAAGTGAGAAATCTATTATAAAGAATCTAATAAGTGAATATGAGAGTGTGGGTAGACACGCATGAAAGATAGTAATGTCACCTGACATGTCATGACATCAACAATGGTAAGTAATCAAACCAATAAATATCACCTCATTACAAAGACAAGTAAAGCATTGAAAATAAGTGGATCATCTCTAATGAGATACATGGGAAGGTGTCAAAGAGTGGAGCATCTAGATAACAATGAATTATGGGAATTGGAAAGATAAAGCAATTGTAAAAGCCTTGAGATCCATAATTGAATAATTTTGGAAGAATAACACAAAGGTCTCTCCCAATAAAAGAGATTTTTTAAGGAGGATTAGTAGTCAAATCCATGATCCACATCCAAAGCATTTTTTGGATATGAATCAAACACAATTTTTTTCCAAATTTCAAGAGATGTATCCTCAAATTAAAATTAGTTGAAGATATTTTGAAATGGTAAATACTTTTTATGTCAAAATAAATCACATGCACACAACTTTTTTTGTAGACTACATATTTAATGTTCTAGTCATTATGATGTTTATCGACATATATGTTTAGATTTGCATACTAACAATGTTTTGTAGGAATGTAACATAAGGCCTCCACCTAGATCTTCAAGGGATTTCATATCTAGCATTTTATGTGAAAGAGTAGATGGTCAAATTTTTTACAAGAACTTATGCTTGGATGGAACATGTGTTCATTTTGGTGGCTTGCAAAATTTCCAATTTGTGAACATATGGATAGTACACATGCAATTGGAAATAAAATAGTGGAATTTAGAGAATATAAGACATCCTATAGTCTAAAAGATGGGAAAGAAGCTAAAAAGTGTGAGTTGTTCAGTGAGAAGATTCTACTATATTAGTTTATGGGAATTTTTGTGAGAATGTAATGTATAATTATGCAAGGCATTTTTTTAGAGATCGATGGTTAGACTCACAATTAAGTTTATGCAAGGACACATTTCCACTTCATACCATCATTTTAATTGTCAACTTTGCAGAGAAATACACACAACCATAAAATGAGGTACAATTACAGTATTACAACTCCACATAGGTTGCTATATTTATGCATATAGCATTCATTTATGCAAATTATAATATAGAGGATGATAGGAAGATATTGAGGGAATATCATTTTTACATAAGTGATGATCACACACATTCTATAGAGTTCGTGCAAGGTTTCTTTTAGATTTTCTACCATGATTTGGCTAGTAGGGGCATATCATTCCATCAAGATATCATATTGGTGCAGGGGCACCAAGTTCATCTTTTGCAAAGTTTGGTCCAATGAGGTCTTAAGCTGGTTTTAGGTATTTTAAGTTTATAATAAATTGAATAAGGTCATAATAGGCCAATTAAGTCATTTTGAGTTGGTTCTAGGTCGGTCTGTCAAAGTTTGCAATGTTGACAAAAATTGTCATATGTAAAAGTTGCAAAAATGCAAATTAGGGAAGTCCAACGGTTGGGTGGTTCAAAAGTCAATTGAGCTGGTTTTTTTTTAGGATTTCAAGATAAAAAATTACTTAGAAGGCTCGACACAATGTTGGAGAGGTGTATGTGAAGATTGAAACAATAAATTCCCTGTTTTTCCATTGAATTCTCTATATTTTCTTGGTAAATTGTTGTTGTAGGGTTCTATACGGACCCGTACTGAAGTTTTTTGAAAAAAAATGCTTTGAACTGAGTAGAGATATGTATTAAGTTCTTTTTTGTTTTTTTGGGACTTGATTTCATAAAGAAATAATGGTTTTCTAGCCAATTTTCTGTAGGCAATCTAGAATACCCTATTTGAGGGTTTGAGAGCACACAAAATGCAATAAACACTCATTCTATCATTAGATTTATTTGTAACTTGGTGGAATGGGTGAGTTAGGACAGGTTTAGATTTCTATGGAGTTTTTTTGAGTAGGGAAGTTGTTTGGATAGATTTTGTTTGTTTCCCTAGGTGATTTTCATGTGTTTTTAGCTCAAAGTTGATGGTTAAGTGATGGAGTTTGCATAAAATGCAATGTTAAAGGTTTGGAGATGACTTATTAAGCATGTGCAGGAATATTTTTATGTGTTAGAGGTAGTGGTAAGGAAGTATAGTGCTTGGGGTATTGATTTTCAATAAACCCCTTGAAAACCTAGCCTTAATAAGCCTAAATGAGGGTTTGGCAATTTGGAGTCTTTGTGGTCATTTTTTTTGTTGAAAGTTGTGTATTTTGAGAATTTGTAACATGTTGAGATTAGTGGAGAAGAGTTTCAGGATTTTAGTGAAGGGTTTCTTGGTGATGCTTTGTAAAAGTGGCCTAATTGGCCTATGAAGGTAGTGTAGCATCATTGTTTTGGAGGTGTTGGTCCAAAGTGACCTAAGGATTTTTTGAGATATGTTTTGTAAGAAGGTAAAGGGTACTTGAAATTACCAATGGTTCATGGGTTTGTGAAGTATTTTGCAAGATATTTCCAAGAAACTAGGTTTGCAGACCTCCAAGGGAATTTGTGAAGTTGTGTGAGAAATCACCCTAGATAGGGTTTTGAGGAAGGAAAAATTGTTTCAAACACTTTAAATTGTGATAGTTGTAAGGTTGTCTCCCTTCTCTGCATCACACATGGTCAGATAATTATACATCAAAATTCAAGAACTCCCAAATGTTTTATTGGTTGAGATTGATGCATAAGATTAGTGGTGTTCAACATATGTGGAATTTCTCTAAGGTTGGGCATGGAAAGGGGGAGCATGATGGTGCAAGAATATGTATTAAAAGAGCCTTAGCATGAGAAGAGTTAAATTACAAAGACAATCCAAAGTTGACTGATGCAAAATCTATCATCAAGTGGTGTAATGCTACAACAATCCAAGTAATGAAGATAAGTCTTCAATTCATATAATTTTTTGGTTGGTAGATGATACTAACATTGAAAAATATAAGGATTGTTGTACATTGACATGATTGAGTAAGATACACTCTTTTAAAAGCTCTAATGCAGGTTCATGGACTATCCATATGCATACTACGACATGATTTTGTTCTTCATGTAGAGATCAAGCCTAGAATGAGTGTGAGTCAAAGGAGTGGGTTGATGAATGATGCTTAAGAAGTCTAAACCCACTTGAGATGTATCGACTCCCAATGACACTGTAAATCATAGAGATGGAATCATCAGTTGAATTTGATCACATATCAAATCTAGTAGAACTAGGTAATATATCTATTTGCATAGTTTATAAAATTCCTAATTTTATCTTACTTTATAGTATTTTTGTAATTTTGACTAAATTCATCGAATTGGATGAACATATCAATGCAGGGCATGTTTATGCAGTTATTGTAGATAAATACAATAAAGAGGGAACATATTATTACTTGTGTTAGTGTGTTGAGGCTAAAAATAAATTAGAGGCCCTTGTTATTTATGGATAAAACATAGAATATCCTAAAGAGTGGGTGGTTGTTACTAGAACATGGCTTCTTAGAAGCTGCACCCACTAAGAATTTTGATATCCGGGTAAGTGCACCAAGATGGTTCCCAAAAAGGGGGCTTAAATGGAATTTTTTTTTCTAAAATCAGGAAATGTTGATCTTGGACGTGAAATTGAGGATAGTTACACTCAAAATTTTGAGATGGAATAAAAACAAGGATCGAAGTGCTCTAAGTCTACTTTCTAAACTACTAATTTATTTTGAAAATGGTTGAGATTAAGTGGTTCAACAAAGGGATGTACACAAATTGGTGTTGTTTTTGTCAGAAAAACATAACATAGCAACTCTTGTACGACCTGAGCACGGTGAACTTTTTTGTATTATTTTTAAAATCGCTATAGTCAAAAGTTAGGTAATAGCATCTAGTTGATGCACAATTTTTCTAATAATTATTTAATGAATATTTGATTTTTTACTAATTCTAAGTGGGCACTTTGAAAAGCGCGTAATTTTGGTCTACTCCTACAAATTTTGGAAACTAATTGATTTTAAAAAAAAAAATTTGTAGAATGGAGTATAGTTTCTAAAAATGTAATTTATTTGAAATTTTGATGAATGGTTAATTTATAACAAAAAAAAACACCAAACACTACTTTTTGGAAAAAAAGAGACATACAAACAAAATAAATTATGGATGAAAGGCTTAAAATTTTCAAAAAGTGAAAAAAATGCATCATTGGATAGCTAAGAGAAAACCTAACATTACCCATGTTTTTTATTTTGTCGATATTGAACCAGATGCAATCTTGATGGTGAGCACCAACCCGATTATGTGAAAAAATTGTAGAATTTTCAAAAACAGGTCTCTGGTCATTGGGAATGCCCTCCAAGCCTCTGGGTTGGCATTCCAAGGCAAATATTTTCACTTTTTTTCTTTGTTTTAATGCTAAAATAATGCAGCACATTATAACATGAGGGAATTTTGTAAAAATTTCAAAAAGTGGCCGTGTAAAATTATACCCAACTTCATGCAATCTACCATCTAACTCTTTTGAGGACTTTGACATGCATCAAAAGATTTTTTATTTCAAACCTTGTTGTGGCATCCAATGTTCATTTGATCAAATATGTGGGTAGACCATTGAATAAGAACTTGTGGAAGGTTTGTGAGTCTGAACATGAGGCAATACTTGACACAATAAAGAGTAGAGAAAACATTGATGGTTATTAATCACTTTATTTTGGTTATTAAAATATGTATCATAAAATATGGAACTCCTTAAGGGTATTGATGTTTATTTATTACATGCAAGTACTTTTGGTTCCCCTATCCACTCTCATACACACACCCAATTCCTTAAATACACACTCAATTCCTTAAATATATAAGCAATTCCTTCTATGTACTCTCTCTCGTAGACTCCAATGCACTTTCTCCTTCACATTAGTAGCCTATTCTACTAGCTTCTCCCAAAATCCTATTGCACATTTTATCTCTCTCTTGAACCTTATTATCTTTATCTACATGTAATCTAGGTTATTATTGAATATAATGTGGGTGCAATGAGATGGAAACCATCATTATGATGTGCTACCATTAACTTGTGTTCTAACTGTTATGGAAACGATAAAAGCACACATATTATCAAGTTCCATTTTTTTAAATAACTTTCTTTCACATATTTATACCTCATCTTCATTCTAACTCAATCTAACGCAATCCATATGTTTCATTTTTGACATTAAGCATGGATAAAATATAAACCTATTTGTTAGAGTGAGAGTGACTTGTTTCAATATTTTCCTTCACAAGCTTGTAAACAAGTTGGAGGCTTGGTTTTCATCTTTCCAACTTATTGAAATGTATAATTAATTGGTATAAGGGGGGATGAGGATTTAAATGCTTACTCTTGATAGGTTTTTCACCCTTTTAGAGTTTCTCTAGGGAAACTCTTATGTGTATAGTTATTGCCATGCATTCTCTTTGTGTTTCTATGTTTTCAATATTTCTTTTAATATTAATGTATTGATAGTTTATGGATCAAGTGGTATTAAAGCAGGTTAGAGTTCTTGTTTATTTTTGATTTATTGTTTTGGTGAAATTTTAGGGTTATACCCACTATTAGGTCACATTTAAGTGATAATTTGAGTGCATTTGATCCAAATTTTGGTACTATGGAGTAGAATAGAGAGCATAGAAGAATGGATAGAGAAGGAAAGAGAAATATAGATGATGGAGAAGAGATATATAAGTAGTTGGAGGAGGATGTTGCAGTGATCTCTAGGTCTATGGGAAAGATAGACATACTTGAGAGTATTCTACAGGCTACAACTTAGAAATTGGGTATAGAAAGAGAGTCAAAATAAGAGGACCAGCCCAAGACGATTAATTTTGAGCATGGAGAGTCATCCTCAAGTGGAACAATAATATTTAAGGTAGAGGAAAATATAAATATCCAATCATTTGATGGTTTGGTTATTGAGAGATGCTTAGTTATTGAGACAAGCTAGACCAATGAATTACTTAATTTGAGGTCTATATCAGCTTTCATAACTTGTAATCACAACAAAAAATTAGTTTTTCCAATCTCCAAATCGGATGAAATGTAGCAACAATTCTATCCCATATGTTGTAAAGTGCAGAGGTCTATCCAATGCCACCATTTTTTTTCCAAAGACAAGGCTAATGTGCCTAAAATTATACTAATGAGTTCCATAAGAATGTGGTACCACTTGGTAAGGATGTGATGGATAGAGATGTGCTAAAAAAGTATATAGTATTGTGTGGTGACCTAAGAATGGTTGTTTTGATGGAAAACCAACCATTGAT